>JAWZYV010012397.1:0-600000 GCA_038373885.1 Cheiracanthium punctorium | reverse complement strand
GATCAAAGAGATCACTAGTGCAGAGCGACAGGTCTATTAAGGAGAGAGTCCCCCCCCCGGAGCGATGTGGGTCGGAGATGTCGTGTTCATGATGCAGTAGGGGCTCGAGGATAGCCACTGGCAAAACTCCTCACTGGCTGGAGACGAGTGCAGCGAGCCCCACCAGGGGTGGTGTAGATTAAAGTCACCTACGATCAGTGTCTGGCCAGTAAGAGAGGCACATAACGACCGGAGGTCAGGGGTAATCTGACCGTACCGCGAGTAAATATTTATGATGTTGAGCGGAAATTGCGGTAAATGAAGAGCCACACACAGGATTTCGTTATCTGCAGACGAAGAGATACCAGGGATCCGCGCCGACGGAATATGGGAGGAGACAGCTACAACAAGGCCGCCCGCTGGACGATCCACACGGTCCAACCGGTAAACCGTTTTTGATCTCGGAAGAAAGGAAGAGGCAGGTTTCAGAAACGTTTCCTGTAAAACCCAGATGTCCGCATCAGAGAACAAGTCGAATCGCAAAAAATCTCCCTTGTTGGAAACGCTACGGCAGTTCCATTGCACAATGCTCAAAGGACGAACCGGCGCCATAGACCAGAGCGAGAAAAGGGGGGGAGGGCGAGAGGAGGAGAAAAAAAAATAATAATAATAAAAAAAAAAAAAAACCCGGGAAGAGCTGCTAGGTTTTTTTCGGGTTAGCCGGGGGGAGCTTGAGGCCACCCTCAGTATCCAGACGCTGCTTTTTTTCGGAAGACAGGTTGGGGGGGCCAGCCCCAGGAGGACTTAGCGGCCGGGCCGCCTTACCGGCCTGGCTCAGCATCACCGTTAAGGTGTTTACTGCCAACATGATACGGTCCATATGGGTTTTGAGCATCTCATTCATACATTTTATTATGTTGTTGGTGCGAATATCAAAGTCCTTTTTCATTGTTTCTATTGTTTCGGCTTGGCGGGGGGCGGGGGCAGCAGCCGCCGCGTAAGTTGGTTGTTTCTGTCGAGCTAGTCGGCGGGCCTCCGAAAAGGTCAGGAAATTAGTGCACTTAAATTTTAAAAATTCTATTTCTTTTAGTCTACTTGGACATTGTAGGTAATCAGAACGGTGGGCTTCTGCACAATTAGAGCATTTAGGTGGGGCCTGACATATTCCTTCATGGGAGGAGCCACAGTTGATACATAATAATTCCTGTTTGCATCTCGCTTCTGCGTGGTCGTAGCGCTTACAGCGGCGACATTGTCGTGGTTTGTCAACGAACATCGTTACTTTCTGTATTGTCAACCAGAGTTTGATTTCGTGTGGAATCCGTGTTCCCAGAACGGTTACCAGGACTGGTGTATAGGCTTTCGTGCTGCCCCTTTTAAGAAATCGGCGTGTTTCGAAGATAGCAATATCATTATCCATTTCTATGTCTCGTATCAAGTCGGCTAGAGGTATGTCTGTGGGAATGTCGAATATTTGGAATCTGGTGGTAATATTCTGCCAGGTTACGCGACATGTTACTTTCATTCCCAAGAATTCTTGCAGGTTCGCCAGCTCTGTAGCACAATTAGCATCTGTGGTGTGAAATAATATGGTTCCGTTTCTGTTATATCTTACGTTCTTTATTTGTTCGTGCGACGCTATTTTGTTTTTTATTTCGGCATGAAAGGCACGCGGGTCGCGCTTGGGAAACGATTGAGATTCGTCGCTGGACATAAAAATGTTAAATGTGTTGCCCCCATTTGAGGCCGCTTTCTGAATAGCTTCCGACGTTTCCACAACCTTTCGAAAAAAGGTGGGGGTTGTATTATCCAATTCCATGCCTACCTCAGCTGAGGACGCAGATGGAGAGACGTTAAACTGGGAGTGTGCCATAGCACCACCTCCCCCGCACCCACTGGATTACACGTTGAAGACGGGAACCGAGCACACAAGAGGGCTAAGTTGCCCGGACCCGGAACAGAGAAAAGAAAACAGGCTTACCTGTAAGCTTGTTCAGAAAAAAAGGAAAGATGTCCCAAACCGGACGACAGCCCCAGGCGAGACAGCTAGCCCAGCCGGAAAATACCCGTCCCTGGACGGGGAAAACTAAAAAACCAAAGTCTCCTGCCCGAGCGAGACGCCCGAGCAGCGAGCGCGCGGACGAAAAAGCACAAGACTGACAGCCGGGAGCTACCGCGTGGCAAGGAGGATACCGTTACGGTTACCTCCCAACAACCAAAACCAACAAAACCCCTAACATTAGTAATTTCAATTAATTCCAGTGATGTGGAATCTAAAATAAAAGCAAAATTATTTGACTCTTGATGTAAAGTTTGTGTCATGAGTATTAACCTGGCATCATTGCAATATAATGACTCAAAAAACTACGTCAGTGTCATTCGCGATCAGAAAAGTGAAAAGCTTAGCGGTTTGCAGAGAACTCCCGACTTTCAAAATGTGTTATTTCTACATCATACTGTAGTTCTACATCATACTGTTCAAGTTGTAGCATTAAATACCTCAGACACTACATGAAATGGACAACCGTTTGTTTTAAAATAGCTGCGCACCCGCTCTTCATACGAGAAGTAGCGAATATTTTACTAAAATCATATCTGCATGAGACAAAACAGATTTTTTTTTTTTTTTTAAGTTCAAGTAATCTCCTCTGTTGAAATTACTGCGGGATATATTAACACAAATTAGAATTACTTATCGTTCAGTTGGTTGTAAGATAACCCTTGAAAAATTATAAACAGAACACTTTTAGTCTTTATTATATCTCTACTATTTACTTTAACGTCAATTTCAAGTCTCTAAAATATGTGTAATTTTTATATTAATGAAAACAAGATTATTTTAACGATAATTATAATTATTTGCCTAATATTTCCAATAACATTACCGTGTGTGCATTTTTAGATTTCATTATAGTATCTCAGTTGGTTAATAGACGTCTTATTTTTTGTTTATATTTTAAATTCCTGAACAGTTAA
The DNA here is from genome assembly GCA_038373885.1 of Cheiracanthium punctorium. Lineage (NCBI taxonomy): Eukaryota > Metazoa > Arthropoda > Arachnida > Araneae > Cheiracanthiidae > Cheiracanthium > Cheiracanthium punctorium. Next base: position 597,045 of record JAWZYV010012397.1, on the reverse strand, counting down.
TTTGTTGACGACTATCCGTTTGTACTTTTCCACAATAATTTTTAGCGATAGTACTGCAGTCGTTATGGTCGCCCTGTTTACAGAAAAATTAAACCATAATCCCCCTAATGTATATCCAGTGTGGATTTTTTTTTTAAATGAAAAGACGTCTAACAGGCGAAGATAATTTTAGAATAGGAACCCAACTGCAAGATAAAATGATGGGGAGGAAAAAAATTTATAAAAGTTTTGCAAGCCGAAGGAAGGGAAAACATGATAATATAAACGAAAAGAGAAATAGTTTTTAAAAAAATTGCTTGCATTTCTTTCCGTCCGATATTAATATATAAGAATAAAAAAAGTCATTTTAATCTCTTTAAAATAGGCCAACAATAGGGATTTAACCGCCCCTAGAAAGTTGTTACCAGGGTGGGCGCCCCCCCCCCCTACGCACGCCGCAACGTGCGGGAAAGTTTGAGGATAATATCCGTACAAGAATATTTCAACCAAGGATATTCAACCATATTTCAACCTTCTCAGACTAAGTATCAATGCGAATGCAAGTTGCTCTACTTCTAATCTCTCTCTGATATACCCGAAACCCGATTATCACAGGGGCAAGGGGGGGGCGGTAGTCCGGTGCCCCTGAAGAAAAAGGGGGCCCATATACATCCCGATTATCTAAATTATAAATTCATATGTACTGAAATAGTAAATGTGGGGGAAAAAACTGAATTTCGTCTATAATATAGGTATTAACTATTTGTCTATCACTACATCAAGTTAGAGATATTTTTTGGGGGTGATAAATACAATTTGATTAAAGTACAAAAACTACAGTTAACTGAAATGCAATTTTCGAGTACAACAGCGGTCAAAACTGGGTTAAAATGCTTAAAAAAGGGGGGCTCAGTAAAGGGGCTTAATGCGTAAAAAAGGGGATAGTAAGGGGGGCCCCAAATTTAATGCCCCGGGCCCCGTCTAAAAGTGGTCAGATTTGAACATACCGTACTTCCTTTCCTATTTTCTTATTATTTTTCTTTCAACTCTTCTCTGTTTTCTTTTTTTTTCCCGCCTCTTTCTTTATCCTCTCCTTTGTGTGTTTTGTATATCTCTCGTCTGTTCTAATTTTAAATGTTACGTGTTTGTGAGTATTGTAGAGTGCTGATAGTATACCAGGACCGAAAACGAAGGGGACGTAAGTTAAACGGTAGAGGCTTCAGGCAAATTGTCGCTTTTCAGATCGTATTTATGCGAGACGGAAAAAAATGCGAGAAATCTCGCGCGAGACAAGACTCTGTCTCGTCTCGCGTCTCGTCCCGCAAAATATTTTCTTTCTCATCTCGCGTCTCGTCTCGCAAAAAAATGCCTGTCTCGTCTCGCGTCTCGTCTCGCAAGACAATGCGAGAATTCTCGCGTCTCGCGTCCATCCCTAGGCACCTGTTTTATAGAGAAAAATATAATATTCCCCCTTAGGTGGGATTAGGATTTCAGTAAAATTCAATTCTCTGCGGTAAAATTATGCCTCAGAGAAGCCAGTTAATGATTTATTCCTTCATATAACACGTGCTACTAATATATATAAATAAAATTAGACTTTTGTCTGTACATTACTAGAAAAAAAATGTAATTTCCATCCGTTTCAAGCACCTGAGAAGCCAGTACGATCGTAAAGAAAAATTCTGTGCATGATGCATTTTTTTTTGTTCACACACCACGTAAAAATGACTGAAGCGAATGAAATGAAATTTAGAGACATGATAGGTTGTACTCAACTTAAATTATAGCAGTCGAGTTTTTTAAAAAATTTGATTAGACTTTGCGAAAATGGTTTTAAAATGCATGAATTTTTGATCATGAATAAGGAAATAATGACAAAAGCGAATGAAAAGAAATTTGGTGACAGGTAGTCACTCAACTTAAACAGTAGATGTGAAAATTAATTTTTTTTAGTAGATTCGGCGATTTTTCGAAAATCGTTTCAAAATGTGTAAATATTTGTTGCGAATCACGAATTAACGATTAAAGAGAATGAAATGAAATTTGGTGACATGATAGGTAGTCACTCAACTTAAACTATAAAGACGAATTAAAAAAAATTGATTAGATTTTCAGAAAAATGTATTCAATATGAGAAAATATTTGTCCATCACTTATAAACTACTGAAGAGAATAAAATAAATTTAGTATCGTCATAGGTAGTTACTTAAACTAGAGGCGTTGAAATACTCCAAAATGCTTTATAGATTTTGAAATTTTCTGAAAATTGAGTACACGTTTGCTCCATTCCTAAAAAATGGCAATGGAATGAAATGAAATTTGGTGACATGATAGGTAGTCACTCACCTTAAACTATAAAGACGAATTAAAAAAATTGATTAGATTTTCAGAAAAATGTATTCAATATGAGAAAATATTTGTCCATCACGTATAAACTACTGAAGAGAATAAAATAAATTTAGTATCGTCACAGGTAGTTACTTAAACTAGAGGCGTTGAAATACTCCAAAATGCTTTATAGATTTTGAAATTTTCTGAAAATTGAGTACACGTTTGCTCCATTCCTAAAAAATGGCAATGGAATGAAATGAAATTTGGAATTATGTTAGATAGCAAGCTAATTTAAACTATTGATACCAAAATTCTTTTAATTATTTCATAGAATTTGAGGTTTTCTGAAAATCGTATACATTTTTGTTCTGGCATCCCTCAAAAATGGCTTAAGAGAACAGAATAAATTTAGCAATATGATCAGCAACGACTGAATCAATAAATGTAGGAATTTTCCGAAAACTTGGAATTAATTTTAAATCTTTTCTTTAAAATGTTTATTTTTTCTTTTTAGATTTTGTGAAAATTGCGCAAAATTTTCTTGAGACATAATGTTAAAATATCTACTACGAATCAGACAAAATTCAGTTACAGGTTAGAAATGACGTCTTGACTTGAAAAGCTCATTCATCCAGAATAAAACTTTACTTTTGAAAATAAAAAAACCTCTCTGCTGTCCATTTTACTCAAAATTTTGTTACTCTCTAACCTGTAATCTTTTAACAATACACAAAAATTATAACTTTGCTTAAAATAAATGTAAATTTTGTGAAAAAACATGCATAAAATGTTACTTTTAAGTAACATTTTATGTGTGTATTTTCACAAAAATTATATTTATTTTTACGTTTAACACCAGTATTTTGAGTGTCTTTTCCTATAACTTTGCTTACTATACTATTGCCAATATGCTAATTCCATTCTTTGTACTCCAACAATGCTGACGAAAATTCAGGCTCTTTGGAAATTTGCATTACAGTCTAACCCGTTAACGACGAGTACATCAGCTAGTTGTAAATAAAATTATAATTGCTGTTATTTCGGGAATTCACTTCTTAACGTAGCGTTCATATTACACAAGAGCCGATTCATGCAGTATAGAATTTTACACAATCTGGAGTATCTGTCAAGTTCTAACGGTCGACACTCATAAACTTGGAAGAAAGGGATGTATTCTAATGAGATACAGATGTGCAAGCTATCGAGTTGCATCTCTTAACTTATTTAAAACGTCATTCTTTAAAGATGACTCATGAGCGTTGATGATTGAATGAAATTGGATATAGTTTTATTTGCGTTTTTTTAAAAATGTATAAGGGTGACATGAATTGATTCGCAGTTATATTAATGTAATAAGACAACCTAATTAAAAGAAATCACACTGCCAAAGCTAATAATACAAAATTCGGCACGAATGTGAGTTTTTTAGAGTAGGTGCTGGATTGGAGAGCATTTTCCAAAATTCGTAACTCACGAGAAATACGAGGCCAAAACGTTCTTTTCACATATCCTGCGTAGTCTCAAAGAAGAAAAGAGATATTCATAAAATTCTTGCTGTAAAATACAACAGTCACAAATATCTAAAAATCGATTCCAGAACATTTCGAATACAATGCTCCGAGGAAGTTAGATGCAAAAAAAGGGGGAGAGTAGCCATTTTTCTTGAAAAAAAATATTATCTATAAATATCTCGCTTATAAATTTCACAAATATGAGGACTGTGCTTAGGCACATCTTGCTTGTAATTCAATTCTTGTTGAAAATTCATTGTTTGAATTTTATGTAAAAATATGACACTTCTTTTCGGTACAAATAATATTTGAAATCTTTAACGATTTTGTGGATTTAAGACGTGCATACGGGCAAAGAACGATATTATTTTCAAACGCAACGAATAATTAATTGATTTAAAATTTCAAAGTAAATTAATAAGGATGAAATAAAACATTTTTGTTTCACTTGAAATTCTCTCAAAACACCTATAATTGACGTAATTAAGGCCACCTTAGATACATAAAAAAATGTTTTCGTCTTGAAGCCTGGAAAAGTGCTACGAAATGAAACATCTCACTCAAGGTTGATTTAGTACAGCTTCCGATCACTAGTTTTGGAGAAAAACAGTATAATAGTTAGAACACATATTTGCTAAAAGCAAGTAATGATGCCGATGAAAGAGAGAGAACAAAAAAGTTAACTTTCGCTTATTCCTTCAACTCTTTTCAGGTTGAGCGGATGCAGTGTGTTGCGATGAAAAATAATTATCCTGTCTCGAAGTTTTCTACACAGGTCACTTCACCTATTATATTTATTATGATTTTCCACATTTTTTTTTCGTTACGCAGCTTTTATTTAACACTCGCGAAAAAATACATTGTTTTTAGATGAGCCTTACGGTTGAAGGGGAATGAACAAAAAGCGAAAAGTAGCTGTTCCTGAAAAATACAACTTAGTGAAGGCTGTTATGATTTAGAAAATAATGGGGGCAGTTATTTCCCCAGAAAAGGGCCATTCTGGCCTTCCTTTGTAAATTTGCCGTGTTTAAGAACTCAGAAATGCTTAGTAAAAGATTCTTCGAACTAAATGATACTTTCCGTTTTTGTTAAAACTCTTTTACTTCTATGGCTGCAAGTAAGGTATGCTTTAGGGAAATTTTCAGTTTTGGGCTTTAGTAGGTGTTTCAGTGAGTTTAAATAAAGTTGAAAGGTAAACAGTTTGTAATAATTATTCTAAACGAAGTTGGTCATTATATCTGTGCACTGCCTCTCGGGAGATCTTTTCAAGTTCTCAACACAAGAATCTTTATTTTTCATAAAGATCTAATAGTGTATTCTTCTGCATAGGAACCAGTTATAAATAGGCTAAAGAATAATCTATGTGCAAATATAAACACACAAGTTCGCGAAAAACTCAGTCTTGCTAAACAACTGCCAGCGCAATGACAGACAACTAATAAAATGAGCTTAAACAAAATCAGTGATTTTGTGTAGCTTCTATTCCATTAAGAGTTCATAAAAGAACTATTAAATTATCAATGGGGAAAATGTTGGAGATACCTTTATGTTATTCAATGAAATTTCATAAACTTTTCTTAATCAAACTGATTAAATTAAAAAAAAAATAAAGTTTATCGTAAAAACTTTCTCTGCTAATAATCACAGAAAGATTTTTTGAAACTTTAATTACTGGGAAAAAATATAAAGATATAATTCTGGAATGCAAGATACATAGAAACATTCTAATGAACGGGGTTCTGATGAATAATTCAGAAGGAAAATTTTCTTTCATCAAAAATATCTTCCCCAGGTGAGATCTCTAACACAATATTGCTTGCTCACATATGTTGTCCTAGAAGTACAGTGCGAAACGATAATATTTCATTAATTTAAAATCAGAATGCAAATAGAATGCAAATTATTTTATATGATAATTTTTATCACCACACTAATTTTCTGAGTGATTTTTATAACAATTATTATTATTGAAGGTATGTCTATTACATCTGTCCTAAAGAGGTTAAATTTCGAACTTATACCATAAAATGTTCAAAATTATTGGAATTATTTTGTAACATCTCAGAGAATGCGTTTCAAAATATTTCCAAAACTGCATAAACTTCTGAAGCAATAGGAATGTATTTGTAAAAAAAATAAATAAATAAAAGAAAAAAGTAAAAGTTCAATAATTTCACGACAAACACACAGACCATGACTGATAAAACTGTACACACACACACACATACATAGCGCTAGTCGAAATTCTGACTTTTTCATTAATTATTGTCTTACATAAGAGTATAAAAATGAATAAATTAAAATTATCATTATTCTATTGTTCATTACATTCATTAAAATAAGGCTGTTTAACTAAAACAGCTCATTTGCATACTCGTTAAACACTGAACAAAAGAGCAAAACAAAATTAATCAAGAATTTTGCATATCTATCTCTCTCGCGAACTGGCAAAATATTTTTTCAGTCCCTTACGCCCTTACGTATCCTCCAGTAAAAAGTTCTTTATACTGTCCCAAAGTAATTTTCCACTTCGCTAGCTGAACACAAGATGACATTTTGCTGACTTTAAAGTGAAAGTTCCATAGCGAGAGACAGTCCGAACTTTATCCGAAAGAAAATAATGAGCCGACACTGCTTATGGGACCGCTTCGGAATTAAACACTAATTCAAAGTTACTGAAAATTAAATGACACTGATATCTTTCAGTTAGTGGGCTTATAAACGATATATGATTGATATGATTTCAGATAAAGTTGAAGAGAAATTGTTTAGTGATTTAACTTTTGAAGTCTCTGATATCTGTCTTAGTTCTTAATATTTTACTTCCGCGTAGTAAGTACTTAAGACCATTGAAATTAAAGCTAAAAAAAAAACGAGTTCAAAGTTAAAGTTTTCTTATGTTTTAATCTACATGAAAAATGTATGTAATGAAAAAAAAATAAAAGAAAACACTTCAGATTTAGCAGGCTAAGGCAATTATTTTATTTGTGCTTTATATTAAGTCTAGTTACAAAATAAATGTACGATATAAAAATGATAAATATAGCACTATAAGGAGCCATCGTTATTTAAGAACGACCCTGCGATGAGTCATCCATAGAGGCCTACGGATGCCCACTTACTGACTCCAGAACTTACAAACGTCATCTAACGGCCGAATCCAACGAATGAGAGTCGGACATGAACAATCGTAAGCCTCTTTGGATAATTCATCAAAGTACAGAAGCAGTCCCATTCCTAATAGTGATGGTCCTGATTACAACATAAAATCAAACTGTGAGAAATACGTATACCGTATAATTTGTTTTTTGGATTGTAATAATAGAACTCATTTGTATAAAAATATTTAATTTTGTGAACATTTTTGGATAGCATTTAGTGTTTTTTTCGAATCTTTATACACTCTCAAAAATTATTTTTTCAATTTTCGAAAATTTTTCAGCGGTGCTGTCGGAATATCTCCGTTTCCTTTTTCTGATGTCGATTGAAGAAACTTCTTCAGATTCAACGAAATTTTTTCCTATTTCTCCAGATTTTCGAGAAGAATTCACGGAAATGTAACGTTTCCATGGAGTACGAAAATTATTCGTTGAAAAATGAGGAATAAATTATCGTATAAAGACGAACTCTCAAAAGTTATTTCTTCAATTCAGGAAAGTTTTCTGACAGTAGTGCTGCCGGAATATATCCATTATTTGACGAATACCCGTTTCGTTATTTTCCTTTCAAATGAAGAAACTTCTTGAAATTCAACGGATTTCTTTCCTCTTCTTCAGATTTCATGGAAATATTACATTTCCATACAGAAAAATTCACGGAAATATTACGTTTCCATAGAGAACGGAAATTATTCGTTGAAAAATGAGGAATAAAGTAGTGTATCAAGACGAATTTTCCCGAGAGTGTAAATTTACGTATCCTCATTATCTATTAAAATTAATAGCTTTTTATCTATAAACATTAGACATTCTGAAACAGTACCAGCTTTTGCTATTATTTACTATTATATTCTAAATCACTTTTTGCTATTAGGTACTAAATCATTAACTTTTTATGAAGCTTCTCACTTTATGTATAAAACCGATGTAGGCAGTTTGACTTCGACTCGAATATATTTTAAGAGGGTGTACTATTATCATACTGTCGTTTTTTACATTACTGAAAGTTATTTTAAAGGAGTAAATTAAAAAACAGGCATAAAAGTATTGTAACAGTTAAAACGGTTTCTGAAAATATGTACTTACATTAAGAGTTACTAAACCCGAACAAAGTAGATCTACGACACATGAAGCCACACTGCAAACAAATTTTCTACTTTAGAGGTTTGTTTAAGATTTCTAATGAAAGCAATAACTGTGTTTTTTTATTTCCTCTCACGAACTGAACAAAAATGTTCAAGCATTGCAAGAGAAAATTCATCCTACTATTTTAAAGTAATTTTCCTCTTCGCTAACCGAACATAAAATGACATTTAGCTAACTTTAAGGCGGAAGTTCTGTAGGAGACAGCCTGAACTTAGGAAGAAAAATAACAAATCAACATTTCTCTTGAGGGAACCCTCCGTTTTCCCGCACACTTATACAAAGTTATTGGGGATCAGACGAGAAGAATATATTTCAGTTACAAATGAGTTATGTTTGATTTGAGCTTAGATTGGATTGAAGGGAAACTACACAAAGCTTTTAAAGCTAATTCTAGATTCAGAAAATACTGTGTTTTAGCTCATGAACGTGTGTGCACGCATTATTATAATGATGAAAACAATCTAAAAAATTGGAAAATTCTATAAAATTCTTATATATTCAACTTCATATTGGTATGATATACAGCAATCAAGCTGCGAAAGATATATACTTGCTAGACAAATTAAGGGTTTCTTTACTTAAAGTATTAATTTCTTGTAAGAGACGTACTCTAAAGAAACTGGCTTTTCTAATGAATGCTGTAATTTTATATCAAACTATTATATTTTTTCAGCTTTAGAAAAAAAAAATAATCTAGGCAGTTCCATTTCTGTGTGCACTTAGGAACCTCAAAAACTTAAATGCGACCATTCTCTTTATTTAAACAAATAGGTTTTAATTTATATAAATAATAAATACTTTGAAGCTTAAGCATGGTTTAAGGATTAAAGTATGAAAACACATTCAAAAATATGCTTATAAAAGTACAGAAACTTAAAATTTTTTTTCTCTGGAAAGCATTTATGCACAAATATAAATGAACTGCAGTTACATATGATATGCTGGTTTCTGTCGTATAGTCTTGGTTATCAAACTTATTGAAACTGATTAACCAACAAAAATAATCTATCCTTACTCCAATCTTTTACGTATCTACACTTATCTCGCAGACATGCAGTTCGCCCTTTCCTTACGCCTAAGGACGAGGGATCCTACGAGAGAAAATTCTTCATGCTCTTTGTCCTTAAATTAATTCCCCCTCCGCCCTCCGCTAACTGAACAGAAAATGACATTTTGCCGACTTTGAAGCGGAAATAAAACGGATATTCAGCAGCGAGACAGTCCGAATTCAAGAAAGAAAACAGGGAGCCAACATTGCCTCCGGGATCGTTTCAGTCTGAGACCCTCATTCAAAGTTATCGAAGATTATCATCCAGTTAGTAGTTTTATAAATGATTTATGTCTGATATGAGTTTAAACTAAATTGGACGTAAATCGTGTTGCCAATTTGAGCTGCTAATTTCTGCGCGCTTCGGACAATTTTCATTCCGTAATTGCGAGTTGGAAATTGCGAATATAGAGTTTTGACGAAGACCTTTTTGTTTAAAAGAGAGTTTGGGAGCAAAATTTTGTTGAGTTTTATAATTGAAATTGTTGAATCTCTTTCATTCTAACATTGAGAATAATACGGGAAAGTTCAAAGAATTCCCCCGTATTCACAATATCTAAATGTGATATGTTTATGGCTTTTTTTGAATACACAGGAAACAGTAAGTGTACTTCCGTAAAAGGTAATTTTATAAATGATTAGTTGAACAATATAGTTAGCAGTAGATAAGTTCTATAAGAATATTGTCAGAGGAATTAGTCATAGGTGATACATCTTCTTGAGCAATATTAAGAATCATCTAAGAAATATTATTTAACGTTTGCAAAAAAATAATGTCAGTATCCACCCAATCCTATTTTAAAGGGAAAAAAGTAATTTGAAGTTAATATTAGTTATTAGCGCTAACTATTGCAAGCTGTTAGTTTTATTTGGATAGTTAAAAAATAATTAAAAACATTTAAGCACTTACAAAAATTCTGGTGAAATAAACGAAGCACTATCAATTAGTAAAGTAACTCAACTGTGAGAGTCAGAAATCAGAAAATTCTTATGCCATCGATCGAAAAAAGAATATTTTGAAATGATTTTGGTCACAATCACAGCTAAGGGTAATATGGGAACTCCAATGCTAGAGTTATTAGGACACATTTATTGATGTCTATTAGCAAGCAGTCAACAGGCTGTCACGATTGCATTGAGACTGAATGCAGTGTACAAAGAAACCAAGCCTGTGTTTAACAAAGATAAGATTTTGTTAATCCTTAGTTTAGAGTGATGTTAAAATATTACTACCATTCGTTTTTATTAAAAGTAAAGTTTAACTTTACCGGTTTAGGAATAGAGCACCCGTAGATGCCTTAATTTGATTAAAACTTCTTTTCGAGCACAAAAGAAAATTTATTATTTTGATTGAAAATAGTTATTCGTATTTAAATCAATGATTATCATATGGAAAAAAAGATTATTTTTCCATTACTGTGTAACATTTAACACACACACACACTCACACACACATATATATATTTACATGGTGTCCCCAAAACACTGACCTAGGCTTTAAGTTTTAACCGCTCATTATAAATAGGCTTAGCGATATTGTTAAACAAAGTTGGTAAGATGTTATACAATACCAATAATACCATAAATATTATATATCTAAGCAATCAATATTTTCGTTAGTAATTTGTGTACAATATATGAAACCCAAATTTCCGAAGTATTTTTCTTCCCAGAACAATTGAAAAGTGGTTTAAGTCAACGAATATTTATTCTCATACCTCTGAGGCTCTTTATGATGAAAGGCTGAAGCTTTATACATCGCCTAGATAATGTATAAGGCACATTTTACTGACTGAATTTTTGTTTGGTAAGGGGGCCGTATAAAAATTTTAAAAAATTGTGTTTATTTAAATTTAATCTGCGGAAAATTTTATTCGATACCATAGAATTCTGTACTTTATTTTGCGCAACACTAATTTATTGTATGCCTTTGATCAATTTGGAACACCCTGTATATATATATTCGGGACATAAAACATATAAGCTTAATGACGATTTTCAGCTTATATGTTTCTTGGAATGACACAAAACGATGACAAAAAATAAACCTCTATACTGTCCTAATCACTGACCTTAGTGTTTACTTTGCCATAAAAAATAATGATTCCTAAGAATTTTTAAAAGTTTAATTTATTTCGTCAATTTCTCCTGCAATGGGAAGAAAAGGAAGGAAAAAAAAATCAGAAAAAAATTAAAATTTCAGTGAATTTTAGTGATAGTCAGAATTTCTTTCTATAACATTCTAAATTTTATGCTGAAAGCCAATGTAAAGTTTTCCTCTGACGTTTATATGAGGTTTTCTTCTTAGGTATTGTGATCAGAGCAATGTAATAACATCCTAAACTGGGTCTTCATATTAAGAAAAAAAGTAACTTGCTCACAAAAATAATCAAAAATGAGTTATTTCCAATGGTATGACACGTAATATGGCTATAATTATGCAAATGGCTATAATTATGCATTTTTAAACAGGTATTTAAAAAGAATGAGCTAGTACTTGGCACCATTGCGCCAGATTGATGCCTATTTTGGCTTGAAAGCATCTACTTTTCATAGCCCATGTTACCGATGATCTATCTTCAAAAATTTCTATCTCAGTCGCTTAAAAAATATTCGAGTTACAGGTAACTACCCAGTTCACCCAGTGAGTCTCGATTCCTGGAAAATTATTTTTCATGGTTCATAATTCAAAGTGAGCAATACGTTATATCATCTGTTATCGTATTTCAAAAATTTCCCCATCGTCTCAAATAAAATGTGACAGTTATGATAGTTTATAATTACATTTTATTGGTCTGAATGCCTTAGGGAATCAGAGCATGGTTTGAAAAAGGCTTCACCTGTATTGAATAATTCATTTTGAATTAAAAGAAATGTCTCCTGTTTCAACTCTTTGCAATATATTTTGATTACAGCACCGTAATATAATGTATTTTTAAACTATGATTACAGCAAGCACTTTAAGGCTGTTTTCCCAACTCTAATAATAAGAATGTTTATTTGGACAATTTGGGGAGAGATGGACCAAATATTCATAGATGAATTTTCCATAGATAGCGAAACTAACTCAGGAAGTTACTGAAAGACATTTTGTATGGCGTGCCACTATCTGCTGCTCTATCATTTCCATCTAAAAATCATTGCTGTTAGTACGTCGTATAATTTTTTAATATGGCTATAATTATGCAAATAAAGGTTTTTCAGAACATGCCGACTACCTGTAATAGAGTAGGTTAGTGTGCGAGCGGGGAACGGACTAAAACTAATTTGAAAAATATTATTAAAGCCGCTGAAGAAAAGAATATGGGCATCAAGCAAAGCCTTTTAACACTTCCAAAACTATTTTAACGAGAAAATTCAAAATAAGTACCTTTACCAAGGGTTCTTTAAGACCTCCATGAAGTCTGGGTTGTAATAACGAAAACAAAATTATTGCTTACATAAAGGACTCCAGAACCGGGGTTTTATTCATGTCTATGACGCATGTACTAGGGATAAAATTAACGGACCTCATACTTATAATAAAAATGCCAAAAGGCTGGTCATCTCTGGTTACAGTCATTCTTTGCTTGGAATCCAAGGCTCTAAATAAAGGAGACACACTTATGAATTTAATAAATGTCCGTTTAAAAATTTATAACGTTTATAAATTTAACATTTGGGCAATTATTTCGTCATGGCATTAATTTCGACTGCACTTTGTGTTATTATTACTTTTAACTAAAGCAAAACGTAAAATGACTTTTTTTAAGTGCATCTTAAAACCCTTTCTAGAATGTTAAAATAGTCGCTTGGTTTAGTCTGGCTTTGCTTTACTACGATAGTTTTACATCCAGCATAAATTAAACCTACACTTTAGAGGCGAATCCGAATGTTTAGGTCACCCAATGTTAACGCAACCGTGCCCTAAGCGGAAATCAAACTTAAAGTATCAAGTAGCCTGGTTTCTTGTTCAACACATTTTAAGAACCGGTCTCTCTCAATCACCTCTCTTACCCACTTTTCCTGTCTAGTGCAAGAACAGAAGCTAATGTCCAAGAGAAAAATCTCATAATGCCTTAAAATGATTTACCTTCCACTAACGAAATACCACGGTGACATTTTACTAACTCCAAGAATGCAGTTCCGTAGAGAAACAATCTGAAATCAGAAAATAATTAATCGACACAGCTTGTGAGAGCTTCGCTGTCTCAATTAATTACTCGAAATTTCCTATGATTTGATAAGACAGTCTCGTTCGCTGGTATTTTTACAAGGGATGAATAATTTATAGTGCTGGACTTAGTAAATTGCTGAAATCTTCAAATCTCTGCGATGAAAGATTCAGTAGTAATGAATGATTTGGATAATGTTTGCTGAACAATTGCACTTTAGGAATAACATATGTTGGGAGGTTAGTTGTAGCTCTTTTTAATATTTTACTATCGATGAATCTTTTTTTAATCACTGTGAGTAAGCTGCGATTTTTTTTTTTTACGACACTATAGAAATTTCAGTAATAAAACTTGAGCATCATTAAAATAAATAAATAAATCATGAAATTTCCAGCTGTGTGTAATGTTATAAACTCTTTTTTTCCCGTTATTTATTTATTATAAAATTTTAAGTTATTTATTTTAAAATTTTAAAAGAATCCCATAACTTTTGCTATTTTTGTAAAAATTTGAAGCTTTTATTTCAATATTTTAGTTTTAAAAAATGTTTTTTCTAAAAAAATGGAAAATTACAGTATTTTTATTCTACCTCCATTTGAGAAAAAAAATGAATCTGGTTGTAAAACAGATATTTCAACTTCCCATGCATCATAACAACAAGGTGACACTCTAATGTAAAATCATCGATTCTCTAATTTTCAGTACAATTTCGCATCGTTTTAATTTACGATATCGATAAATGCTTTCGCAAATCTAAAAGTTATTTTCCGTTTTCCCCATTCTGTGTTTAGATTTTGTGAAAAGCAAAAGTGAAAGATATGCCGGAGCTAAAGGAGGAAGATAAAATATTCAAAATTTGGGGCTGCAAACTGATATTTCATACGGCGCCACCAGCAATTATAGGCGTCTGGAATTTTTTTCCCCTTTTGTTTCGGTGGCAGGAAACATGTAAGCCGGATGTTGAAATATGCATTTTAGAATTCGTGGAATTAGTTTACAGCAGAAATATTTAAGTACAGATATATAAAAACGCTGAAGGAGATGCATAAGTTTTTTTATATTAGAAATTCTTTCACTAAGTTATAGATGAGATGAGATGGGGTTTAATAATAATTGGCTTGTTTAAAAAGAGTCCAAATGTTTGACCCATTTTGATTTGTATAAGAAGATAAAAATAATAAAAAAGAATGTTTTTTTTTTTTAAAAACCCGATTTTTATTGAAGTAGCTATCATGAAGACTCAATTTATCTGTATGTTTAGTTGAATATAATTAAGATTTTTTAAAGAGTTAAGGGATACATTGTTATATTTTGTTCATATTAGAATTGACAAATGTGTATTAAATGACAAAATGAAGAGTACAAAATGTGTTATTTAAAATATAGTGCAACAAGTATGCTTACAAACAATGTTTATGTCAATGAAAATTGTATTTTTGAAGTGATAAAGTATTGTTTCTTACAGCCTTAAAGAAATATTTATTATTTTTTACAAAGAATTTCAAATGTATAAAAATGTGAATTCATAAATGTTAAATGTAAATTTATAAATGTTTATTTTTTGTTAATACGAATACAATAATCTGTGAAAACCTGTTTAACTGCATTTATTTTAGAAAGCTTGATAAGAAGATTTCACTTCTGACGTGCAGTCCTACGACTGACTGTTTTTTGTTTTAATTTGTTTATGAGGGTAAAAACAAAATTTGCTTGCTTGCTGTTGCATTCCTCTACTCTATGTGACTATAATTTAGTTACTACTTGAACTGTAGGTAAACTTAACATAGAAATATTAAATTTAATATAATGAAAAGCTTTGCTTTGCTATACTCTTACTTTAGTAATCCATACAAGAGTTGTTGCAAACAACAACTCGTACATTAGCACTGGGATTACGGTTTATTACTTTCACATATACCTTTTTTTTTCAAGAATTAAATTTGTATTATTGGTCCGCCTGAATATTTAAGATGATTGTTTTTTTCATCTACGGAAATATTGTTTGAGGTTATCCAATTATTTTATGTCACAGTTAGATGTTCTTTCTACAATAGCTTTTCGGTAGTTACCTTCTGTAGTTAATTATAGATAGTAAAGATGATCTTACATCACTAACAGTTACTCAACTAATTATATTAAGTGCTTTTTGACCGTGACGTAATTTTTATGTCAAGGTACTTGCTAATACATTTTTTAACTTGTAACATCAAAATGAAGTCAATCTCACTCATGATATTTAACTTCGATACACTATTGGTTAACATTTTTTATTCTCCTATAAAAAGAGCTGAAAATAGCGAAAAAATGCTAAAAATAGTGAAAGGAGTGGATTTTCAGATTTTTAATGTAAACTTCACAAAACATAGATACATACATACGCACACACACACACACACACACACACACACACACACACATATATATATGTGTGTGTGTAAATATATATATATATATGTGTGTGTGTGTGTGTGTGAAAATATATATATATATATGTGTGTGTGTATATGTGTATCTATATACATATGTATGTCACCTTCATTCCTTTTTATTCATACACATTATAAATACAGTACACTTCGGTCACCTAAACTGGAATCAGACAACACACTGAAAAAAGTTAAAGTGTTTTATATTTGACTTTAAATCAATCGGATAAACTAATAATGAATTGCATTTTATTCACTAATGACAGATATAAGTAGTTATGCTCAATTTATTTCATTAATACAATATGACTTTATTTTCAAAATAGCATTCACACTTCACTCTGAAAAACATAAAACTAATTTATTTGCTAACTCGAAATACTCTTTCAAATAACTTCTGAAAAATTTATTTCTAGACCGCGCGAAAATTGGACATTCGGTTTAAAATCTAATTATGGATGTACATTTCTTTCGGTTCTTTTCAGCCTTTCATTTATATAGCTTTAGGGCATTACCAAATATATATTCTTACAATACACAAACACTGCAATCTTTTTCTTTGAGAATTTTTTTTTCAATCTATAACACAAAAATCTACGAAATATTTCTGAAAACTATGTTTTTTGATACATTTGGGTGTAAAACAACATAAAGTAGAGGTACCCCAATAACACGTTCTGTAGATTCTGAATGCAAAAAAAAAACCTTTTTTCTTGGAGCTGAAATTTATGTAAATATTGTTATTAAAGTTTCAAGTTATTTTGTCTAGATTATTTTAAATAAAAGCTAGAGAAACTTCGGAAACATAGGTAGTTTTTTTTCGGGGGAGGAGGGGGGAGAAAATAGTGCATATAGTTTCAATATTGCAGTCATAACTCATACATTAAAACATTTTGTTTAAATAGGGTGTTTTAAAGAAAATTAGAAAGCAGCTTGGCCCAGCAATCCATACAGAAGAAACTGACACGGATTTCATTTCCAAAAGGAACGATAACGTCAATCCGATATCGTCTCCCAGGGTATTAGACATATCAGATTATGTTTACTTCAGAAAGAGACGTAATTCGGTATTGCTGTTAATTCGACAAATTATTTTGACGGCATACGTGTGAAAGAAGTGATCAACACATTTTATGTGGTTATAACTAATTCTGAAGTAGGTAGCTCTGAGAGATATACAACTTAGCATTTTTTTAAATCTCTCAAATATTCTAGTACAAAAGCTCAATTTAAAATGTTTAATAGCAATATTAGTTTAAGCATTTCTTTTCACTTGATTAATTTGGTTATAATTCTCAGTTACCGAAAGCAAAATGACTAAAAAGTCTAAACAGTAAGTAATGACAAATCAAAACTTTCTCGGCTTATTAATGCTGTTAAAGATTTTAATGCCACATTAAGATGAATGCCTTTTGTGAAAAGCACTGCTAGATCGAGAAAATAACGCAGACAGTAAATTTTTAAATATACTGGAGAAATTTTGAGTGCATAATCGACTTAAAAGAAAATGGGGAAAAAAGAAACATTAGCATTCTTAATGTTGTATCCGTATTCACAATATTTAAAACATTTAATATATTTATTACATATAAATTCCGAACTAATAACTTTCAAGTAAAATATACGGGAGTTATTCAGAAGAAACGATTCGGAATAAGTGTAATAAAATATTGGATTATCACTACTTTTATTGCTGTTATTTCTAGATAAATGTGTTTAAATGGTATAGACATTGAATATTGTATGTATGATTTATGTTGTATATGAAGGAAAATATTCATGCTGCTTACATTCCCGCTAAATAAAGTGGTTTATATGAACTATTCTTTGGAAAATCTAAATATAAGGAAAATCTTAATAATATTATATTCATAAAGGGTTTTATGAAAAAGTAGTATTTAATCCATAATTTATTTAACTGTAAAGCATTTAGTTTAAAAAGAAACGTTATCTTTAATATAGTTTACCAAGAAAATATTTTAAAACGATTTCTGGGTGAATAATTCAAGAAAAGCCATTTTATTCGAAGTTTTTAATCAGTCACAAATATTCATAGAGAAATGCTTCTCTGTTATTTAATAGATTTCAAAGATTTATCTGTTAATACTCAGTTAAAATAAAAGATGACGCTAACGAGTTTATATATAAAAATATTTTATATAAATTTTTACAATGGAAAAGTTGTGACTCGAAAAACAAACTTTCCGGCTACAGTCCTAAAATTATTGCTTATGATGGGGGAAAAAACCGTATATCAGATATCGAAACTGTAATGGCATTGACTTGTGATTCAGATGACATTATTATGAATATATTTAAAAGGATACTTTTCTATGAAACAGAAATTAAATTAAAATTGGCACTAAGTACCTGCTTGACAAGTGATACTCACTTCCAAAAGTTAAGTACGGAGTGGTAAAATGCAAAAAAAATGGACAAGTACTGCTTTGATTAACACGAAATGCTGAAGTAGCTCTATATTTTCTCATGAAACAAAACAAAGTATTACATACAGAGATAAAAAATATATTGAATTAAAAAAAATAAGATAATGCGATATTTGCGTCATTAACAAAATGATGTTTAAATGCAAAACAAACAATGAAAACTGACATTAATAGGGTATGTGAGCATTCCTCACCTTCATACAAAGTGTACAGCGTGTGTGATGCTTGTTACGAGGTGATCAACTGGCGCAGAGTCCAGTTATCGCCATTCCTCCTGTAGGGCACTTTCTCAATCTCTGAGAGTGGCTGGAGGAGGGAAACGCTACATACAGCACGGCCGAGGGCATCCTAAAGATTTTCAATTGAATTAAGGTCCGGCGAGTACACTGAAAAAAAAAAAATTGACAGAAAAAACTGTCAGCCAGGACGCCAGTTTATTTCCGTATATTTTACAGAAGTCTTCCGTATTTTTTTCCGTATATGGAAAATTTCTGTAAAATAAACTGAGAATCTGTAAAATTTACAAAAGACTTCTGGAAAAAAACGGAAATAAACTGGCGTCCTGGCTGACAGTTTTTTTTCTGTAAATTTGATAAACTTTTTTTTTTTCAGTGTAAGCCGGCCACTCCATAAGCGCAATCCCTCACTATCCAGAAAATCGCCAACTATTGCAGCTCTATGGGGACGCGCATTATCGTCCATTAAAATAAAAGAAGGACCAACTGCTGAAACGTACAGTTTCATATGAGGTATACGACTTCATCTCGATACTGTACAGCCGTCACAGAGTCTTGCCTGTTGATGTGCAGGTCGGTGCAATATCCCAATGAAATCCCTACCCACATGGCGCTTCCACCGTGGTATGCGTAACGTTCAGTGATGTTCTCGACGTGTGCCTTATTCCCCCAGATCCTTACACGCTTATCATTTGGTTGTAAGGCAAATCTGGACTCATCTGTGAACATAAAGTTGACCCAATCAAACACAGTCCAATTCATGTACTGGCGGCACCATTTTAAACGTGCCCTTATGGATTGGAAGGATAAAGGAACACAAACTCGTACGTACAGACCATTCACGGACGTACAGACCATTCATGTGTAGCCCTCGATTAACAGTAGTGGAAGATATCGATTATCGTCTTATCATTGACCACTGCAACTATAGATGTCACATGTGTGCAGGTCGATCTTTGATTCCTCCTAGCTACAACAGCAATATATCGATCTTCTGTGGGGGTCATAACCCTTGGACGACCAGCTACAGGTCTTCGGACAACTGTTTGGCTAGCTCGAAGTTGTTTCCATTATCGTGAAATGGTGGAATGATGGACTCCGAAGAAAAGAGCAACATCCTGCGCTCTATCCCTTTTTCTTTAGTACTGATGCACCCTGTCCTTTAGAGAAAGAAAAATAAGTTTTTCACCTTTTAGAGTGGAATGTCGTTAAAATTGCCCTTTTACTCATCAGGATGTCGGGAAAGGTGCCTTAATTCCCAATACAAAGTACCGTTTTTGATAAATTCGCACTGCGTCTTTTGAAATGTAAACACTACTTAAAAGTATAATTTTTGCTTAATATCATTTAAGCAAATATTAATTTATTATGCTATCAGAGTAGTTTTATTATGCTGCTAGTAATATTTCTGGTATATACGTGAAAAACCACCATTTGAGTAGCAAAAATTCTCACGTATGTCTAGTCTAACTTTTTCTCATATCGCTTACTCTGATAAATATGAAGCCAAATTTTTTCGTTTTCCATTTTGATACAGTTTATTAATAAATAAGCTTTTTATATAATGATCTCAAATATGTTTCATAACTTTTTTCCATTTTTGAAGGTAATGGATAATTTTAAACTTGTAAAAACGATTTTTTAATCACGAAGATAGTAAAAATCAAGAAAACGCATCTTAAAAATGCTTGCATTGTTAAATGTGTTCTGTTTTATAAGGATAGAAAATATGTTAGAAATAAAACATCATTTTATAAGCCGTTATATATTGCCTTTTACCAGTTTAAAAAATAAAAATATCTTAACTTTATCTCGTAATTGATGCGACCAA
Organism: Cheiracanthium punctorium; assembly: GCA_038373885.1. Taxonomy (NCBI): domain Eukaryota; kingdom Metazoa; phylum Arthropoda; class Arachnida; order Araneae; family Cheiracanthiidae; genus Cheiracanthium; species Cheiracanthium punctorium. The sequence goes on along the minus strand of JAWZYV010012397.1, from coordinate 576,778 downwards.
AGTGTTTTGCGTATCCGCAAGAGATTTTCTATCGAGACTCGTCTTAAGAATCTGGTGCTGTTTTGCAAAACGTTTGCGATGATAAATTTGCTTCCGGGTTTGCTTTAAGAAGCTTTATTGACTACAGTATTAACCTCCAACGAAGTAAATTTCCGGAGAATATTTGTTTTGATATTATTCAGCTATAATTACTGTGTTCTATTTATGAAAATCAATCCTAAGTGAGACAGAGAGGGGATTGAAATTTATTGAAGTTTTTGGGGCTTGTTATAAAAAGCTTTTACGGGTAAAATTTAATGTATAGCCAAGATACAATTACGAAGACAAACTTCATCAAATGATTTTTTTCTGCAATTTTTCAGCATCGTTATGTTCATTGATTTAGAGCTTTAAGCACATTTGTGCAATAAGTTTTGAAGTGGAAAATATTTCAATAAAAACGTGAGTTTGTATTTTTTAACTCTAGTAAATCGAAAAAAATAGATAAGTAATTGTAATCTACAAGAAAATCTTACTTACAGAAACTGACATTGGTTCGAGAAACAATTACGTTCACATTTTAATGGAATATAAACCATGTTTAATGTTTGTAATCAATTAAATACGTTTATTGAAACTGAAAATTGATACAAGTCACTATTTCTAAAAATGGCATTTAATGCATATTTACGCGATAATTACAAAGATGGGAGTTATTAAATAACTTTTCGTTTTGCAAATTTTCAGCCATGTTATATTAACAAATGTTTTGATTTAGAGCTTCAAATAAAATGTATTTACTTCGAACTTTCTGCAGAAATATACAATACTTTTGAAAGTGTAAAATATTTAGGAAGTATATTTCGTATGTTTTAATTTTTGCAATACCGAGACATGCATGGATAATCGTATTTCTAAAGAAAACTTACTTAAAGCGGAAAAGACAATATTGAGTTCAAAAAATGATGAAGTTGAAAAATAAATAAGTATGTAATGAAATTAAAAATAAATCTTTTGACAAATACTGCTGAGTTAACTTCATTTTGTTGAAATAGAGATAGACTATTCCCAGTACTGCATAGAAACTTATAACTCTACAAATTAAAATTTATTTTCATAGTCGAGATAAATTTATTAATCAAATATCTTGTTTAAAGTTATAAAAATAAATGAATTTTTAATAATTAGAACTTCAGATAGAAATCTGTAATTCGTTGATTAAATGTATTTGTTGATTCTGCTTTTCTGGAATATGCAAATATCTTGTATGATCATATGTGCATGTAAGAAGTAATGTAACATCGTTAAACTAAGATACACTTATCGTCTTCTGTTTTTATGATGTTAAAATTAGATAATTAGAAATATGTGACAAATTATATTAAATTTTAAATAATTTCTTATCTTTATAATAACTTTATATACTTAAATTATGTACTCTAAAACACATGTAGTTTCTTTCATGATTCAAGGGGCTTTAGGAAAGTAAAAAAAAAAAACTGGAATAAATAGTACTTGCACAACGTGACAGGAAGCGCTTAAATGACGACATATATTTTTCACTTGTATTCATAATCTTAAGGTATACGCCATGAGATAAATTTCGCAAATTTAAAAATTATTTACTCTTCAGAATATTCCAAAAATGTTCCAGAATACGCTGATTAAATAATTTATCAGTATGTGTCTTGTGAGTATAGCGAGCTATATTTATTGAATTAGACCAAAATAACCAGGGTGTGACAAAAAAAAAAAAAAAAAAAAAAAAAAAAAAAAAAAGCAAAATGAACGATGCATCAAAACCAGCATACCAAATCTGACGTATTTATTCATATACTGTATAATAATAACCTTGGATTAGCAACTTAAAAATTATATAGAAAATCTTATAAGATACAATACTTTTGGACATTGGAGAAACTGGAATCGCACACACACAAACAGGGAAGAAATTAATTTTATGAAAAATTATATTGAATACTGTTCATTAGACTGATATCTTTAAGTTACTTGACATAAATTGCAAAAATGCTAAAAAAATATAGTGATAGGTTTTATGCCATTTTTATCCTCTGGACAGTTATTTCAAATGCCGGATGACGAAATCGGCTTAACTCTAGTGCAGATAAAACGCACGTGACAGTTTTAAAAATACAGTTCTTCCAAAAATCCAGTGTTCACTTCCCAAAGGAAAAAACAAATTATTTAGAATAAATCTCCAAATAAAGCTGTTTAAAAAAAGTACTTAATTTAACTTTTATTTTTTGTGTTATTGACGCAGTTTCATTTTAGTACTTGCATATCTTAAAGAATTCTTGTTTTACATATTCATATTTGAAATGACCTTTGTCTTTGTTTGAAGAGCATTTTTAACTTGAATGACTTTGTTTTTTTCTCTCTCATAATATATGCATAACTTTTTTTTATGGCACGATCAAGATTCTATAACTGCATTTTAAGTACATCAAATATTTTAAAGAGTTCCACTTTGATATGAATTTTTCAAAGTTTAAGTATTCTAGTGCCGAGGTCCGAATGAAGATAAAACATTTTTTTGTTTTAAGATTTATTTGTGTGAAAGCAGAACGATTTTTTTATGCTATTAGATTTTTAAAACTTTTTCTTTCAAGAGTGCCTTTGGCTTGAAAGTTTTCTTTTTGGTTTTTCGGTGTTTTTAATTACTTTTTATGTATTAAAGGTATCAAAACTGTCGAACAATGCCTATTTTTTAAGTATTGGACAAAGGAAGAAAATTTTAATTCTAGTATGAATAGTTTCTAGTAGTTTTGTATAAATTTTCGGTAAATTATTTAGGAAAGATTTTTCTCATGCTTTGGTAAATAAATTACGTAGATCTCTATAATGAACTAAACTAAAGGAAATTTTGTAAGTGCGGGTACCCAGGTAAAATATTTAACTGCAAAGTAACACTAGTCGTTCATTATTTCAGTGTTAGGGTATTAAGCACTTACCAAAAAATGTTTTGTTGAGGCCCAAAAGGTAAAAAAGATGGAATTAGAAAACTTTGATTATAGACATACAATTAATAAAAATATAGAAATTTAGGGAGGGTCGCTGGTCCCCGTGCTCAACCCCCTGATTGCATCCCTGTAGTGTACAACATATTTTTTCTAATAAAATTAAACAAAACATAATTTATAAATAAGTGTTACTATATTTAAAGCTTTTTGGCGGGCGTAGACTTTGAATACAAACTAATATGAGAAGCACAGTGTACAATGCGAACATTATGTGTACTGTATATGATATTTAGTCTCATGTTGATGTTAATGGATATTGCTAACTTACATTTTATACATAGAGTTAGTACGATCAGAAGAGTCCTAATAATATGCAATTGTATGCATTAATTACACATTTCAATTAAAAAAGATTGATATAATTATTTATTGAATTTCTATGGTGTTACATAATAATGTTACTCTGGAAGAAAAATGTTAATGATTTTCTCTTATTTTAACTTTTTAGTTCTCTAAATAAGAATGCCATTTTTCTAATTTAAGTTAAAAAAATTGAGAAAAGCATTTAACTTTTAGTAGTAATTAGTAATGTGTAGTAGTAATAGTAACTAATAGTGTATAATCTTTTTAATATAGAATGGGACTATAAAATGTTTGTTGAAAACTTACATCTAGTGATTTACCAAAGATCGTTTTATTAGTAAGCAAACATAGCTTGGGTTTTTGAATACAAAACAAATAAATCTCTAAAGTTAAATAATTATATGCCATTGGTTTTTTTTATAAAGGCTTTAAAAATTTAAAGGCTCTAAAAGAACTTAATTTTTTCCCAATTTCTTCATTATGGCGTTGTAAAGTATATTGATTAAACCTATTTTGAAATAAAGAATTACAAATTTAGTTTGAAAAATATTGCAATTTTAACTATAAAAATTTAAGAAATAGAGTTTAAAAATATAAATAACACTATCTCTTCATGAGTAATTTTTCATACCTTTAAATAACATAGACTTTAAATAATCATGCACTAAAACTAACAATGATTCTTTAGAAAATATTCCTTTTCTTTCTCAATCGTTACAGCATATCAATCTGATGTTGCGTTATAAAACATTTAAACCTCGGGCATACTCTCTGCTTTTTTTATAGGAATCTTTATACGTTATTATTAAATAATATTTCACATTTTCTTAAACATTATGGTATTACATTTATTTTTCCCTCGAATTTACTGTTTGCAACTGAAATGCTGAAGCATGCACCCCGTTTCAGCATTTCAGTTTTTGTTTATGAGCAAGAATCCTAGACATTTCTAAATTCATATATTCAGAACTTAAAAATAGAAAGTAAAAAAAGTGACTCCCCTTACTTTGCCGGCGACTGGAAGATCGTACAAAAGAAAGAAGAAACTTTTTCCTCTTTCCAAAGCATTAGAAGGTATTTCTGGGACATGAAGCTTTAATTTAAAACATACACGTCGGCATTTATGGGAGAGAAATGTCTCTCTGCTTTTAAAAACTTAATAATTTTCAGGGTTAAAGAATAGCTGAAAATTTTGATTGCCGGGCTCTGATAAAAATATGGAGGCAATATTTTTTGCCCCGCCGAGAATTTGCGAGACAAGTAGTTCAACACGTCCACTAGCTCGGAAATTTAGTGTTGCCAGAAATAAGTCTTTATAGAATACAGACGGACCAAATGAATTTAAAACTGGAAGGTTAGTTTTGCTGGCTCGAGACAAATTACAGCGAAAAGAAAGTGAAATATGGAAGTAAACAAATTCGAGGAAAAATTCGAAATGGAACTTTTAAGCAAATTAATTTTCTAAGATTTGATAAACAGCGGGTTGTAAAGGAATAATTCATTTAGGGTAAAAATTGGAAGATTAATATTTCTCAAGCTGAAAAATGAACGCGTGACTGTGACGATCTCTTATTTTTTAGTATTTAAAGGTTTTCATTGAGAAAATAATGTTACACTGAGATATCGGTTTTACATAAATGTGCAAGTAATATTCGTAAATGGTCTAATCACATGACTGTAAGATATTATTTATAAAAAAAAAAGTTAAGGAAGGCAAAATAATGAGTTTTAAACAAGAATGAATCCAGCTTTTGTCACTATAAACTCAATTAGATATTTGTTCATTTAATCTCAAGCAATGAAGCCAAAATCCGTTAATATGCGTTCATCATCTACAATGAAGCTCTTTGTTAAAGGAAACATCCGGAGCAGTTATAAAATGTCTGGCTGAAGATGTTGAATCAGCAAGATTGGATGGCTGTGATCTCCCTCCCCCCCTCATAAGATAATATTACAATATTTTTGTGCTACTACTATCAGTTTCTTCATTTTAAACATTCGTAACTTAAAGTTTTGCACTCTTTCCACACACACAAAAGAACCTATTAGAAATTAAATATTAACAAAAACAATGAACGAAAAAGTAGCGTTAAAGAATAAATTAATTAAAAAGTTTGTTGAAAAACACACATAAAAACTATTTATAAACGCCATAGTTTCGAGAGGTGCAAAAGCTTGCAAATACTTTCTTCATTTGCAAAAAAAGCTCCACGATCCACAAAGACAGAAAGGTTAAAACCGAAAGTAAACAACAGAGACAAGTTGAAATTTAGAAGAAGGAAAATGTAAAAATGTAGAGACAAAAAGTAATAATAATAATAATAATAATAATAAGTAAAAAAATCGAATAATAAGGTCGCAAAAGGACACAAACAGTACAGTTTTTTTAGAAAAGAAATATAAAAACACTAAATTTGTTCATAATTATTACTTATACAGTAAAACACACACACACACACACACACATACACATCATGGAGACGAGGGAGAAATAAAATAAACACAGATTTACAGCAACTGTTTTTAAGCCGAATGAATAAGCGGAAGGGAAGAACCGCCCTTCACAAAAAGCTTAAAGTACCAAGTAATGAAAAAAAAAAACCTTTCAAGAAGTCGAACTCGGACGAAAACTGAGGCATGCACAAGATCTTAGCTTTAGAAAATTGAAAACAATGAATGCAGCCCAAAGCACATTCACAAGGAATGATAAACATCGCAACGATTCTCAGTATAAATGGGATCTCTCGAAGATGTCAATTTAAGTTTATTGATAGGTTTAAAAATGACTTTAAAATCGAAATAATCAGGAAGTTCAGAAAATTTGCAGCATAAAGGAGAACAGAAAGGTACTATACTTAATTGATTAAAATGATTAACAGGAGTAGAAGAAGAATTAAAACTTATTAAATTTAGAAAGAGCCTTATCAATAATAGATGGGCTAAAACCACGTGCAATAGCTAAGGAGTAATAACTTAATTTCATTATTAAAAGATGAGTCAAAACAAATTTTGATAGTACGAAATACATAAGCGCAAAAAGAGAAAGTTTCAGCTGGCAAGGATGATTAGGGAGAGCATGAGATGGTAAAGATATTGAAAAGGGTTTACTAAAAATAGAAGTAGAGAAATCGCTGGGGACATCAGTAAAAGGTACACTCCTCATGTCGCTTCACTCCTCATTGGTAAACTGGATGGTGTACTGGTAAGGTAATCTAGGTAAGTGGATCAACATAATTAACAATAGAAAGTAAAGTAAGAATACCACAATTGGAATCCACAAGAGCGTAAGTATCAACACCGTATTTGATCCAGCACAAAAAATAATAGACCTCGAAGAGCTTCACTTCAAAATAAAGCATATGGATATCACATAAAAATGGTGAGGGAGAATTACCCATAGCAAAAACTTTGGTTTGTTTATAAAACGAACCATTAAAAATGAAAGCAGTTTGTTCAGCACACACGTTTACTAAAGAGATTAACTCCTTAACCTGGAGGGAAGAATAATGATATTCGAGTAAACAGTTTTCCCAACAGTTATTCGCACCTTGGATAGGAACATTACTAAACAACAATTTGACACCAAGAGAGAGTACTTTATAATTATTAGGAGAAAGATGTTAACATTGTTAACAAATTCATAGTACTTTTTAACAGTGTGAGTATTACTAGATGATAAAGGCGAAAGAGTCTGTGAGAGGAAACGTGCGAATTTATAAAATACAGTTCGAATATCAGAAGTAATAGAGTAAAAGTCAGAAGAAGGCTTATGAATTTTAGGAAGAACATATAGAAACGAGTGCAATTAGCAATAGAATGAACACGATAGTTTTTAGTTTGATCATTTAGTATTACAGTAGGCTTAACAGTGCATTTAATTTCAGAAAGATCTTTTTGTGTAGGATCATAATTCAACTTCGTGTAAGGACCAGCGACCAGCATATTATTAATATGATTAATATAAGATTATTTATCCAGTAAACCAGTTTGACCAACATTATCAGCTTTTATATTTATCTTTCTCAGAACAGAAAAGTTAATTAGGATTAGAGTTGGGTTCTTTGAGAGCAGATTTTTGAGAACGAGAAAGGTTAGATTTGGTGTGCATATTATTCAAAGAGATAGTACTAGAAATAGGGCGGCGTAAAGTATTAAGTTGGTTGCAAGAGATTTTACCAGTTTTGAAAGAGTTTTCTAGGAGAAATCAGTTTAGAAACCGTAATGTTACTAAAGCGAAAGAAAGTCAAGCCCAGACTAAGAACATGATTCTACTACTTAATTATACAAATTTTATTTAATTTTTAGCATGCTTGTTTCTGCTTATTTATCTCCCCCCTCCCCTTTTTCATCTTTTATTCTTTCTGGTTTTTTACTTTTCTTTCTTCCGAATGCCAACTTGTCTCTGTTGTTTACTTTTCGGTTCTAACGTTTCTGCCTGTGTGAATCACGAAATTTATTTTGCATCTGAAGAAAGGTGGAACTTTTTTACAAGCCGAAAAATCGTATTATTAAATATTTTTTTTTGTTTTATTTTACAAAGTTTTTATTTAACTTTAGATTACATGTTAGTTGATGAGTATCTTTTAAAGGAAAACACGAAAATAGTTAAATATGCGATTATTTCCAGTTTTATAATGTATTGATTTTATAAAAAAAATTATTGATAATTGTGTATGTGAGTATGATGATTTAAAATACTATTTAAACCAGTGCAGAAATTAAAAAAATATTTGAACGCTGAACTTAGTGGTGAAAAATATACAAAATTGATTTAAAATATGATAAAGCGCATTAAAATATGGTAAATAATATGTGTTACAGATTTTGCGTAACGTACAATCTTCATAGCAAATTGAATAGTAGAACTAGTAAATTTAGATTCTAAATTTTATGAGATCCATGGACGTATTTCAGAAGAACAACAGCCTAGGTATTCCTCTTGCTTCACGCATTAACTAGCCTCTGTAACAAGAATATCGTCAGATATGTAAATTTCCAGCTCAATCTCTTTTAAGCAAATATTTAGAATTCGTAATATTGTAAATATTTACTTTTTAATTATTACACGAGGCAAAATATAAAAGCCATTTACAAGTGGATTAAATCTCTTTGGATAAACTAAGTTATATTTAGCTCTTTTACTTAAGATTACTCTTGTGAAGCAGGAAATTAGGTAAAAATGCACGTTTAATGTTAATGTTAAATTATTAGAGCGGATGATTAAATTTGCATATGTACACAGTTGTATTTTAGAACAAGAGCACATTTTTTTTTTTCTGAAACACAATACACTATAAATTACTGTACATTATAAGTACACTCTTAAAAATATAGTTCGACGTTTCACAGAAATTCCGGTGCCAATTTAGCTGCAACCAGTATTTTGAAAAATGTGGTTCTAAGATTCCCCATTTTAGTGGTGTTCCCTAAAACACCATCATAGAGAAAATTAATACACACTACTATGTGGTAGCTCTTTTTCACAGCCTATATTTTTTAACAAAGGTTCTTTCTTCCATTTTCGATTTTTTTTTCGAAGAATTCATGAGGCAGTTTTTCTTATTTTTTGTAATCGCCCCAAACCCCCTAATGCGAGCTAACGACGGCCATGTTAGTTCCCCGAAAAACTGTTTTTTCACAGTTGAACCGAAATCTGGGTTCAATCGGTACTTGGCTTTTATAAGACATTTTCGGGTGAACCATTGATACGGTTCAACGTATAGGACATTGCTCGTAACTCTTTGATTTCACCGGTTATTAGGTGAAACGTTGAGCTTATATTTATAACAGTGTATGATAAAGGGCGCAATCTTGCTAGTTTTATAGTAATTGAAAAATAAAATTAATAATAACACCGGCCTAATATTTCATTCAAATTCTTATGCACGTATAACATAACTATATTTATTGAATTTATGCTAAATAGGTCCATATTTTTCAGATTTCATGTAGCATATTAAAACAGCCTTCAAGAAAAATAATATAATCAATAAGTTTAACATAGTAGCCCTGCCGGAATTCCTAAATAATATTGCAACTATTCAGCCTTTTTCATATAAAACTTTTTCTTTCTACTCATGTCAGTAGTTCAAGTTAGTTTTTGTCAGAAATACATAATTTTAAACAATAAAATTCAATAGCATTCTAAATTTACATCAAATACACAAGATCTTTGGTAAAATATGCTAATATCGGGTTTAAATATCTTTGGCCTCTTAGTTTCAGAGTATACAGTACATCGTCTTAAGTATACTTTTCATCTGCTGGATATGATATATTTTCTCTACAGCTTCTGTATAATACTTTTATTTCTAAAATATAAACATATAAATATGATGCATGCTTGTATCATCACATGTCACGAATTTTGAATAACACTCTTTTCAGCTTTCTAAGATAGGATTTTTCTTTTGCAGTACAGTTTTCTTAAGATCCTTTAGCATTAAAACAAAATAAAATCTTCAATGTACTTGAAGCTTAGAGATTTGGTATTTATTCCAAGTTTTATTCACTTTTATAAGGTGTTTAATATTTGCAAAATATAATATTACTCTTGTAAAAGATTTCTTATAATATTTATGATAAAAACTTTCGAAATTGTTCAAAAATACATGTACAAGTTGCGTTCGAAAAGTTCTGGGAATGGTGCCATAAAATAAAGGAAGAGCTGAAAAAAAAATTCTGATCTTCAAAGTAATGCTCATTAGCTACAACAAACTTCTGACATCGGTTGTCCAGCTAGCTGCTAAAATGTGTCAGCAAATGCTTCTATTATAATCTCTCGAAGCACCGTTGTCACATTGCTGCCATGTTCTGGGATGAGAGCGTAGGCCTCTCAAGACTTCATTGTAGCGGGGAACAAGAAGTCTGCAAGTATAAGATCTAAAAAATATGGAGGGTTTTGGAAATTTGACTCAAGAGCCTCATCCTGGACAAACTTGTTTTCGTCTCTAAAGCTCTTAAATCACTAAAAATAAACCTTTTATTAACTGATTCAACACTGTTCACTTTCATAAACATTTCATGTGTCTCTCCTCGCCATTTTGCTTATTTTTAAGCAAAATTTAATGTTTACGCGTTGTTACAATTCGCAACGACAAGCCTTCTCACGTTAACAGTTTTAAATTGGTCTTAGGGTAATTGGTATACCTCTGCTTAACTGTCTTGATTTAATCGCTGGAGATATTACTTCCGATGTCACTCTCTGCGTATGTGTGAGCGCAACATCGCAGTCAAAACGGTTGCTTTGACTGAACGTTCTAAACGCACCTTGAATATAAGCATACAAAAGATTGTAGCGGAGAACAAGTCTGCAGGTACAAGATCTAAAAAATAAAGAGGATTTCAAGAATTTGACTGAATAGCCTCATCCTTGACAGCTTCGTTTTTGCCTCTAAAGGTTTTATACATCTAAAAATACACAGTTTACTATTTTACTGACAACATATTCTCTTTCTGAAAAATGCAACTTAAATATGCATTTTATTACTGTAAAGAAAGCTAAATGTTTGGATAAGAGTATTCTCTAGATAAAAAGTCATGTTCGCAGTAAAGTAATACATCTCTCGATGTAAAATAATTCTTCAACAGATAACATGCAACGTGTAAATAAAAATGCAATAATCATTTGTGATTTAACTATTCTTTGGGCTACAAATTAAAAAAGTTGGATAAAAAATAATTAATTCTCAGTGCAAAAACGTGATAGAAATTATGAATATGCATTTATAGTTGTTGTTGTTGTTGTTGTTACTAATGCCCTCTGGCACTGCTTCGCGGTCGCCAGATCCTCCATACAGGACGGCGATGGGCTAAAGGGAGCGGCTTCCATTTAAATGAGACCTAGTGGGAGGGAGACCGACTTAGTTCGGGGTCTCCCTAATTTTGTACGAATTCTAGATGAGAAACACAACACCTTAAATAGGCACCCCCAGAGGACATGGAGGACATTAGAGCGACGATAGATTTTATGTGCACCAGTTCCCAGCATCTACAATAATTCTAGGATAGATTGTCAGTCCAAATATTTCCGAGTTTTGATAATATTTGGACTTGCAATCTATCCTTGACTAAAATTTGATAGTACATGGCAGCATAAGCTTTGTTCATAGGAAGTAGTTCAACGAGTTCATTTATTCCCTCGTATAAGTATGTTTTTCGATTGTAAAGAGCAATTGAAATTTTAATGCCTATTTAATTTAGCGGTTGAATTTTTTTTTTGGTGTGTTAAGTATACGAATATTTTGCAATACGTACGTTAAATTTTTTTTTTAACAAAACGAACTTTTAGAAACGCATAAAATCCAATCTTTGCTTCTAAGCCTACAACCAAGACGTACAATGACAGAGTGATTATTTAAACTGGGTGGCCATCTGCCCTACAATTTCAGAATAGCCGACCACATCAAATCGAGGAGAGATTCCACATCCAAAATGGGTGACTGGATAGAATGCATAAGGTAACTGAAATGGTTCCATGGAACGTGTACAAAACCATTGTCAAGAATGTGGTAAAATCTTACGAGAAGTGGAGGATTGAAATTATATTTCAAAATTTGTTTATTCGAATTTTATTACACTATTTTCCGCGATATAACTCCATCTTTGCAAATTTCTATATGTTTTCCATTATTAACTACATGAAATCTGCTATTTTTTTGCTATTTTAATTTCAGTTTTCTTTCTTCTATGATGGCTATCATTTCTAGTCTTGAAGGAGAGAGGCAATCTGCCATTTTAATTTCAAATTTTATGTTTCCCACTTTTTATTCTCAATATTTAATTATTTTTTCCACAATATAATGAGTATGACTATAGGAATTTTAAATATGCATATATATTTCTTGTACTTGCATTCTAAGATTTTTTATTTCAATCTTTAAAACTATGGCCATCTATCCTAGAGTTATTATATTAAATTATTTGAGAAAATCTGCAAATACGTAACAACTTTAGAAACAAAGATAATTTAGAAATATTTAGTTAACTATCACAAAAATGTGAATTAAATGAGTTGGTACTTATTTCTCTTGATCAAGTCGAAGACTTGACCTAGTACTAGAGGTCATGAGTTAACGAGAAGTCACAAACAAGGAGGGGTGAAGTATTCAAGTCACGAGGCAGAAGTACCACTCAATTCAAGAGTTTCAATTAAATGTGCAGAGTATAAATGAAAATTAAGATCAGTGCAGACCAGATGAGCCAATACGGGCTCGCTAAAATTTTTAAGAATTACCATATGCGTCTGTTGTACTAACAGCGGTCTATACAAATTTGCAGGGAAAATTAATTGAAATAGTTTAAATATGTGATTTAATTTTCACTTGTGGTAGCTCTGGGCAAAATTTTAAGTAAATAAATAAAATTAACTTTAAACAAATGTGCGTTTTTTCTGTTTGTTGCGAAATTTGATGATTATGCTACATGTTCGATTTTCAGCATTTCCCATCTGGATTGCATAAACATAAGTAATAGAGTCTGTCATTCACCCAAAACTCACACTAAAGTTATTTTATCCTATTTGTATGGGTTAAGAACATTGCTTTTGGAATGCGTAGATTAAAAATAAAGAATTTTACCTCACTGCTTTTTTATGAGTAAAAATTTGAAATTATGACCAATGCATTTAATGCACTTTAACCGTTGTTTTATCTACAAAGTGGAGACTAAAAACCAAGTACAATACCATTACCAATGAAACAATACAATTAATTATCAGAATGAAAAAAAAACTGATTTTGAACAGCTTTCAGTTGCAATTGATAGTGTTTTCCAGATGAAAACTTGAAGTTTGATTCAAAGTTCAAAATTAAAAGTAAGTACCATTTAATGGTTAAGTAGATCGATTATGAAAAAATAAACATGAAAAATTAAACCATTATTTTAAGTTTGTCTGGAGCTCTAGATGGAAATACTACAAAAATTGACTAAATTTTTCTTCGGAAGAAATGCTGAAATCAAAATGAAGCTATTTAATTCAAAAATTTTAGGCAGTTCTGTTACAGTTGTGTCACGAGTTTACTCAGGCTTTTGTAATGCTGGATTCTGTCAAGACGCAGTTAAAGTAATATCTTATGTTGTGAATTTGTGGGAAAACACGCCTCCAGAATTAACATTATGTTGTTAGTTCTGTTTTTATTGTACGAAGGCTGCTTTCTTTACCATACGTTCAGAGGATAAAGAAAAAGTACACATGAGATTTTTTTGGTATTTTAGAATGAAAGTTTTGAAATTATTATTTGAAAATTATTGACAGTACTCATGTAACTTTTTAGGGTCAGTACAGTGTTTTAAATAAGTTATGAAAATTTGGAATCTATATTCGTAAACTGGAATGCAATATACAATTCTGAAGGAAAAGAAATTTTCGAGATCATTTAAATTAAAAAAAAAGTTTTATTTTTTTAATCTGTTGAAAGACAAAACATCATATACACTACTGGCCAAAAGTATTGCAAGTTTGAGAAATCTAACCATCGTTTCAAGAATAAGCCCAGAAAAAATGGACAGGAAATTTGCCAGATTTAATTAGTTTAGAGAATTTATGTAGTAAAATTGGAAAGAATAGATTTGAAAATCCCCAAAAGACAAAATGAGAGCTTCAGGAACCAAGAATTTAAGATGGCACCTTGAAACAACGAAGGGAGTGTGGATTGCATATCTAAAGGGGTGGCTGTTGTGATCAAAGTCAAGGCTGCTCAGCAGCATAATAATTTTTTTTTTGTTCAATTGCATTTATTTATTATCCTCTTTTTGCAGAATAACTTGAAATTAATTCTTTATTTAATTTTATTCCGGCGAGCCAAAATGGATTATGATTTCTATAATAACCTATATATTTTTTATGCTATTTTTTCAATAAATTAAATAATTATTTTTGTGCTTTAACTTAATGCTATCTTGTATTTGAAGTAATTAATTTAACATGCTGACATTAAAAAATATCAATTATATTGATTTCTACTTTTGACGGGGGAGAGGGGCTTAATCTTGAAAAGTGTTAGATCTCTGAACCTTGCAATACTTTTGGCCAGTAGTGTATATTAAAGTGTGTCCGAGAAAGATCGTTATCATTCTAAAAATTAATAACAAAAATACTATCAGGTGAAATGATATGCAGTTTGCAGCAAAAAAAATGAAGAAGTCGAAGTGCTTTTTCAATTAGAAATCGAGCAGTTTGATTAGCAATCTTCAACTGTTACACCGCAAATGTTAAAAAACACTTTGAAAACAGAATAGACTTAACATTCTTCGTGCTGATAAAGGACCTCACGTACAGCTACACTGAAGGTACAGTAAAAAATCTTAGATTTCTTCATTCTTTTGCAGAAAAATTCAATTAATTTCATGTGTTAGAATTTTTTTAATGACTGTTTAAAATGATAAAGATCTTTCTCGGACACACTGCATACATTGTCGTTTTTAAGAATGCAAACACTGTCTTACACATGTCAGTTATTGAGCATATGTTGATTGATATCTACTAACAGAAATAACACATACAAGTAAGATAAAATTCAACTTAATAGGAAAATAAGTTGTGTACAGCATTAACCGAGCTATATTTTTATATACGAGCTTCAATCTCTTCCTGAATGTTTGGCGGCATGCATTTACGATTCTACTTTACAGCATGAACTGCTATAGATCCAAACTAATTATTCAGTCTTGAGTAAACATGATTTTCATTTTAAATTTTGGTACATCATAACACCCCAAATGCTGCTGAACGTCCAAAAAATTGTTTTGTCTATAAATACACTGGAATTTAGCTAGAAAATATCTGTCTAGCTCCATGCCAGAGGTTCTATTTATAGGATTTCATTAACATTTTAAATTCAGTTCTATAAAAGTTTGAATTGCATTTACATTATAAAAATTTAGACTGCAGCACAGGTTTTCTTTATTAATTGCTGGAGAGTTCCTATTTGCTTCTGACATCTCTTTTAGTATTATGATAAATGACTGTGAGATAAAAATATGACATGCTGTTTATGGTCTTTAATTTTTTTGGTAACCATTATGACAAAGGAACTATTTATCTTTTATGAACGCAAAAGTCCGTTTTCTC
The DNA here is from genome assembly GCA_038373885.1 of Cheiracanthium punctorium. Lineage (NCBI taxonomy): Eukaryota > Metazoa > Arthropoda > Arachnida > Araneae > Cheiracanthiidae > Cheiracanthium > Cheiracanthium punctorium. The sequence continues at coordinate 561,385 of JAWZYV010012397.1, read as the reverse complement.
ATCATTAAGATTATGGATCTAATTCAAAAATATGACCATCATAAATAATCAAAAGTTTGGCATTATGCGTTATTTTGTTGTGCATATGGAAAAAGAAAAGTTGCCACAAATGGAAATAGGCTGTATAAAAATGATATCGGAATGTATTTTCTGTATTTTATTTGAGAATAAAATTCGATGAAATATAATAACACATTTTACTGAAATGCTCAAACATTTGACATTCAAATAGATTGAGTAATTTGTTTATTATCCTAGAATTATTTCAAGGTGTTACTCAATAGTGTACAGCTCAATAGCAGTCTAAATGTAAGAATAAATAGAAGCTAATATATTAAATTATAGACAGACATATATGTATGCATTGTTATAAGCTATAAATATAATTTAGTAAATTTTATGTAAAACCCCTGAGGTACATTATTTTTATCCTTTACTTTAAAAGCAGCATCTCGATAGAGCATAATAAAGAATAAAAAAAAAACACTTTAATTTTTTTATTGCCCCCCCCTGAAAAAATTAATAATATGAAATTTGTTTTGGATACATTTACATTTATAAAGTACCTAAAATGATAAAATATATTAAATAATATATTTGACAGTATTTTTCGTAGTTTTTCTAAACTACTTTTATTCGCTGTAGTGGTACTTTTTTATTTTGAAAACTATTGATTGTAGGATCTTAAAAATTTTCTCCTCCTTATTTATACTTTAATACCGTATTTATATTAACTGTACCTAAACTAATAAAAAACAGTTTAGCTTCACATGACAAAGTTTTGATAAGTTACAGATTTTTCAAAAGGAATTTGAGTGATTATGACACTTCATATAAATAATGCATGATTTCTTATCTAAAAGATTTAAATATTTACTGCTTCATGTTGTTTTTTTACTTCAATATTCTAAATGTAAGAAAGAAAAGTTAATACATTAAAATTGATAGACAGACACATATGTATGTTCATATATGCATTGTTATAAGCTATAATTATGCCTCAGTACAGTTTATAAAAAGTGAACCTCAATGCTATGTAATTTATTTGTTACTTTAAATAAAGCATCTCGAGAGAGCATTTTGAAGCATTATAAAACACTATCCACCATATTCTAAAAAGTTTCAAATTGACTTTGTGAGTGGAAATGATGTAAAGTGTACCGAAATGATAAAAAAAAATTAAACAAATTCACAAAAATATTTTTAAAGGTTTCTAGAATGAAAATAGAAAAAAATTAAAACAAATTTTTTAGTTCGTATAGGTTTTATTGAGCATGTTTAAGAGTTACTTGAGTGGGTAAGAGTTCTTGTGAAATACCTTTGTTACGATGCTTACATTTAGAGAAATTTTTTGAGGTATGCTACATAACATGTGTAAATGATTTTTAGTACGTTTAGTGAATAAAAAAATGCATTTTCAGTGGTTATGAATAGATGGTTCTCCTGAAAAATTGAAATTTCAATTCTTTATTTTTAACAGTAAGATAATCTTTTACTAGTAGGTTTTATTGATCTTTCCGCAATTGTTAGATATCGCGTGAGATTAAATTTGCTATGTTTAACTATTCAAGTGAATAAATTGTGAGACTGTCAAAAGTTTAATTACAAAAGCAATTTTTATGTATCGCAAAAATGTTTACAAATATATTTTTTCCATCGCCTCCCAGGTTTTGAAGTAGCTGGAAAACCATTTTATCACACCGTGGGTTCAGGTTCGATTAACTGCATGGGCTTAGTTGCCCTTTCGTCCGTTCCTTCATATTGTTCTCATATATTAGGCAATGCTAGTCCACCTACTGGGTGAATCCATAGTAAAATGACCAGTACTTCGGGCCTTAGTAGTAGCGAATGACTGGTGGTAAAGTGCCGGCCCTTAGAAAAAAATAAAATAGTTTTTTCGCCATTGTATGAAAGTGTGTCGTCGTTTATTTTATTTTTCCGATTCTATAATACTTTGGATTACTTCATTTAAGTATAAATTGGATTCCAGTGTAACAAAAGAAATGACTAAAGATATACTTTTCTACGATTTGATAAAGTTTAGAATAAAATAAGTTTGAAGGCTTAAAATTTTTTTACGTTAAAGCGATATAGTATCATGAGTAACTTTTCGTTGAATTCCAACCAAAATGTTTCCAGTTTTCTTATAAGAGCTTTTGCTAATAACCAGAACAGAATCCTTATTATTACGTAATATATTGAAGGATATACATTTATACATGTATATATATTGAGGGACACCCACTTACCCCTACATATATTTATATACAAGGTGTTCATACTTAAAGTTTCCCTATTCATAGCGGCGGTGTACATTGAAAACTACTAGTCAGAGTGCTATCAAATTTGCAGGAAACCTTAATGAGACTATGTGATAGACATAGTCTCATTAAGGTTCTATGAAAAAGTCTATGAAAAAAATTAGTTAAGAAAGTCACCATCAGGTTTTAGTGCAAGTAAAACATAAGGAAAAGTCGGGAGGAGGTGGGACATTTTTAACAAAAATATTTATTACAAATAATTTTCTCCTTGTACAACTTTGAAAGTTTCAAAATAACATTGGAAAACATTTTAACATACTTAAAAAGAAATTTCTTTTCATGGTAATTTTTAAATTTTAGTTATATTTAAGTCTTCTCTCCCAAACTTGAACGAGGGATGTGACATGTTTTTAACAGTCGAAATTTATGCAGAATTTTATAAATATTCGAAAACATTGACAGAAATTACTGTTTACCGTAACGTAACGTAATATCTTTATCAATGATGGAACAGTGAGTTTCTTGTGCAGGGCAGCAACTCAGCAGGACGCAAAATAAGACGGTTCACAAGAGGTTTAAATAGAATTTTAGTATATTAAATTTGTTTTTAGAACACATCTATAGGGAAAGATAGGTAGGATTTTATTAAGTACAATGATTATGGGAGGTGAAGTGTTGTTAAAAGTGAAGGGGCGGGGGCCCGCAATTCGGACTGTTCTGGCAAAATCCCTTTGCTAGTCTCCTCTTTTTGTGGAAAGATGAAATTTCATTTTTTCTCATCATTTTTTCCTCCCTAAGTATCCCATCCTTCACTTTATTTAACATATCAATGAAGAAAATTAGCGGAGGGCATGATAGCGGGCAAATTAGCGGCTATGCATAAAAATACACTGCTGCTATGTTGCACGAAACTGCTAATTTATAAAAGTTATGTTTTTAGATCTACAAAACATTAAGAAGAATTTTTTTAGTTACAATGAATGAGACTGAAAACACTTTTATCGAAAGTATAGGAAGTTATGTACTTTTGGTGTTGGAAAACAGCTTTTATTTTGTCACAGAAAACTCACAAAAAATTTGTAACTGAATTCATTTATAGCAATAACTGTGATACTATGGCTGCCAAACGTGGTGGAAAAATCAACAATTAAAAACAACATGCATATTCTAACAGGAATAATTGATGGTGTCCCATCCCTCGCTGCCCCACCCCTCCCAACTTTCCCCTACAAATAACATTCTGAAGCGCAGAAAACAGTGAAGAGATTTTGAAAGAGATGCGTTGCACTTCTTCTCCGTGGGAAAATTTGCATATCAGCAACTACAACATTGTGAAGCGCCACCTGGTGTTGATTTTTGACCTATTTTTGTCCACGCGAATTTCTCTTCCGTGGTCGCTTTAAGGTTTCCTTCTACGGTAGCCTAGCTGGGAGAGGCGTCGGGAGAGGCGTAAATTGATCCTGGGACAACCAAAGACCGCCGTGCTCGCTAATGGTGATTGAGGCGCGTTAAATATGTCGTGGTCGCAATGTCCTCCAAGTTCCCATCCAAATCGATACCTCTGGGAGTTTCAAAACTTAGCCTTGGGGTCTTGTGCTTGGTATTTGCTTCAAAATTAAGAAGCCCGCTTACGATCGGTAGTGCTGCCATCTATCGGCTCCTGAATGAGGTAGAAATGAACTGTTCGGGAGTCTGGTAGAAATTATCTCCTTTGGCAGGTACTGCCGCTATGAATTTAATTTGGATTTGGGGTGGTACCAAATGCTCTACAGCAGAAGTGCCTTAGCCTCTTAATCCATGACAACGAGAACAAGGCTTCCTTCAAATATGGTAGCATGCTGACCCGTAGATTTCTCTGTACATTCCTCTGAAGGAGGAAACCTTTATTATTAACATCCTGTACATATATATAAATATTAAAATAATAGAATAATGTTATAAAATAATATGAGTATGGATATTTGAATTGAAGACTACGAAAATAATAAAACAGCCAGTTCAGACTGTTTTTTTTTTTTGCTGAGACTATTATTAAGGAATAGTTATTCGTTTATAAATTTATAGCTTAGTTATCCTTCAATGCGGAAGAGATACATTCAGACTGTGAGTGAGTTGAACTTACATTATACATTTGAAATGCTTTTTGTAATATTTTGAAGAAATTAAAGAGGTTCTCTGAAGAGACGCCTAGTTATGGAATAATTGTGTTAAATCATTTGATCAATACTATCAGCTATCACAGCAGTTTTTGCTATTATTACATGACTCTTTTTCGGGGATAACACCAGTACAATACCAGCTGGTGGTGAAACATTAGCGTTTAAGCACATTTAAAATTAATTTTGAATTTGAAACCGAAAACTAAGAAATATCTTATAAATAAGATCTGATAGATGTCTTATTATTTTATACTTAATGCAAAACTTTAGAAAATAATAAAGAAGACAGAATGAATGAATTTTTTACCAAATAAGTTATTAAAAAGACCAAAAGAACTAACCCGATGAATATGTCTAGAAATATGCACTCTAAATGGAATATATTTTAATAAATTCTGAAATAATTTTATGAAACTTCATCGGTCATTTCTACTAGTATAAACAGCGAATATAGTTAAATTAACCAAGTGAAAAAAAAATAAATATAGCTGTAAAATTATACATTAAAAAATAACTTAATTTTTGCATGCATAAATTTTTAAAACATAAAATTCAGTTGATCTGGAATTCTTTTACATCTATCTAAAATGCTTTTACACTTTATAAAGATACAAACGTTAAAAAGCGGCTACAATACCAATTCTTTTTATAAATTTAACATAGCCGTAAAGAAAGAGATTTATGTTATTTTTATTTCGTCGCTCTTGTTCAGAATACTTGAATTTACTTAAAACTAAATATCAGACTTGGTGCAGATAGGTTGAAGACTCTTGTGTGAAGAAAGTGCAAAATTAAAAAATAAATAAATATTTTCTTTGCATTAGAAAACCGGAGGAGAAAAATAGGACTCCGAAAAGAAAGTCATAATTCTTAGAAAGCCTAAATGATGATAGATTATGTTTCCCTGGCATTTACGGTGAGAAAATAGTAGTGACGTCTCACTCTTTTGAGCTTTAAAATATATTTTTATTCGCTTTCAGCTTCTAAATAAATAATTATCTCCGAAGATGCGATGCCATGCCATAATTAAAAGCCCGCTCTGATTTTTTTGATAACAAGTTATAAAGAGAGAAAAATACTCTTTATCTGGTAAATTTTATTTCGAAGAAATAAAATTCTTTGTAGAAAGCAAGAAGCACAGCATTGAATGTAGGTAACACTTTTTTTTATTATGTAATCATTGAAAGGTGTATATAAATAAAGGTTTGTTGAAGTGGTAAATGCATGCTTATTTATCGCTCAAAATATGCAATGGCGGATGTTTCTCTTTTGTGAAGATCGTTTCCCTTACGTCTTTGTCTTTTAATTTCCTGATGGCCACAGAAGGGGAATCTTTGGCTTTGCACCAACCATATTGAATACACAAAGGGTTAAGTAAATCCAAAAAATGCACATACGCTTGCTTATTAAATTAGTGTTTTTAAAATTGTTTTATTTTTGTGAAATACAGTCATTACTTCTTCGCTAACGTGCTAGAACGTGTAATTTTTGTTTGATTCAACATATAAAAAATTATTACTGCATACTACTAGTTTAGTAAGCTATTGCTAGTTAGCATATGTTATTGAATTCATTCTGTTTAGTTTAGTTCTAAATTACTTCAAATCGACTAATTATCTCCGAAATTCTTTTAATTTGTTTTGTAAGTTAGCCTGAACGAAACAGTCTAGGAAAAGTTGGCGGGGTAAATAATTTTAATCTTGTTTTCATACTTTCCTCTCAAAATAACTCAATGACTAAAACAGCTATTTAAAAATAACAAGGACTCAAAATTTCCACGAAGAGGACGAACAAAACTTCACAGAAATAAAATCACTGGCATATAAATCTGCGTTTTCAATGTGGTTTTATTGTTCAGTTATATTTTAAAGTATTCTTGAGAATGTAATTAAAATGCACGAGTATTGTTTAGTCGTAGATAGTAAAGTCGCGTCAGAAACAGCGTCTTTAGCCGTCTTTCTGTCCACATGTGAGAACGTATTTTAAGATCTTAACTCACACACACATTTAAAACAAAATGTGAAAACACAACTATTGTTTCTTTCTGTCCACATGTGGGAACATATTTCAAAGTTTTCACTCATCTAAAAAAATGTGAACACATATAACTACTGAGATACAGTTTATCGGGATTTATGGCTCTTTTATGGCCTTCATCTCAGTTGTTCCTAAGTACAAGTTAATCTTTATTACAAAGTACAATTTATATCACAAGGACGGACAAGTTAACATCCACGTCCAAAGTCGGGAGTCGAACATGAGCCCAAATAATGGTAGTAAGGTGCGCTAGCCACTACACCTCCTGCGCAGCGTAAACGTACATATTCAAGAATATAAAAGGCATACAAATAAATAAATAAACACTTATAAGAGCGATTTTTCATAGTTATATTTCTGCGAATGCCTCAATTATTTTCTCTTGCATTAAATTTTACTTTTTCTCAGCTTTAAAGCCATTTATTCAGAATGAGTATAATTTATAAAGTAATATTTCTTGTTTCATAAAAAGCTTTTATCTGATGAAATAATACGTAACAAGTATCAGTATAGATAAGCAAATGCCATTTGTTTGTTCGACTTTTGAAATTGTTATAACTTAAATTATGCATATAATATTTTTTATTAAATGTAAAATAAATAAATAATTAAGAATTAGTCATTCTTTAATAATGAGTGACGGAATAAATAAATACATAATAAAGCACATACGATACAATGTAAATTCAAGAAAGATAAATAAAATCAACAATTTGCAGATTGTTTTTCGGTAATTTATCTCTAATAATTTATGAATCATTATTGAAACACATTATCTAAAATTGAATATTTTTGTTTACTTTAAGCTTGCTAATTATTAATTTGACACCTTTAAAAACATCATTGGAGTCCTTGAATACATCTATATGCTATTAAACGAAAAATAAAAGATCGGACTGTATATATATATAATTACCACTTATTAGCAATAATTACTTAAAACAGAGTATTTATGAAATGCATATTTGAAGCTATCAACTGGCTATAAAATCACAAAGTCATACACAGACAGGGTATTGAGAACAAAGCTCTGTTCTCTGTTCTCACTTCTTATATCTTCTTCACTGCTCTTATTTTTGTATATGTATTCAATAAAATTGTTTGTATTTTGTTCTTTATAGTAATTGTTTTTATGGAAAACACGGGATTTTATTTAACTTCCCGTAAAGCTGGATTTTCTCTCTTATGTTATTACCTTAAACCTCACTTTTTTCTTCCATCTTCGATTTCATTTTAGAGTTACAAGATGAATTCAAACGATGAGTTGAGCCTATGGCGCCACGTCCAAAAACGGAACTTCTGATCCTTTATTTCATTTAACATTCATTATCATATGAGCAAGTTGATTCAATTAATCTCTTTTTGATTAACAATACCTTTTTTTTTAAATAACGGGCGGGCACTTTCCGATTAGGCATTCAGCCATACAACGTCCCGAAGGTACTAGCCATTCTATTACGGGGGCTCCCAATGGGCGGCCAATATTACCTCCTATGAAGGGACCTACGAGTTAACACTCAAGCCAAAGCACGCAATCTAGCCCGGAACCTAAGATTGATGGGATGGTTCTTCAACCACTACACCAACTGGACCGCACTAAACCTTTGAAAGTAAAACTTTTTTTCTATTGCGTTGTTATTGTGCTTTCAACAGAACTTTGATATCGAGCGTTTCCATATTTCATAGTATACGCTGTATTACTTTTCTTTTGCAACTAAATATTATGTACACGGAGTTAACTTGCATTAAGGCATGTAACTAAGAGCCGGATATAAGTATTCTCGAAATGAGATTCGACCCCTCAAGTTTGTGTGCTGAAAACTAATATTAAGCGCTTGTCTATTAAACAGGCTCAACAAGGGATGGGTGCGAGACGGAAAATGGGCGTCTCGCGTCTCGCAAAACAGGCTAAAAGCTTTGTCTCGTCTCGCAAAATCCCTATCGTAATGTTAAAAATGTTAGTCTCGTCTCGCAAAATCCCTATATCGTAATGTTAAAAATTTTGGTCTCGTCTCGCAAAAAAGCTGTAAATCTCTGTCTCGTCACGCTAAAAATCGTCTCGCGTCCATCCATCCCTAAGCTCAACAATATATTGCGTTTTCAAAAAGTGTCATACCAAAAGAAAGTTATTTTAGTCGATTTTTTAATGTGACCGATTTTTTAATGTGACCGATTTTTTAATGACCGTTATTGACTGCGTGTACTAAATCCTTATAACCAAATAACGTTCTTGTGTTTCCTTTAAAAATGTTAACATTCTAAGAAATTTTTTGAAAAGTTAAAAGAAATTGCCAAACACATCATTTTATTTTCTGGAAAGATAAGTTAATGAAAAAATAACTTTTTCCCCTGAAAAACACGTGGAAAGATATTTATCAAATTATAAGGGAAAACTATCACGATGAAAGTGAAATATTTAGAATAATAACTAAAAAAAAAAGAATAAGAATCCCATATTTTATATTTATGCGTTCCTTTTAAAATGTGACTTCTTTTCATTCACATAAAAATAACTGAATCAGAAATAAACTTTTTATTTATGAAAAAATTATCAAGCTTTCTATTTGCATAATAATCTGCCTAATTTTGCTTAAATCTAATTTAGAATTTGTACTTCTCTTAGTCCTGGTGTTATCTCGTTGAATCCTTTATTTTTTACTAGCATTATATTTGAAGCAAATATTTTTCAACATTGGATTCTTGTCAAAAAATAAATATTTTAATGTGCGGTTTGAAAACTGATTAAAGATTTAATAGTTTTTTCGCTTAAAACAATATTTTTAGGAAAATATAACGACTTTTTCAATTTTTTTAATCAGACAGAATCAAATCGTTGAAGGGCGTTTTAAAAGACATGGCATGATTTCTTAATTGGGAAGGCGATTCTGTGTCTAGACAGGAAAGAGACTGTTGTCATGCGAGAAATTTGGAAGAAAATAATTTTTTTTTTTGCTTAAAATTAGCTTTATAGAGAATATTTTATTAAGTACCAAAAAGAGAGTTCAAGTAGATATATAAGAGTAAAAAAACAAATGTAGCCACTTTCAGAAAAGTAAATAAATAAATAGAATGATTGAAATACGCAAAAAGGTTTTTAAGTCTAGAGTTTTATTGGTTATGCGAAAATATAACTGAACAATAAAATGTTTCATCATTCGAAGTCGCATTTAACAGAAGCAAGTAGTTATTTTAGATTTTTTTAGAATTTAAAGCGTATTGCGTATGTTTCAGATGCAGTCTTACTTCATGAATGTATATCATTTCTTTTTAAATAGAATTTTATATAAACAGACGATTTCATTCTCTTTGGGCTTGCATTAAAACCCTTCCGTAAAAGATAAAAAACAGAGAGAGATAGACTTGAATTTTACGAAATTAATTTAAAATTTAAGAATGAAGCAATACAATAACGAATAAACTTAGTCTGATTATCTTGTAAATATGCGAATCAGATTGGTAACTTATTATGCGCCTCTTACTGGTATTAGATGATTAAATACTCAATGAGATGATGATAACATTTTTTGCACCATCGTTTTGAAAAGAATTAAAAGTTTTTTCGGACAGTCACTTTTCAAAAGAAATTATAAGAAAAGTAAAAAACATGCGTTTTTTTAGCATGCATACATTACAAAGAATAGTAGTAAAACATTTTCTATATATTTTGAATGCTTTTTTAAAATATCAATCCGAATTTTATTTCTGATGATAAGTTTATGACGATACTCGATAATACAAGTACCTCTTGATTTGTGCTGTTAATGGATTCTTGTAATATGATATTCTAATAAAGTTTTTGTACTGTCGGGTTGTCATGAAACAAAAAGCACTTTTCAAAATTTACACCGCATAGTTAAAGGAGCGCAATCGAAATACTTCTTATTTATTAATAAAAGCCGTATTGTGTAAAACCACCTCAAGGAATTGTTTCCTATATTAATTCAAGGAAGATTTATTTTTTTAATATGTGTACTTGTTATATTCTAATTCATACTATTATTCCAAAGAACGGCCAAATATATTGTTATCATTTGATTTTATGCAGCAATTCAAGCAATACACGAACAAATTAACACGGTGGTTTTCCTAAAAACTATTTGCGTACTTATGTTAAGGAAGATAAGCATTTCAATGATTAAATTTAATCCCTACAAGGTTATAAAGATAAAGCATTTTAAAAGAATCTTCAACAAATGATGAATATACGCAAATTTATACTTAACTGATATTTACTTTATTTTAACCTAAATCTTTCCGTCCTGGATTAAGTTGCTAGTCATATTTGGGTCTTTAATAACTTTCCTATAAAATAAAATTTTATTCAGCAACAAAAGTTGCGAAAAATATAAAACTGTTTTATTTTATCATTTTGTTAACCTTGAATACAGCAAGCGACCCATATATTTTTATTGCTTTGAATAAGACACACTTTTTAACAGTATTTATTTTTAATATTAAAGCTTTCGAAAATATTCATAAAAGTGGGAAGTTTAGTAATGCCGAACAATATTTCTCTTTCCAGGAATTTGAAGAAATTATTAGCAGAGAATAATGAAATATAAAGAACAAAACAAAACAAGTGAAAAAGTGAAAATAATGAAGAAATTGTTCTTCTTAACTCTTAAATTCCCTGAAACGGAACGATGAGCAAGATTAAATTATATTTGTTGTTTTTAGTCACTCCACCACTTTAGCACGAAGCAATTCTGATTTTGATATTTTATTATAACACAGTAATCATTACAAGCTGTTGCTAAAGGCTAAAATTAAAAATAGGCCCCTTGTTGTACATAAGAATTATCTGGAACACGAAAAATTATAAAGATATTTTGACTGTAACATTTTTCTAGTACGATGTAATTCCTTACGGCATCATATTTTCATTCCGAAGAATTTTTTTTTTTTCATTTTTAGATAATGGGTGATGTTGGAAAGTTTAATTTAAAGAATGAATTTTTATATTCCTTGATTTTTATAATTGTCTGCAAAAGTGAAATGCAGTGTAGTGAAATTTAGATAGCACTTATAAATTGCTCGGCAAAATGTTTTGCTTAGTTATACAGTATCTATAAACTTCAGATAGTTAATTTAAAACAACTGAGTTCTACTGCAAAAACAGATATTGTTACACACTTATATTTAAAAGCAGTAATTAAATTTAATATTTCTTAAGGGTGAATACCTACAATGAAAAAAATAATGATTTTATGAGGTTAATAGAGTTTGTAACACGAAGATAAATTGAAGTAAATATAATGTTTTCGGGCAGATAATCATTATAAGTATGAAGTGGAAGTCAAATAAATATAATCACAGTGCATAAACAACTGTATTTATATGTTTTTAAAAAATAATCCTATTTGTTCCGTTACTTATTTTTATCAACATAGATTACTTTAGAAAATGCATTTTAGAAATTTGTTTATTTTTCTGTTGTCTTTTTAATTATTTTTTACAGTTGCTTTTCCACTTTCCTCTTACAACAAAACACTTGAGGTAAGTATAACATGCACATTTCTTTTAATATTAAATGGGATATCTTAATATAATTTTACAACGTGAAATCGCACTTCATACAATTGCAGTGCATTATTTTACACTTTGTAAAAGAATTATAATGGGTACGCACTCTAAAAAAGGATAATTGCTATCACCTTAGCAGATTAAACATTTAAAATAGTTTTGAAATTCCATATAGCTGAGAGCATGCATCATTAATGCTCAAAATTGTTGCCTACAGCTCGTTTAAAGCAAGTTCTTAATATGCTTCTACTCTGACAGAAGTTCGTATACATATATAATAAAACATTTTAGAATGCACTTTTATTTATATAGAATTTAGTTTTCTGTAGCTTTTCTTAATGTATCGTATAATATTGAATATTTATTCCACATTTAAAAGATCTTTTTCAGCTTTCTTATTAGAATGTAGCGTAACTTACTTATTAGTGACTACGCAATGTACGAAATCAGACAAGTTATATCTTTAAACGTTTAACCATATTTTTATCGTATCCCTTTTTGAGTTGTAAAGAATAGACATTGGAGGAGGGTAGTGAAATCGGAATGGGATTCTGTCATTTATCATTTTATGAATTAATATCGATTTTCCATTTACACTTTTGTACTATTGCTAAGAAAAATAAAAGAAGTGATTATTTTCCTGTACAGAAAATTTCCGCAGAACTCAATGGCAGAGCCTTTGTCTGCTGAAACTCCGTTACGGCCGATGTTTCCTTAAAGAATGCCATCGAACGCAGGGGGTTAATGTTAGATGGGTGGTCCCTATTTTGACACATTTTATCCCAACTGTCATTCACACGTAATGCAATCTTTTGTCAAAGCTATTATACGATATAGATTTTGCTACAATTTTTATTAAACGTGAAATTTATGCATTAAAAAAAATTCTATTAAATAAGTGATCTTGGGTATTAGTATGAAAGTCACGCGTACTTAAAAAAATATTAGGCGCACTTAAAAAATATTAGTTATCACGTCAGAGCCAAGATTTAAAGCATTTTTAAAACTGTATTTTTTTTAATGAAATTAGGGGTATTTGAGGGGGGGGTATTTTTGGGCTTTGACTATTTTCGAATGAATTTTCAATTTGAGATGTTAATATCCAAGGTATATTATAGGATAAAATGAAAAAAATTCTCTGAAGCACCTCTGAGCCAGTCACAGTCGAGACAATAAAGAGGCAAAAATGGACTTAAATTATTTCTACGTCACTCGTCTGGGGTACTTTGACCCCCCATAATTCCAAAACTAAAAGAGGTAAATCAAAAATATTTTTTCTTTACTTGGGTAAGGCAACACAAGAAAAAAAAAATTCATGAAATTCTGGGATGGTGATGGAAGCTTTTATTTTTTTGACCGATGTGCTCTTGCAATGCCTCTTAATAAAATCGTACCATAAGATTCTCACCTTCAGCATATGAAAGACTGCGGGAAAAATGAACGAAAGCTAATTCGCTAAAGCTAAAGAAAAAAAATAAAATTCTAATCGTTAGCTTTCTCAAATTAGTGAAATAAGTCGGGTAGGATTAAGAAATTGAAGCTACACTGGACTTCAAGACCTATTTGCACGTAGTGTTTTTGGAAAATGGCCCACGTTGTCCAGAGATAGTTTAAAGCAGTTGAGTGAAAACAATGATTTCAGTTATTACACCAGTAATAATTGAAAAGATTGATCTGACCAACACAAAACACGCTAGAGCCCGAGACAATAATTCGACTTTTAGAAAGAAATTTTCTTGATTCTTGACCCTGATTGTTTGCTCCCCTCAACTTTAATTGTAAATTTTGGCACAGAGGAAGTAGCATAGACGAAGAACTATATGGATCCGCGGAGCCCATCTAACTATACTCTGTTGGGACCTCGAAGATTATTGATACAAGCAAGCTTCCCTTCTAAATTAAAAAAAATCGACCCACCCAAATAACTCAACTAGTTAATAATATACTTCTGAAAGCTTTACTTGGATATGAGAAGAAATTATTGTTTGCCAAACTGAAATAAAACTATCATAGCATTGATGGGTAGGATGCTAAACCCCTACTTTGATTAGAAAATCGTTTATTTTAAATCCTGTTTTTTTAGAACTTGAAAAACTCTTTATATTTGCTCTGGAATATTTTATCTTCTCTCTTACTAAAATTTTCGGTCATGATACGCTTATGCAAACTATTATTTTCACGTGGACTAAACGATTTTTTGGAATTTGCGTTAGATACCATATTTGAAAAATTGCACATATTGGAAAGCAAATATTTTTGAAAATTAATAAATCCTTAAAAATTCTATGCACAAAAATATAGAAGCTAAAAATATAACATTTTTTAGAATCAGGGGTTGTTTTGAAAACAAGGCTAATTCCCGTGCAATGAATGAAACTGGCTTATTCTCTAACAAGACTAATGGAACTAGACTAATAGATATCAGCTGATAATTCTTTTTAGGAAAGTTATACCTACCTGTAATACACCTTTGCAAACCCGGGTTATGCAGCTAGTAATTTACATTTTGTAAAAGTCGCTAACACGTAAGAGGGAAGCAGTTCCATTCTTTTATGATTAAAATTCGCCGAGTTGTTAAATATTTAGCTACACATTTTCAGCGACAAAAAATATTTTTTGAGTAAGCTCTTATTGGACCGGACCCAATTTCGCTCGATTAAAAAACAGGAAAAAGTGATAGAGATAACTAAGTCTTTTAATACATGCTCATATAAGTTGATAGACGATTATTTATATTTTCGTACATACATGGTAATTTTTTTTCTAGGGTGGGCGCTTGACTTGTAGGCATTTGCCACTCAAAGGCAAGAAGCGTTGGCCATTCCATTATGCGAGCACCCATTCGGCAGGCCAACGTTAAATATATGAAGGATCAGAAGAATTAACAACTAAGCTCAAATTAAGTTAGAGCCCATAGTCGACGTGTGGTACGGTAACCACCATGCAACCTGGGGTGGAATGTGCTAAGTATAGGTAAAGTAAGTTTGTACGGACGTTTGATTTTATAGGGAAGGGGGACGACCGCAGAAACATTTTTCCAAATTGCCAAACGTTCATATTGCCGAAACGAAGATTAATTAGCTGCATTGTCGCCAGACTCACATACGAACATCGTGTTACTGTAAGTAAAACTCAGTTTTGTGCAAGAGGAAATTACTCCATTTGTCCATGAACGGTGTTCTACACGATACTACAGCTTCAAATGTCTGCGAAGAGTTTTAAATAATCAAAGAAGGAAAAGAAGTAGATTCGGAAAATCACGCTCTTCTGAATACAAGGTTTAATGGAACTTACTGATCCGTGATACTGACACTGTATTATTCTTGCATCATGTTTCTTTACAATAAGTGCAATTCGTCTTCGATGCGTTCGGTAGTAAGGCAACGCTGTCGCAATCGTTGAACATGAGTACCAATTGATGGGCACTTATGTTAATAATGAAAATTGTGAAGATATTACAATATTTTCTCATTCATTTGCTTTCTGCGAGTGGCCTATTTTTTAAAAGGTATAAAGATTGTTATCGCGTCAAATAGTAGAATAACCAAATTTTGAAGATATGCGTACAAAACAGAGAGTTGAATTTTGTAGCGAAATCTAAATTCACACGAAAAAGGAGACAGTGAGAACTTTTAAAATATTCCTCAATATTACTTGCAGACATGCAGTTATATAAAATGAGTTATCTAAACATAAAACACTAACATTTCCGACACTTTTACACTCTGAATAAATTACAACAGTAAAACAATTATCAGAAAATTATTCATCGTGCGCAGCAGTTTATTTATATTACAGATGTTGAATATGTGTGTGTAAAGGATGACATTTACATTCGTGATAGTTATACTAGTTGTATAAACTTAATATAAACATTCTGCAAATAAAACAGATATTTAGTTACGAAACTTAAAATATATTGACACAAAATGTAACAGCGTTACTTTTATTTAATATTTTTATTATGATTAAATTAGTCTTTTTAAGAACAGAATGTGTCTATATATATTATTATAAATGTCATAGCTACGTTTAATGATAAACATCAAACTTTTGTTTTCATTTAATATGAGCTTTGTCCTTAAAAAACAAGATATCAAGCTTTACTTGGGTAGATTTTTATCTTTTGACCTAGGCATTTAATAACAAGAGTTGTAATTGTTTGTCGTAACAACTAATGCAAATTTCGGGTACCTTTCATGAGATGTTTATATTTGATGATGGATCTTTAATGTTCCGCGATTATTTTCGCCTAGTTTGTTTTCGTAAGTGTTAAGGGGTCATTCGTCTAATCGTCTAATAGTGAGAGTGCACTCCACTTATGAAAATGAGGTTTCTTTGAGGACACAGGTGCTGTGCAATAGGCAGTTTAACTTAGTGACTCGGAAAGAATAGCGAATTGATAAAGAAGGCAAATTTAATATTACAAGGATAGGAGTACATTAGCTGGACATTCTACTTGCTAAATTATCTTATTTTGAGTATGTGTTATTTGTGTATCTAAAAGATGGCTTTCCATTAGAGGAGAAAAAATACACTTGAATATTGCGAATACGAGAAAAATTGATGTTAAAGAATATGTATTTATAAAAATAAGTTTAGGCTGCTTGTTTTAAAAACAACTTTTGAGTATTTAAGTAATGTAAGCTACAAAAGTGAGCTGCTATAAGTTTTAATCTGTAATCACTGTGCTTATGTGTATTCACCCGCACACAAATACACACGTATGAACTTACTCTAATAAAGATATTGCTACATGTTTTAAACTTAAGCCTATTTTGATAATTCTATGTTAATTATCTGAAACTTTACGCTTTAATTGAAATTTCGTGTTAAGCGTTTTTGTCTTAACGAGTCTTAACGATTGTACCAGAATTTCATTTATGTTTTTTTGCTGTACTGGTGTCATTAATAATCTTTTCCTATTTTGCTCATTTCTATAAAACTCTTAAATTACAAAACTATAAGTTTAAATTATTGAAGTTACGCAGGAAATGGATTAAATTTTGAAATATAAATTATTACTTTTAAAAAAGCATTTGAATGAGTTAAGCTAAGCCAGATAACATTGAAAATTTACCCTGTTTTGAGCACATCATTTAATGGCATCAGCAACAAATGCATGTTTCTACTTAACTCATAACCGTGTACTCAGTTAGAAAATCTGTTGGGTGTGTTTCAGGTCAACTGATGTATCTTTAATGTATCTTAATTATTTTCGCCTGGTTCGTTTTCGTAAGTGTGGAATGGGCCTTGTGTTGATCTGATGAGAGCTGTATTATTCCTGAAAATGAAGTTTCTCAAGGCCAGATGTTTCTTAACAAAAAGTGTTTCGCTTAGTGGCTCATAAAGAACCATGAAATTGTGTTGAATTATAACATTCCATTAACCTAGATGCCCAACTTAAATTGCACACATTTTATTGTGTTCGATGATAAATAATTCAGATTACAAAATGAACGAAGTTTTGTTTCAAATGGCATTTTTTTATTTTGCTTGCTTTCCTATTTCAAATTAAATAAACTGCCGAGCCAATTATTTTAGTTAAATTTTCATATGTTTGTCAGAGTTATAAATCAGTTATAATTGCGCTGTTTTTAGCAGGAAAATTTTGTTGTTCGAGGATTGTCGAAAATGAGAAATTTGAGTCATGCGATCAGAATTGAGAGAAACACAACACTATCATATGAGGAACCAAAGCACTTATTATTTTACAATAAATGGCAACAGCAGCAAAGTCTAAGCCGAATACTTCAAAATGAACCTATAATTGTCCGTATTAATTGTGGTATTCATTTGGAAAGAGGGAAAACCATTCAAGTTACTCACCCAAGACAGTTGATAATGCCTCGACAAAAATGCTTTGCTTTGTTTGGATTTGCTTTATCAAAAAATCAGTATGAGATGACATTGTTTGCAAGCGTCTTACGTTGTAATTTTAGAGATATATGTATAAATTCAACTTTATTTATGATGTTTCAATAACACTGAGTCTCCCGCTGTTCCGGTTATAGTCAAAAAGTAAATTAACGCCGAATGATAAGTGCAATGAGATCCATACAAGGAAGTTATGCTGCAATGTACTTTTTAGCTAGGTGCAGTGTATACGCATTTCTCACATAACGCATTTCTCACTACAGAATTCCGAAGTGCTGACCATTATATAATGGACTACACTATCTGGGAGATTGACATTGATAGCTTGTTATGGAAAAAAATGGGTGTTGTTATTCATTTTATTATTATTATTATTATTATTTTTTTACTGTAAGCGAAACTTTCGGCCTTCATTGTTATTGATCACCACAATATAGTCATCTCACTGAAGAGCTTTGTAATCGTAATCGCAAAAGTCGTTCTGCAATTATTCATCACTACATGTCAAAGCCCGTTGTGGAGGCAATTACAACGGGCGCTAGAAAAAACATTTGACGAAAATATGTTTACACTCAATATATTTAATCTTCTTCCACCTAAAAAAATAAGTTCATATTCAATTTTTATTATATACCCAAATCGAATTTCATGCTCTTCTGGAAACGGGCGCAAACTTTTGGCATTCGAAAGATTTCGTTTTGGGTACACAGCCTTTTTTATATCCATGCAGACGATTGATTTCTAAAAAAAATAAACTATGTAATATGGAAAAACTAGCTTAAACGAATTCGAATCAAAGTCTGACGACCGTGATGAATATGACGTCATACCGACAGCAACAGCTTATTTTGATCCCCCATTTTTTTACTTTCGGAAATAAAATGGAGCTGAAAATAGCAAAAATTTGCTTAAAAATTACGGAACCGGTGGATTTATAGATTTTTAAAGTAGTACAGATTGTTTTTTATATTTTTATACATAATTATATATGGTATAGATGTTATTACGCTTTTTCTGCTTTTTAATCTTTTTGAACTTTTATAGCTTCTTGGAATAATGGCGGGAAAATATTTATATTGAAGTGGTTGTTCGGTAAGATTACAGATTGAGTCAGTGAGGCAGTGAGGCAGGGTTTAGCGTAACTACATAGTAGGACTAGAAGAAAAAGCCCGTTCTAGAGGCAATTACAACGGGCGCTAGAAAAATTTGACGAAAATATGTCTACACTCAATATATTTAATCTTCGCCCACCTAAAATAAATAGCTTCATATTCAGTTTTTACTATAAACCCAAATCAAATTTCATGCTCTTCTCGAAATGCGCAGAAACTTTTTGTATTCGAAGGATTTCGTTTTCTGTACTCGGCCCGTCTCATTTAATGCTTCAGCAGACGATTATTTAAATGAAAAAAAAAATTAAACTATGCTACCTGGAAAAAACTATTTTAAACGAATTGGAATCCCAATTGTGGGACTTCATTTTCACTCGAAAAAGGTAATTTTGTCGCGCAAATGATTCTTTTTTTTTACTCTCGGAAATACAATGGAACTGAAAAGAGCAGAAAAGCACTTAAAAATGAGGGCATGGGTGAATTTTCAGATTTTTAAAGTAGCGCAGATTGTTTTCTATATTTTTGTAAATAATTATGAAAAATTTCAAGCGAATCGTACAAACAGTTTGAATTTTATAACAGTTTTAGACCATAACTTTTTAATATGTTAGGGTTAATGATGGTAAAAGTTTTTTTTTGAAGTGGTCGGACCGGAACTGTTAATGAGTGAGTGAGTCAGGGATCAGCGTAACTATATAGTAGGATAATCCGGTGACGGCTCCTGACTTTCGGAGCAGGTGAAGCAGATTCGCACATTTGATATCACGCTCACTGAAAAAAAGGTCAGAAGAAACGTTTAAATTAGGATATCATGAATAGAGACATAACTGAATATTGAATACCCGAAATGAAAAAGAAATCAAATCACTTTATGTGAAGAAACTTTTACCTGCTTCACCACATTTCCTGCCACTGTCACAATCTCGAAAGCACATATCACGGAGTTTTTGCGCTACGTTTCTTCCCACGTTAACGCTAACGATATCCGCTATTCGGAGTACTTTGACCAATTAGGTTTCGGAATTTATTCGTGCGCATGCGCTGTATTGTCCGATGCCATTTAACGTTAGCGTTACCTTGGGAAGAAACGTAGCGCCAAAACTCCCAATTAGCAAATTACCGTATCTCAAACTTCAGTTTGATTAGGTAAAATATGTGTTGTTAAATATTAATCACCAGAAAATTTCTTTACAACGACCTTGCATGTGCATTACCAATTATCTTCATGCTTATGTGTTAATTTCAAATCTAATAAAAATAAAATTCCTATGTTTTCGAGAAAAAATAAAATATATGAATCTGCAGTTTCCTAAAAAAGAAAAAAAGAATGTAGAAACAGCTTTGGGATTTCATTAGAATGAATGACCAATGTACTCATCTCGTGTGCACATGAGGTAATCAAGGTCAACAATTAATGCTTCCTTTAATAATTGAGACCGTTTTTAGACGCATTATTTTGTGGAGTTACTCTAGAATCTACATATTTTATTTTAGAATTAAGCTAACCTATTGTGTCACAATAAATGAATGTTAATAAATTTAATGAAGTCACTTCATGTAAAGGCTATTTGTTTAAAAAGAATTAAAGTATCTAAAATATATACATTAAATAGTAAGCACAAAACACACGATTTAAAGAATTGATATTATTCGCTACTTTCATTATTTTCACCTTTGAAGCGAATACATCTAGAATGTGGAAAACCTTCCGAATTATGATTTAGATTTTCTAACTAAAGTGCAACGTCAAATACCGAATATGGAACTAAAGTAGATAGCTTAGGAATGGAAATGAATACCGATTTCATTATTCCCTTCTACGTGTTAAGATTTCATTATATTCTAATTAGCGGTGAGTTTAAAGGTCTAAATTATGAGTATTCAACCTCTGAGTCATAAATATCCCAAATTAATTATTTTAAAGCTTCCTTCATTCACTTTTAATTACATTTTAATTTTATCGGAAACCCGTGAATTATTTGATAAAGTAAATTGACGCTGCTAAGCGGGAACATAAAATGTTAAAATATTTTTTTACCACTTTTTAAATACGTTGATAATTGTATTTGGCGTTTAAAAAACCGTACCGAAGTCGAGTAAGAGAAATTTTTAAGTTTGAAGCCTCTTTTGACAAGTTATTGATTAAAATGTTGTTTAATGAGCTTTGTTATCAACAAAAAGTTTGCTGGTCCCTCACAAAATGAAATTTATGAAAAAGGTATAAAGCAATACTTTAATGAATCAGGATATATTGAATTGGAAGGGAAAATGCTGTTAGGGCGATTTTTCTGTTAAAAGTAAACTTTCAAGCTGTGATTATTTATAGCTAATTAATTATTTGCTCCTAAATTTTAATAAAAGCTTTTTATTTATTTAATTTATATAACAGGGGTAATATAATTTTTGAACACGAATTGGAGGAACTTTCTGGTCTCTGGCTTAAAATATTGAGCATGTTTATTGTAAATGAATTTTGGCAAATTTCTATGAAATAAATTGCGATAAAATACGTGTACTGATACATTTTTATGATATATATACTATGCATGAGGTAAGAGATACTGTATATGTCTAGAGACGTGTATTCGAAATGACGAGTGTCTGAGATCTTTTAGTGTGATTTAAACGAATTCAAAAGCAATATGATTTCTTTTATCACAGAACCGAAGTTTCAAAGTTTTCAATGGGAACTATCTCTTCACTAGATGTTTGAATTTTTGAAGCCAAAATAAAAACATTCATTTTATTTTTAACGAATATACAATCATTTACAAAGTTCTTTGAAAAATAAGCCATCAAACGTTGAAGAGAAAATGTAAGCTTAAGTCCACAGGTACCAAACTAATGTATGTATTTAGTCATTTTTTGGTCCCGCAGTGGCCCAACCACTAAACTCCGTTCGCATAAGAGCACGAAAAGTAAAGCATCACCGACTTGGCCAGCGCTTGGGAGGGTGAACTCCTCTCTCGGCAGGACTTCTGTGGGACCTTGTACGCTAATGGGAGCTGGTGTACGTAAAATCCGCCGTGGCTCCGATGTCATCCATTTTCAAACGATACCTCCCATTAGCGTACAATGGGAGGTATCGTTTGCTACCTCCCATTGAGAGGTGGTTGGGTGGTTGGTCTCCCATCTGGAAATGGTTCAAAATTAGGGCTCCCCGAGCGAAGTCAGACTTCTTCCCACTGGGGTTTATTAAAATGGAAGCTGTCCCCTTTCGCTCATCGCCGTCTTATATGGGTGATCTGGCACCGCTCCGCGCCAGAGAGCATTGAAACCACGACAGTCATTTTGTGTGGCATAAGGTGATACATAAGCGATATAATAACGACTTCCTTATTATTATGTACTTTTTAAAATTGATTTTAATATATAAGCCTTGAACATGTGCACGTGGATAAGTTTCACTTCTATTATCAACCGTAGAGGAAATCTGGAGACCCGATCATTAGATTTTAAAAAGAAATAATAGGCAGGAAAGTTTTTAAAGTTGCAATACTGATGAAGCTATATCTAATCAACAAATTTTTCAAAAATTTTTCATTCTTCTTTTACTTTGGTTGTAAAGGAGGAATCCCTGATTTCTTAAAATCAAACTTTTTGAGTAAATAGTCTGTTTCTTATTAAAAAAAACCTGAATTAGTAATGTTTATTGATAAAATATACCAATATTCTTTAATATTAAACGAACTATTCAAATATATAAACTTACCATTGGTTTAAGAAAATATATAAATTTACATAAAATAAATATATAAACTTACCTTTGGTTTGTGTTTACCTTTAAGATTCTTTTTTAGAGCATACATGCATTAGGGACACATGATCTCTCACAGTGGAGTCACTTGATTCTGGGAATCAAGTATGAAAAGCAAGAACATTGAAAAGAAAAAGCAATGAAGATCAGTAAAATTTGTATTTTCATGGAAATGTCTGCCATTCTACAATTCCGAGGAAGATGAAAATAACTCAATTTTTAGGAAAAATTGGAACGAAAGTAACACCTTCTGAATAGGAAATGAATTCTTTAAGAAGACAAAGTATGAATTCCAAAGAATTTATCCTGAACATGAGTGTTGTCGACACTGAAGACCTTCTCTAAAAACTACCAAAACTAGCCATGCTTCATATAACGCATATATATGAAGGGAAGTCACTTTCATTGAATGTAGATTTCTCTTCATGTGTTTTTCTTTCTTTCTTTTTTACTCTTTCATATATTCAACAATAAATTTGATAGCTAAGACTTAGTTTGAAATATTTAAGTGCATCTCTGTTTAAAAGAACGAGTCTCCCTAGACAAAGGGCAAGGTCTTATTGAGATTAAAGAAATTTGAGCCTTTTCCACCTGATAGAAAACAATTTAGATTTAATTAAAAAAGTTGTCTGGAAGAAAAAAATACACCAAAGAAGAGAGTCGATTCTGTAATAAAAAATGATGAAAAAATTAGTTCATTACTTTTCAAAAATAAAAATTAAAAACTGCACAAAGGGAGCAAAAGCAAACTGCAAGCTTTCCAAATCTGCCCCATATATGATTCCTAGAAAATGTAGTTTGGTTATTTCATGACCAATAACTTTAAAAATGTGACTAATATATTTACATTTTATAAGACTAGTACATGTCGGATTTCACAGTCCTCAGCATTGTCACTCCAGCTTTACTCCAGTAATGGACTAAATAACGCTGATAAACAAAAAAAAAAAGTTTCGGCGGATATCTTGGTATCCAACACTTGTTTTAAGACAATTGAGACATGCTGATTAAAAATATGCAAACCGTTTGTCTCTATCACCCACCGTTTTTGAGATATTTGACATTAACCATTTATATATGTTTAACATTGTATCAAGGCAAACAACTCGCAGACAAGTTACCGTAGAGCACATATTGCTGAATAGAGTACTAATTAACATAAAATATATAGCATCAGCTAGTTTAAGGTATAATACACATATAAAATACATAGGTATAACATAAAGTTCCTTAATTTAAAGTTAGTTCGGTTTGAATTTCTTGGTTGTAGACTTGCGTTTGTGCTGAGCATTTGGCATGTTGCGCTGAAGCATCCAGCAGTAGTCAGCCAACATTGCTGCACTCCATCGACCCTGATAGCGTGACTCCATCACCGAGATGTCCTGATGAAAACATTCGCCATGTTCATCACTGACAGAACCTAAGTTCTCGGGAAAGAAGTCGAGATGTGAGTCGAGGAGATGAATCTTGAGGGACATGTTGCAACCCATCAAGCTGTACGCACTAATGCACTTCTGCACAGTATTTACATAGTCAGGAGATTTATTATTTCCAAGGAAATTGGCTACAACAGACTTGAATGCCAACCATGCATCTTTTTCAGTACTTCTGAGTAAGTCTTCGAAGTGACTGTCTGCAATGATCTTCCTTATTTGTGGACCTATGAACACACCTTCTTTCACTTTCGCATAACTTTGGAAATTTGCTGGATAGGTTCCGAAAAGCATCTGAGTTGTTGTCTAGTGCCTTCACGAAGTTCTTCATGAGCCCCAGCTTTATATGAAGTGGAGGCATAATAACTTTTTCACACTCAACCAACAGCACACGAAGGACGTTTTTACTACTGGTCTGCATTTTATCTCTGATGGGCCAATTCTTCTTTATATAGTGGTGCTTCCTATCTCTGCTGTCCCACTTACAGATAAACCAGCAGTACTTGGTGTACCCTGTCTGCATTCCCATGAGAATAGTGATTACTTTTAAATCACCACAGATATTCCAATTGTAATCGCAATAGCGAATTTTTTCAAGAAGTAGCGACATGGTTTTGTACGTCTCTTTTAGATGGGCAGAATATCCAACCGGTACTGATGCATACATGTTCCCATTGTGTAATAATACAGCCTTTAAACTTGCCTTGGAGGAATCAATAAACAGTCGCCATGCTTCAGTGCTATGTTCTACCCTGAGGCTTGACATAAGACCTTGGATGTCCGTGCAGTAGCACATATTGTCACTCATTGCAAAAAACTGCACGAGTTCTTTGTGTCTGTGTCAAAATTGTGAAGTTCTTGTACCTGGTGATAGCAAATTAAATTCTTTCAGACGTGAACCTAGCAGTTCAGCTTGGCCTTTTGTTAGTGCCAGGTCCCGTACGATGTCGCAAAGATCCTCATTATTAATCAAGTGAGTATCTTCACCAGGATGGTAGTCAGAGTCTGAGTTGTTGCTAGAAGATGGAGAACTTTCTTCTTGTTTTCCTTCATTGACTCTGTATTCTGTAGGTGGTGTTGGTATTGGATAAGTGACGGGATCATGTGGAATTGGCTTTGAAACTGAGGGAATATCTGGATAGAGTGTTTTTTACATTGTAGCTTACATATTTTCATTGGGGTATTAAAATTCCGGGGGCCTCTGAACTGTAGTCACCATGAATGGGAATATTCGACGCTGCGTTAGAAAAAAAACAACGGAAAAAAATTCCAACGAAAGGGGATTAAAAAATGTACGTTTTTGTTGATATCTCGAAAACCTGACGTGATAGAGCAAAACGGTTTTCAGATTTGTAATCAGCATGAAAAACTGCATTAGAAAAAGTAAGCATCATGCCAGATATCTATGGCTTGTTATTGTGTGTAATATGACACTATTCAGTTGCTTACTCGCTCCATTAGCCAGTAAAGTAATTAAATTTCATTTTGCGGTAAACAAGGCTCATTTAGCAAAAAACAAAACAATGGTTTGAACTAGGTATTCCTACGTAAAATATATACAGAGTGATTCACTACAATGTGCACAAATTTCGAGGACGAAAAATATACTCAAGAACAAGTTCCCTTTGCATGAAAATGAAGGATCGCAAACGCTTATAAGCGGTATTTGATAAACATTAACGAAGAATTCAAGAATAAAACACTTTTTTTAAACAACCCTTAGAGATTTCAGCGAAACAGTTCGTTTGAAAATTAGTTATGAATGTTTTTTCATTTGTAAGATTTTTTTTAATTTAAAATTCCTTTGAACCACATATAAAATACAAATCTGCTAAGACTTTTCATGAATGAAATGCCATTTATCTCCATTTTGTCTAAAAAAAAAAGAGTAAAGGTAAAAACAACACGAAAAGACTGAGCATCTTTCTCTTCAGATTTACAAAACTGTTTATAAAAACAACCATCACTTTCCAGTTCCTTCAAAAGTTCTTTGCACAGAGGTCCTTTATTGAATAAAATTCGGAAAGAATTGTATTTAGAATGTTTAAACTCGCTTGCGAGAATTCAATTATTTCAACATATTTTTATAATTTCAAACTTTAGTTTCGTTTGTGTTTATCAGTACATACTTCCATACTTCGTCTTAAGGAAAAGAAACCTGGCCGAAAATCATAGGTCCCCCCCCCCCCCCCAAAAAAAAAAAGGTGATCCTTCATGATATTCGAACACAGGTTTTGAGCTTTGGGTGCAGTTGCAGTAAAACTGAAAATTTTAAGTGCAAATTTCTCTTGTGTAAGAATACTATAATGAATACTATAATACGATTGACCTAGAGGTATTATTAGTTATAACCGTTATTTTGATTGTATGCAATAGTTCTTTCGTTGCAGAATTAATCTGCTATATAACATATTCTTAGCGCATTTTATCGCATTATATTTGCTTATTGTGGCATGAATAGAAATATCTGTCGAAATTAGAAACTGCATTGCTGTTTGCTTAAAATTATACATATACTTTTATTTATTAAACTGTAAAAATTTGGAACTTCGATACACTGTCAAGAAAAAGCATCTTTCTATTCAATACAAGTGAATTCGGTCATACTATATGACAAGTAGCTTTTTTAAAGGAGAAGCTGCAGTAGACAGTTATATTTAAAGCTCTCTAGTGATCAATTTCTAAGACATGAGCGTATAGAATAAAGCTTAAGAATACAAAATATCTTAATGGGAAACTTTGTTAGTAATATTATACTAAAAAGTTCCCTTTTTCACATAAGCATGTATTTTAGTGCTAGCCTCACTTCTACAACATTCAAATACTCATTATATGCATTAAATATTTTACAAGAGTGCAACTTCCTATGTAAAAGGAATACTTCCCCTTCATTCTCCAACGTTTTGTAGTGTGCGCGTACCAAGTTTGATACAGACTGATCAAAATAAGTAGATTTATATTCAACAAACAAATAAACAATAAAGAAAAAAACACTGTGTACTTGGCATTATTTATGTAGATTACGCAAAAGTTTGGTTCTGTCTGCAAAAATCTGGAAACATGGCTTCAAATTACACATTCGAGTATAATACTTAAACCTGAAATAAACAGACCACTGGGTAAGATGAGTAATTTGTCAAAAGCGGCTCTAACTAGCCATATGTCTGATAGCTATTAACCGTATAATTTTGTCACAGCAGTTACGGTAAATTGGTGAAAGGAAAATGATATATTTTACTTCTCTAAAAAAGACACACGCCCATTGCAGTTTATGCAGCTGCAAGCAGACCTTTATTCCTAGGAAAAAACGCAATACTGGGTCATAAGTATGTACTTTAAGTAGGTGTTTTTTTTTCCTGTGATTGAGTTGAATGGATATACTGAAAACTCAATATAATTATTTACTGCTTCTAGAATATTTGCATATAAATATATGAATATAATATCTACCCCAAATATTCTGAAATCAGTTCTAATAGTTAAAGCAACTACAGTTAAAGTTCAGTATGTAGCACTGCATTTCAGAACCTTAATATGGATAATTTCACCCAGTCCGGCAAAATTTTGCAGTTTTTTGATAAATACATACTTGCGTGACAAGTATGTTTTTTCTGCGAGTCTCATTAGCCCCATTTCATTGTTATTGTAACACCTAGTATCACTTACAAACCAAAGGCATTTTTGCAGTCTTTTAATAAAATACTCCCACTGCTGCTTTCAGGGTGAGGCAGAGACTATGCATTTCTAACTCCCGAAAATCTCCCGGGAATGTCCGGTGACAGGAATTCACACAAGGCTTTTGAGTAATAAATGAATGCATCCCAAGTGTAGGAGAGTGAATGAGGTAGTAGAGACTTTCTCAGTGATATCATGCTAGCCATGTCATGCCCAGAGGGAATGGAATTTAATAAAGTTACCAACAGATAATGTCTTTAATGATTCAAGGACACTATTTATGCATGATTTCATGCACATAATTTAAGTTTAGAAAATATTTGCGAAGCTAAATATTATGCAATTTATAAAGAGCGTGAATTTGTGTCGCAGTGTTAAGGACCTCTAAATTTATGGCTGGTTTCAGCATTTCTTTTTGAAATAATTAGCGGAGATTAGTTAGACTGCTTATCATAGATGCCGTAAAGTTTTTAATTAATCTACTAAGTTTAAACGTTAATTAAAACCACGCTTCGTAACTATTGAGTAACTTTTGGTTTTCTATTAAAAGATCATTGTTCATTAGAAACTTTTTGACAATTTAATTAGTGCATAATGAAACAAATTACGATATTTAACGCATATTACTTATGATAAAAAACTTAAATTATTTTATATATATCGTTTTTTTTGTAAAATATTGTAATAGGAAAAAAATCTCTTTAACGAAAATAATTGCACATGCCCTTCTTTTTTATAATCATATGATCCATGTTAATCCAGCTTCCACATTCTAAGCTCTTTTAATCTTTAATAAAATAGTTTTTTTAACTATAATTATTTTTAAACTTACATTTTAAGCTTAATGTTAGACATGTAGTAACAGTTTATGTAGTATACAGTTTAGGTATCTTATTATAAAGTACACTTTAGTTCTTTAAATGAATCACAAAGGAATTCAAATGATAAAAAAATGTTTCAAAATTATTTTTCAATCATTAAGAAAATAACTATGCGGCCTGTATATACAAAGAATGTTATCGCGACTGACTCATCATTTCTTCCTGTGAAAACTGTTTGTGATACCTATATGCAATTTTAGTAAAAAATCGTCACCCACGAGAGATAAGGGGTCGGAATTATTTTTTTAAAAATTTTCCTTCATATTTCAAAGAAAAAAAATCAGCTTTAACATAAAATTCTTGATTTTAAATATAACAAGAACAAACATCAAAATACGGTTTTCAGGATTTTTATTTAAAAGGATATATATTTAAAGTGAACTAGATTCAGGACATATATTTAAAAGGATTCTGCTTAAAAACGATGATGTCTATATGGTGTTTTTTAATCAATGCTAACAACAATGCAAACTTTAATTAAATTAAATGAATTCTGGTAGGGGAGGGTAGAGGGAGGTTGGGTATACAGATATTCTGCCTTTTGTGTATTTGTATCTCGTTTTTTTTAAAATTTGTACTACATCTTTTTGGATGCGCAAACTATTTTTTTACTGGTAAACCCCGGGCAATTTTACCATCAGCGCACAGAATTTGATGTTAAATAATAAAAATGTGCGGTTTAAATTATGTAAAAACACACAAATGTGTAAATTGTAAGTTGTCTGGGATTCTCCAGCCAGGATCGTATTGAGATTCCCTTAATAGTGTTGGATTTCTTCAGGGTGCACAATTTCACGGATTTGATATAGATCCGGTATTCATGGGGATGTGCAACAACAACAACAAAGTGCAAATAAATTAATTTACGTTGGTTTGAAAATACTTCCTGAGCTTTTCCTACTTCTACTAAATTGCATAAAAAATTGTGCAGTGCCATAATAAAACAAAATTCGAATTCCAACACTCACCTTTAATATGCGAAGATAATAATGTTCGATTGTATGAACCGAAGGCTTTTAAGTATTTTCTTTCTCTCAAATGCAACCACTAAAAAGTATTCATAAGAAAAAAAATGAAAATAAGACGATATTCAGAAAGCATCTTTATGTGAAAAATAGTAACAAATGAGATAGGGCTATGAAATGTTACAGGGAAAAAAAAAGTTTGATTCAAGAAACAAACTAAAAAAAAAAATTGTCTTTCTCTCGAACACGTTTCCGATTGGCTGGATGCTTAAAAAAAGTTTTGGATTTTTAAGGTTAAATTATGAGCTTATGTCAAATAACTATGATAGTCTGAGATAGAAGATATTGTAGATATTCTGCGTAGAAATATTCATAGAGCATAATGCTTACTCTACCCTCTTCGCTAGTGCCACAAAAATGTGACATTTAAACTTATTTCACTAAGAACTTTATATAAGTATTATTCTACAATTGAAAAAATTACTTTTTAGCTTGCCCTTATTACATGTTTTTGTTCATGTTATTAACACTTAATTACCTTTCACAATTCTGGGGTATAATTTTTGGGTGAATGCAGTACACAGAACTTACAAAACAGGTTTCTGAAACCATGTACCAACTCCCAAATTCTGAATTACCAATGAAGTGAGTCTCGAAGGATGAGGGGAATCTTTTTATCGATTCTAGAAACTTCAAACCCTTCAGCAATTTCGAGAATGCGTATTCGAGCTCCCTAATTATGTTTTCGCAGTCTGGTATTTTCACCCCCTTCTCTATTTTGTATCCTCATACTCTAGGAAAACATCTCAAGGAAAGAATCAATTTTTACGTAAAAATTGATTTAAAATAGGAGTTGGAAATTCAGTTAACCATAGGAGAGCAACATCTGTTTCTGATAAAGACTAATGCGAAAACAGCAAGTCACCTCTTCCATCAAATTATCACTATTATGTTTAAATCGGCCGAAAGAAATAATAATACTGTCGTTTGGAGATATCGCTGCGTGGCTCTTGATTTCTCACCGTAAAGTATTCACATTGCTAAAGAGAGGCCATATCGATATTTTCTACCGATAAGATTCCATTTTTATCATTCTGGATTTGATGCAACTGTTTACGGTTTAGTGAAATAATATTCGCAAAGCAGGTTTAACGTTTTTGTGCCCAGACTGTTTGCATGACTCTTTGATAAATTTCTGACACCAACTTCATGAACAAGTGATAATTTGTTTTATAAAAGTTGTGTATAAAAAGTAAAAAAAAAAAAAAAAACACATCCTACTTAGCCGTGTTAAAACATTTTTAGGGATGGATGCGAGATGAGACGAGACAGAGATTTGCAGTTTTTCTTGCCAGACGAGACAAACATTTTTATCATTACAGTACAGGAATTCAGCGAGAGCACAAATGGGCACAAATGGATTTTTAGCATGAATTTTCATGTTCAATTCACAAACACTTTAAAAGTGTACTTACACTACATTTTACTTTACACTAAATTTTCGAACTTTTGGCAGTAATTTGATGCTCGAGGGAGTCTTTTTAAGCTGTTAGTGAACTATAGCAATTGTTGAAATATTAGGACTCTTTAAACCTATTATGCCCATGGTAACAAATACTCTACCATCCTTTAAACGCTATTTTTTACAGGAAAAATGTTCTGAAACGTAATTTTGAAGTCATAGACCATTAACTGTGCTTTTAATTAATAATAGTAGTAATTTCAGTCCGAAGCCCTGTGGTATAACGGTTAGTGCATCGTGCTGCCGTGCCACTGGTCCGGGGTTAAAATTCCGGGCTGGGCAAGGTCAACTCAGCCATTCATCATTTAAGTGGGCCGAAAAAATGAGAAAAAAGCTTGCTTGCGAGTTAAACACTGGGTGCTTCACGTCAGGCTGACCACCTGGCCGAGGCATATGCTTCCGCACCCCAGAGCGCATGGTTGCGAAGGTGTGGTTTGGCAGGGAAGGCCTTGGCCCCTCAGTGGGCAGTTGCACTATTGTTTAACTTTTTCAGTAATTTGGGTCCACAGATGACAGTATTAATGGATGAAAAATATTAAAATATTTTAGAAGCAACATGTTTATACTCTTTTGTTCTACTATCAACATGTTCCACAATCAAGTTTTTCTACTATTTTAATAATATTTAATATGAACAAAAATTAAGAATTGCCATTTATAGGTATGAAAATATATGCTTTTTTACTTCATACAAAATAATTTTGAAAAAAGTTCCATTTACAATTTTTAGAAGAGTTTTAAAATCATAGTGCTACCACTGAAAAATCATATCAAAAATAACTTTTTACACAATTTTGTGTTATATTTACGTTATTTGACTTAAAAGAACACCATTTTAACGAAAAAAAAAATTCTCCTAGCGGTAATAAGAGGAAATGTTTGCTAATCCCGGACTTGCGTCATGCGGAACTTTATACTCACTGTGAATAGCACATTAAAAAGAATACCAATACCAGTAAAGCCATAATGGTGATTATCTGTTCAATAATGCAACTGTTGAAATTAACAAAAAATATTTCTTAGTGAATATAATTAAGTCCAATATTTTTATGTTTAGAAAAATCGGATCTCAAAATTTGCTACACTACTGATCAATTCAATTATTTATTATAAAACGAGAAAAAATAAAATTAATATTAATAAGTATTTTCACATTGGACTTAGTCAAGAACTGCGAGCCAGCAAGAAACTATTTGCTTCTATGTTGATTTAGAAAGAAAAATGTGATTTAAGGAAGTATTGCGACACTATTTGAATAATCACAGCTTAACTTGAAAATGATGAAGACTGCATTTTTCAGTGATATGTAGTAAAAATAAATAAATACAACTCTTTCAATAGTACACTTCTGTATTTCAACTCCTAATGATGTTTAAGGCAGTTCAGCTTAGTGCTATCTTTTATAATGCGAACATGCCTTTCAAAATTTGTCTAAGAAATAATCAATTATAAAATAAACATGAAATTAAAGATTTGTCATAAAAATGAATTTTCCCCTGGAGTGCAACATCTGTTTGTGATAAAGAGAGATTTAAGGCCGCCAACTATACAGTTTAATAACTGCAAACATACTCTAAATATTAGTTTAAAAGGATGTAAATGTAGGTTTGCGGTCGTGAACCTCTGTGCTGTCGAATATGTTTAAAAAACAAATTTTGATTGGAGCAAAGAAGCAATAAAATACACAGTGATATCACGTACTGAATCTGAATTTTGAAATAGATGCAACAAGAATTTAAAAATGGAATTTAAATTGGTGGAATTTAAAAATAGTTTTTGAAAATTTAAAGTTTTGATATTTGTGCTTTCTAAGCGACAATTTCAACATAGTCTGACAAATTTGATAATGAATTTAGCTGCAATAAGAGTAGATGATAGTAGATTTACCAGAAAGAATTTCAACACTGGATATTCAGTTTTTCAGTTGCATTCAAATCAATTAAGAAAATAACCCTAAACCTAATGAAAAATTAATTTAAATTTATTCTAAATCAATATTAGTATGCTTGTTTTTTAGCTAAATTTCAAGGTGTATTACCATTATTACACTAAACATACAAGAAATTAAAAATATACATGAGTTACGAAAGCAATTTCAGTATCTATCTGATTAAAAAAAATTTACTTCCGAATTGAGCCATCACCAAGAAACATCGGGAATTTCTTGGACTATTTGTACCATCATCAACAACATAACATATGGTTCAAAAGATTGGCTTTAGATGAGTTTTGTGCTTACCTTGAAGACAATCGTAGATTTCTTGGCACCGATCATGAGCAACTTTCTCAATAAATGTCCGGTAAGGGTGGTGAATTAACAAAATACCTTTTTCTCTAAGCAGTTAAATTCTATGAAATGAAATTGATTTCCAGTGCTACATTTAACAATTCAGTACGTTTCAAATCCAGAGTTATGTAAATACAGACAATTTCAATTTCATCAAGAGCGAAATTAAGCCACGACTTGTTCATGCCCTTTAATCATTGATTCAATGTGAAATTTCATATTAACATGCTGCAAAACTTACTTTACCAGCACAACACGAATTAATATTTTTAAACGTTTCTCTCAGTCTGGACACTGGGATCCCAGCAAACACACACCTGCTGGCGGAGTACCTTTCCAGTGCCTTTCTGCCTTTACATCCAGCACCGTCCCGGCACTGCAAAAAGTAACTGAATCCTACCAAAAGGGGTCGCCCGAGAAGTACCTTGCCAGAAGTCTGGGAAGGCAACGGCACTCTACTGGCATACTGCATGTGCCGGCTGTTACTCACAATAAAGGCACTGGCCCATTAAGTTTATAATGCCCAAAATGAAACGGCCGGGTACCGGCTATTATTAAAAATAAAGGCACTGGCCTGGTACCTTAACAGTGACTACAATGTAATGGCACGGTACCGGATTAGTGCCTATTTACAGTAATGCTGCCATAATTAAAATACGAGCCAGTGGCGGATGCGGGGTAGGGGGCTTATTCATCAACCCCCACCCCCACCCCGCAAAAAAAAATTCCTTAAGGGTAACATTTTGAAAGATAAAAAACAGCAAAATCTGTTGGTCAATCGTTTGCAAAATTATGTGCGCCTATCATTAGTGAATTGTGTGCAGTTTTCATAAACTGCAATTTTCTTACAAAAGATTTTTTTTGTGAGAGAGGCACTAACACATT
The DNA here is from genome assembly GCA_038373885.1 of Cheiracanthium punctorium. Classification (NCBI taxonomy): domain Eukaryota; kingdom Metazoa; phylum Arthropoda; class Arachnida; order Araneae; family Cheiracanthiidae; genus Cheiracanthium; species Cheiracanthium punctorium. The sequence continues at coordinate 527,011 of JAWZYV010012397.1, read as the reverse complement.
TCAGAACAAACATAAAATCATTTATAAACAGTTTAACTTCAATATTTCAGAGTTAGAGATTTTATAAATGAGTTATAATACTTTATGGTTGATATATATATCAGTGGTTCCCAACCTTTTTTCAATCGCGACCCCTTTTAGATTTTTCAAAACTTTCGCGAACCCCCCCCCCAACCTGCCATGTTTGACCCAATAAAAAAAAATTAATAATGAAAAAATACATCTTGAGATTTAAAATTGACATCTTCTAGTACGTACTGATTTTTAATAGGATGATTGAGGCTCAATTTGACTGACAAGTTTGGCTATTCTTGGCTGAATATTGGTCAAAGTCAACCGCATGTCATCTTAGACACCGAATTTATTACTGGCTTTTGTCTTCTTCTGCAAAAGAGTTGAAAATCCAACTTCACGCAGATAAGTGTGGATGCAAATGGCGTTAACATTTGACACGAAAAATTATGGGATATGAGCAACGCACAGCACACCAAAATTGTGTTAACGGTTTTTCTTGGTATAAATCACTTGCGGAGGAGTCATTTCGCAAATTCAAAAATTCACCCTGCACTTCATCAGAAGGATCGGTGACATCTAAAGATGTGTGAAATGGATTTCGCACGATTCAGATTGAAGGGCTTCAAGGTGGCTACTAATTACCCCCTTTAAATTAATTGCAATTCCTATTTCTGATTCTTCTGTCTTAATGCATGGGTTCTCAAGCTTTAGTTAACACTCCTAGATTCACCAACGTCAGTTTTTGTAGCTTTGATACAAAAGTCCTGAGGAGAATAAGGATTTTTTTCTTTCCAAAGGAAAAGGGAGAAATGGTGTCTCATGGCAAAGAAACGTGAAAATAGTTTACTATTAATTTCCTACAAAAGCGGTCTGCGGCGACCCCCGATAAAAGGCATGGCGACCTACGTGGGGGTCGCGACCCCCCGGTTGGGAACCACTGATATATATATATATATGTGTGTGTGTGTGTGCGTGTGTATGTACTAATCAAAATCTTACAGGAAGTAATCTATATAAATAAAATTAGACTTTTGTCTGTACATTTCTTGGAATTCAAAAATTTTGCGATTTTTATCCGTTTCAAGCACCCGGGAATCCGATGCGACCCTCAAAAAAAAGTTTGTCTGTCTGTCATTCTGTCATTCTGTCCGTGACGCTTTTTTTGTTTAAGCATCACGTAAAAACGACTGAAGCGAATGATATGAAATTTGGTGTCATGATAGGTGGTCACTCAACTTATAACATAGGTGTCCAATTTTTAAAAAATCTTGATTGGATTTTGAGATTTTGCGAAAATCCTTTCAAACTGCGTAAATTTGTGTTCAAGCATCACGCAAAAACGACTGAAGCGAATGATATGAAATTGGGTGTCATGATAGGGGGTCACTGAACTTAAAACATAAGCATCCAATTTTTAAAAAATCCTGATTGGATTTTGAGATTTTGCGAAAATCCTTTCAAACTGCGTAAATTTGTGTTCAAGCATCACGTAAAAACGACTGAAGCGAATGATATAAAATTGGGTGTCATGATAGGTGGTCACTCAACTTAAAACATAGGCGTCGAATTAAAAAAAAATCTTGATTAGATTTTGAAATTTTGCGAAAATCATTTCAAACTGCGTAAATTTGTGTTCGCACATCACGTAATAACTGCAAAGGTGAAAAAATGATATTTGGTGAAATGATAGGTGGTCACTCACCTTAAACTATAAGCATCTAATTAAAAAAAAATCCATCAGATTTCGAGATTTTGTAAAAATCGTTTAAAACTGAGTGAATCTTTGTTCCCGTATTACGTAATAAAGACTAAAGCGAATGATATGAAATTTGGTCACACGATAGATGGTTGCTCAACATAAACTATAGGAGTCCAATTTTTTAAACATTTTTATTAGATTTTGAGATTTTGTGAAAATTCTCTCAAAATATGTTTATATTTCTTCAAACATCACGTAATAACGACTAATACGAATGATATGAAATTGAGTGATATGATAGGTACTTGCTAATCTTAATTTATAGGCGTTGAATTTTAAAAATATTTTGCTTACATTTTGAGATTTTTCGAAAATCGTTTTAAAATGCTGAAAATTTGTTTCAGCATCACGAAATAAAGACTGCAGGGAATGAAACGAATTTGGGTGACATGATAGGTTGTCACTCAACTTAAATTCTAGGCTTCAAATTTTTCAAAAATGTTGATTAAATTTTGAGATTTTGCGAAAATTATTTCAATATGCGTGAATATTCGTTCGTGCATCACATAATTACGACTAAAGCGAATGAAATGATATTACTTAGTTACTCTCTAACCTGTAATATTTTAACAATACATGAAAATTATAACTTCGCTTTCTTTACTTTGGCAACATACTACATCCATTCTGTGTAGTCCTACAATGCTGACGAAAGTTCTTGCTTTTTGGAAATTTTCATTCACTAACCCGTCGAGGACGGGTACTTCAGCTAGTAATAAATAAAATTGTACTATGATTACACACATAACTTTGGGTAACATTTTGCTTAATTGTACATTTTGTTTAGATCAAATTATTTTTTAAATCTTAGCTATTCTGAAAAGACATTTTCTGTATCTATATCTGATGTATACTGCATGATTCAAATTTTATGGAGGAAAGTACTTTTATACACTAAAATAAGTATCATTAGTAACATCACCGACTTAAAAAAAGTCACCAGTTTAGTAGCTATTTTCTCAATTTTAGTTCCCAAAATAGTAACATTTTTGAATGATTTTGTAGTTAAGAAATAAACATGCTTAATTTAGCTTTATTTAAGAAGGACTGAATAAAATGATAAATTTAAAAACTTCATATATATATAACAGAACATATAATACATTTCTTTTTATAGCACGATTAAAAAACAGATTAGAATGTTTGCTGAAAGCTCAGTAGCAGCTTTAAAAAAAAGGGAGTTGACAAAAACCAACACCATATTTTCAAATGAGTCGCCTGGAGTATGGGTACAAGTAGCCAAAACTTGAAAATAGTATGAAAATGCGTTTTTTGGTTGAAAAAGTCGCCTAATCTTTAAATTAGTTGCTAAATTCACCGGTGGATACCGTGTGTACATAAAAACAGTAAAAGTAAAAATTTACCTGTAATATTTTCCAGACTGTTTAAAAAATGTAAAATCCAATGTAAAACTTTCACTTTCTGTATCCATAACCAGCAAGATATCACTGCAGAAGCAAATCTTATTATAATTATTATTGCTCCTAACAGAGATATCTTACTAGTCTATAATGCACTAAAAACTGTATCCTAAAAAGCATATTTCATAACTGGCTTCCCGCTCAACGTTTCAAGATTTGCAAAACGAAATGAAACATCAAGACTGCCAATTTTATGTGGCCTACCAAAAATAAGAACTGGAGCTAAAGTGATGTTCTCACGGAGTGAAACAAAAAGCCTTAACTTACAAACTTGGCAGTGCAGCGCTAACAAAAATATGCCAATATACAAAAATAGGCGAACGCAACCACAGCGGTTAAGAATAAATCAATGTATTTAATTTAGTAAAGAAAAACAATTAGGCGCAGAAATTTAAAAGGGTTACCAAAACGTGTCAGTGAAGAACAACTCGATCATGACATCTCTGGGAGACGTCTGAACAAGCAAAAATTAACAGCCTCTCCTAAAGAGAGCAGCTGCAAAAGAAATTCTTTTTAATGTACAGAATAAGAATTAGCAAAGCTGCGGTCATAAACCACAAAGAGCGAAACAGATTGAAAGAAATAATATGTAAATACTGGTTCATTGCTTGATGAATTTCTAACAAAATAGCTGCAGGAGCTCTAATTTGTTTTATTGTAAATTTGAGCATTAATTACCTAATTTATATTTAAAAATTAAGTAATCTTTTGTTTTACCACTGCTATATTTAATTTAATAAAAAATGGCAATAGAAGCAATTATGTAGGCTGTTAAAATTTAATTTAATCTAAAATTCTCTGAAGAAAAAAGACTACAGGAGCTGAGCTCTCATGCAAAACCCTGATTGGTCTTCGTGTAATACTCTATAACATATTTCTGCACCCTAATTCGGTAGATTTTAAAAGGGGCTTAATGTAGGAAAAAGTCTCCAAATATGTTTTTCAGGAAAAGTTTAGCAAAATTGTAAAAAATTAATATAAATTATAAAAATGTTAAGATTAAAATTCATAATTCTGTACAAAGTGGGGGTTATATACTGTCATATACAGAGTGGAGGTTCCACTGTCTGTGTAGTAAACATTTTTATAGCATACTGAACTCGTTTGTATTATTTTAGTTTTTAGTACTAAAATATTTGAAGGCACAATATCTCCCCTTACATCCCCCCCCCCTCAAAAAAAAAAAAAATCTTTGCAGTGACACTGCCTCTGGGTGCCCGGAACTTATATCCTCTATAACACTTCTACACCGTATGAATGTGAAACAATATTATTTAATTAAAATAACGAAATTTTATGCCAACACTACGAAATATATACAGCCCCATTACTGCCAAATAGTGCTGGCCCGGTACATTTTAAGCAGTACCACGCCGTTAACTTTTTTGTGCATGTCATAGACACATGGCAGTTCGCCGTTACTAGTTATGTACTGGCGCATATGCACATTTCAGGCACTGGTACTCCAGTGACTTCCAGACGATGGCAATCTACCTTTCTCCCGGTATACGGCACTTTGCCAGCACGACGGGTACCCGGCCGTCATTTTGCGGGCAGTAGTGTGTTTGCTGGGAAGTCACTAGCGTTAAATTTTTGGACAGAATTCAGCATGTTTTAAATTAATTTTTTGGATATTTTGTTTTCTAATCCGTTAATTAAAGGATATTATTCATTTAAACGGGGGATGGGGTTGGTAATTGTATACAATTTTCCCTGTGTTTGCAATTGGGAATATAGGGATGGACGCGAGACGAAAAATAGCCTTCTCGCGTCTCGCAAAATAATAGCCTAAAACCTTTGTCTCGTCTCGCAAAAATCCCTATATCGTAATGTTAAAAATATGTCTCCTCTCGCAAAAAACCGTCGTCTCGCGTCCATCCCTAATTGGGAACAATGGACATTTCTGACTAAACACTTCTGACAAACTTTTACATTCGTTTCAAAAACGGAATATAATTATGGGTAGTTTAAATGATAAGTGCAATTAATTAGAATTAATGAAAGATTTATTTATAAATTTAAGTAAAGATACAAATTAAGTTTGAAGAGGGGGAGGGCTGTATCAAGATAGCTCTGTAAAAATTTATGAAAATGGCTATTTTTATGATTTTTATCCAGTTTTCCACTAACGATAGAAATGCAACTTGTGTTTCAAAAAATCAAGTTATCTTTAGACTATACCTGCTAATTTTTTGAAAATTTGGTCTTTACAATTGGGAACATTACCCTGTAAAAGGTGAAATACCGACTTGACTCTTGGACCATAGAGATAGGGCCAGTTCAGCCCTTGCGTGTTCGGGTGTGGCCACTGATGTAGATATAGTGATATTGATATATTATATCGAGTTTAATAATTAATAGGAGGCTGTATTATAGTAGCTGTATATTAAGTAGAAATTCCAATGCTGTTCAGATGTTTAGAGTGTAACTACAGCCTTTGAGATTGTAATTGTAAAGTTTTAAATTTATGATTTTTAAATAATTGTTGAATTTTGATGATTTTTTCTGTAATTGTATATGTATTTGTGATGTACAGATAGGATATTGTTTGCGTATTGTTGCTGAGTTCATAGTTATTGTTATTTTGGCTTGAGAAATATACCTGGCGGTTCAGAGCCTCATATAGGTGAACGTATTCTGGACTAGAGGTGGAGTAATCTGCTCTGGATAAACTGGACTGTGTATAGAGTGCCGTCTAGAGAAGGTGCTGACGATAGGGTTCAGTTCCGGGCTAGCCTTGGGCAGAAGATAGAATAAATTGTGCACTGTTGAGCATAGTATGGGTTCCCTGGGCTATATATGGGTGGAGTGTCCATGGCTTGTTGTGAATTTAGTCTGAAACCTTGGTGTTGCTTTGGATTATACATACAGATATTGTGAATTAGTGTAATTGTATTATTGAATTGTTTGGTATTTACATATTTGGAGAAATATATGTGAATCGGTGTGCAACAACATTGGACAATAGAGATGGATAGAGAAACGGAGTTGGCAAACTCGAGTCTATACACCCGGCAACAGAAGGCTAACGAGGGGTCTGACCTTCAGGCATGTGGTGTTGGGACTCCTCTAATGAGTCAGGGCACCCGAGTGGGTTCCCCCGCCTCTGGTGCTGGTACACCACCGGCGAGTGTAATTCCCAGACAGTCAACTGTTGTCTCAAAAACTGAAAGATTGAGAATGATACCATATAATAAGACCTTAGAGGACAAAATATTTGAACATGGGGTGATGCCGGCATTCAATGAAATCAAAAATAAATTACAAAAAAAGCAGTTCGAATATTTTGATAAGAAGAAGACATTTTGTAAAGAAACTATGGCGGAAATTGAAAAAAATTTTTCAGGAATTTTATAACGTTGGAATGATTCTCACTCAGAAATACAATGAAGCAATGAAGATTCTGCAATTGCATAAACTAGATAAAACTTACGCAGATGTTGTTTCGGAACATATTATGGAGAAAATAGATACTTTGCAGGAAAAGGTTATAGAAGCGACCGAGAAGACCACTACTGGTGGAGTTCAGGGAAAAGAAGGAACAAAAGATAGGAAGGAGTACACCATAAGCGTACAATGTAAAGAGCAGAAAGAACACCCATTGAGCATTAGAAACACCGTAAAAAGAGAATTGGCAAAAAAAAATGCAAGACCAAAACTGAATGATATTGTATTTGCTGAGAAAACAAAACGAATAATATTGATTTCCAATAACAAAGAAGAGATGACAAATACTTATCAAGCTCTCATGGGGAGTGACCAGATAAAAGACAAATATACAATTAAACATGCAAAAACCGCGACTCAGAAATTAATGCTGTTGGGGGTTCCAAAAGAAGTAACAGCGGAGGAGATCGAGGGGGACCTGGGATCATTGGATGATAACATAGAAATAGAAGCCCTGAGATCAATAGGAAAGAAAGAGGTTGTATCATGGATCATTAATGTTGATGAATACACAAAGGGATATCTTTTGAATAAGGGAAAGGCTTGTGTGTCAATGCACAGGATAAAAATAGTAAACTATGTAGACGCACCCAGGTGTCTAAAATGTCAAACTTTGGGTCACAGAATTTACGATTGTAAATCAGCAACACAGCACTGTGCTAAATGTGCACTGGAACATGACTCGAGAATCTGTACGGTTGAGGAGTTTGTGTGCAAAAATTGTTATGATTCGGACCCAACGGGAGAAATAGACTTCCACCATAGAGCAGATTCTCCTGTGTGTCCAACTTACAGAAAATATAAGGATAAACTAATAGCGGACAGCCGTAAGGTGGCACAGTAGTGCCTAACATAGAGATTATAACCGATTTCAACTGGCTTTGCCTTTCATTATGGCTGCTTCAAATAAATTAATTCTGAATACATTAAACATCTTACAAATTAATTTAAACCATTGCAAAGTGGCAAACTTATCACTATTTTCTTTTATAAATGACATCAATAAACTATATAGGTCAATAAATAACTTACATTTAATAGCATATCAAGACCCGTATTTACAAAACAATAGGTTCTACGGCTGCCCGTCAAGCATAAGAGATTACAGATCCAAAGCAAACACCTGTGGCATATTAATTATAGACGAATCAATAAAAGCCCTGGCTATTGAAACAAGTGAAAATAACATCTTTGTAAAAATTTACAGTGAAAAAGAATCCATAATTGTCGGCTCCCAGTATTCCCCGCCAAGAGCCGATATGGTCCAGGACTGTTCAAATTGGAATTTAATAATAGAAAAACAAATAAAGACAATAATACTCGGTGACTTTAATGCACACAATACCTTGTGGGGCTATGGGGATCGAAATGAACGAGGGAGGTATCTTCAAGAAAAAGTTAACCAGTTAGACCTAATAATAGTTAATGACCCCATGGCCCCTGCTACATTTACACATATTGGTACACTCGGCCATCCAGATTTAACAATAGTTTCAGATAACCTTAAGAACCAATTAAATTCGTGGCAGGTATTACTGGATGAAAATGGCTCTGACCACCGATATATACTCACACAGCTGAAATTCTCATTGAAAAAACAGCAAGATTATAAGTACAAAACGAAATATAATAATTTTAAAAAATTCAACAAATTATGGTCCTCGCATATATCACCTATAATAGAAGAATTAACAGAAACGAACAATATAATAGACTTTCAAACAATATTCGAAAAATTTAATTATACCTGGTTACAAATTAATGAGAAATCCTTTAGGAAAAAAGGTAAAAATAATAAAATAAAAATTACGTGGTGGAATCAAAATTTATCTATACAAAGAAATAAATTACGAGCAATCCAAAGAAAAATAGCCAAGCAGCCGGACAATGCTGAAATGAAAACAAAATATAATAGGGCCAGAGCCATTTACAGAAAAGCAATAATAATAGCTAAGGAACAGTCCTGGCGAGCATTCTGCTCAAGACAACAAAATATTTATGGGAGTAGTTTTAAAATGGCCAAGGGCACCTACAATAACCATTTCCTGGAGACCATATTTAATGTTAATACAGTAGAACAAGACTATGAAGAAATATTGAAAACTTTAATAAACGCGCACTTTCAAACAGACATTACTGATGAAGTCGGAAACTCCTCAGACGATGATGATCCGAATAATCAAACAATAGTTGAAACAGAATCGCAGGAATTTAGCAGTGACATGCCTAACAAAAGCAATAACATCATGTTGACAAATGACAACAGAATGCAACTTTCAGAAATAGAATTATTACAAGCAATACACGCCCAGGATATTAGAAAAGCAACAGGATTGGACAAAATAGATGCGCATATATTAAACAATCTATCGAGGAGTTTCCGAAGCGATCTAATAAAAATCTATAACAAATGCCTCTTATTGGGAGCCTTCCCCAATGTATGGAAAATTGCCTCAATTATATTTTTCAGAAAAACAAATAAAGACCCAAAAGAGCCTAGCTCCTACAGGCCAATATCTCTTTTGAGCATAGCGGGGAAGGTTCTCGAAAGAATAATAAAAAATAGAACATTAAATATATTAGAAAACAATAAGTACCTGCATGATAACCAATATGGTTTCCGGGAATGCAAAGGTACGGTGGATCTGCTGTGTCTGGTGATAAACAGATTAAAAGAATTGAAAAACATATATAAATATGCTGTCCTGGTATCATTTGATATCCAGGGAGCGTTTGACAATATACAGTGGAACATAATAAAAAAAGAAATAGAACAAACTCCTTTACCAATACATCTGAAAAATATACTAAAAGATTACTTAAACAATAGATTTATAATAGTTGACAATGGCTCCACACAAATTAAAAACCAGGTATACAAGGGTTGCCCACAGGGATCTTGCCTTGGCCCGCTCCTATGGTTAATCGCTTCAAACAAAATATTAAAAATAATGAACGAGGACCAAAACGACTTCTACGCATTCGCAGATGACTTTGTTTTACTTGTTGCCGAAAATTCAATTGCAAAACTCCAAGTGAAAACAAACAATAGAATTAATGCATTTAAATCAATTTGTGATAAATTAAAACTCCATATATCTGTACAAAAGACGCAAGCGATTACCATGGGAATCAAATCCAGAAATAAACCTCAATACAAGCTAAACAATCAAAAAATAAAATCTGTTACAGAACTAAAATACCTCGGAATTATAATAGACAATAAATTAACGTTCACTCCCCATGTCAAATATTTAAACGAAAAAATAACCAATTTTATAAATAATATGTCCTTGGTGAGCGGTGTGTCCTGGGGCGTCCGCCCGGAAATGTTGCGTATGTGGTACAACACTGTCACGGAAAAGCAAATAACATATGCTGCCCCGTCGTGGGCCACCAAACTCACCAGGGACACCGTTCGCAAATTGTGGGCAATCCAGAAACTAGCATTAATAAAAATATCTAAGGCACATAGCAAAACTGCCCATTCCGCTTTATGCACAATTTCAAATATACTCCCAATCGAACTAGCAATAGAAAAAGAAATTTTAAAATATTCGGCTTTAAAATTAAATAAGTATATACAAGACACGGAGCTACCGATGAATTATACAATGGAAAAAATTATACCTTCTTACCTATATAGTAACATCAATATAAGACATAGAATAACAGTAATAGATAGCCTTGAATTTGATATCGAAGATAATGAATACTTAAAAATTTACACTGACGGATCAAGAATGGACAATGGGACTGCATTCGCTTTTACAGCCACCAACCAAGACAATAACCCAGTTTATGAGTACAACGAAAGAATTAATATATATAATAGCATATATCAAGCTGAACAACTGGCCATACTTACTGCGGCGGAATGGGCAATAAAGAATAAATTTACTAAAATAAAAATTTACACAGATAGCAGATCCACGATTGAAAAAATTAAATCCCTGTACTCCAACACAGAAATATTGATTGACTTATATAAATTACTTGAAATACATAAATCAGTAGAGATTAAAATAATCTGGATTAAAGCACATGTTGGCCACAGGGGAAATGAAAGAGCTGATTTCCTGGCAAAACAACCATTACTGGAGGACCACCCGATAAGTAATAGAGTAGTGTCAGTACCTAGATCAAAAATAGTATACATAATTAATAAAAACATAAAAAATAAATGGCAAATATGGTGGAACGAGAGTGAAACCGGCAGATATACTTACAACTTCTTACCACATATACAAAATAATTATAATATCAATAATATAGTAGCCACTAAATTTATAACGGGCGGGGGCAGTTTCCCAAAATATTTAAAAAGAATCAATTATAGAACAACGGATCTATGTGACTGTGGTCAGACAGGGGATCCCCTGCATTATATCTTTGGGGACTGCCCCCTAATGCCTAATAAAATAAGAAGAAATAACTCAATAGATCCATATAAAAATTTTATGCAAATTATCCAATTGCCAAACATAATGAATCTAATAAAAGTAAATTATAATAAGCTTATAGAACACTATAGCACTATTAAATTTAAATATCATTGATCTGCCATTCTCCTGTGGTACAATAGGTATATATATGTATATGTATATATATGTGTGTATATATGTGTGTATATGTATGTTTTATCATGTGTATATGTGTGTATATGTGCGTTTTATCATGTCATGTGTCATATAATGTCTGTAATTTTCGATTGTACTAATATTGTTTACTGTCTGCCGTTGGGGTTCTGCGAGCCCCAGCGGCATAGTATGTAAAAATAAGCGATAAATGAATAAATTCTTCCCTGGAGGGATTTTATGTCGTAAACCTTCGGGTCGGCCCCTCCAGTGGGTGTCTCACACCTCTCACACCCTGTAAAAGGTTAAGAAATATCCAGATAAAAATAAGCGGTTGAAAGTTTAAGTGCAAAAGTTTTGAAGCCGATTGTACATCGCGATGTACAATCGGCGTGTTTCGCCGGTGCGCCGGCCTAGACCTCGGGGACGGCAGCGGCGCAGACCTCTAGTTTTACCTTTAAGTGAGTTTTAAAATTTGTAGTAGTTTTGAATGTTCCACTTATGATAGACATTTTGGCAAAGCTGGCACTGCGCCTTAATTTCTCATTTGCATCTACAGATAATTGAAAAAAATTTCCGCCGAGAATTCTACGACTCACAAATTCATTTAAACTGGAAGCTTGATCCATCTCGTAATGTAACTTCAGAAATGCTGACTGGCTTATTTTTCTGTAACTTGGCAACACATTTGAAATTCTTTATAAATTATTTTTCAGAAATCCAATGAATAATATTCATACATGTTTTTCTCCTTTTTCAGCTTCATTCACATTTGTGAATCAATTATCAGCAATGCTGAAAGCCTCCTAGACCAAATATCATTAAACTAATTTAAATAGGCGTGTCAGATGTCCCCCCTCCTTCCTGTTTAATATAACTTAAGCATCGCAAAAAATACTAACACCGCTTTAGTTACCATGCATAACACTAAAGTAGTGCAGATGCAACAGAATTACTTATGTCATGAACTGGGAAAAAATTAATGACAGAAGTTCCATTATTTTAGTTTGATTTTCCCAAACCAAGCTAATTTTGGTATAAGATTAATTTAACTTCAGAATGAAAAATGTATTTTCAGTATTATTTTGAAAATACAAAATACTGGGCATCCAGCAGATGTATATAAGGAGCAGTTCTTCAACGGTTGTTAAAACTTGCTTTCATTGCGATTCAGATGACCTTTCAACAACTTAAAAAATGCCTTTCAACAACTTAAAATATAAACCTTTCAACAACGTAAAATATTCGTGCTCATTACGAGCAACTGTCGGAGTTTGACAGAGGTCGTATCACTGGATTGAAAGAGGCCGGTTGGACTAATCGGAGTATCGCTCGTCATTTGAGTCGAAGCGATGCGACGATTCCAAGATGCTGGCAAGGATGGGTGGAAAATGGCAGAGTGCAGCGTCAGGATGGTAGCGGTCGACCTAGGGCTACAACAGATTGTGAGGACAGAGTGATGTTCCGATCAGCTGTCACAGCGCCTTCTTCATCTCAATCAACCATCAGACGTTCAACCCAACCACCAGTGTCCATCATGACCATTCACAGACGGTTGAGAGAGCGAAATCTACGCTCGCTCCGACCGTTACGCCACCTGCCACTCACGCCTGCACACTGCCGAGCCAGATTACAGAGTTGCAGGGCTCGATCAGGTTGGAATAATGCCTACTGGGGACGTATAGTCTTTAGCGACGAATCCCGCTTCCAACTGTGTCCTGACGATCATCGGAGACGTGTTTGGAGAAGCACAGGGCAGAGGGGGATCCTTCTTTCACTATTACACGCCACACCGGCCCCCAACATGGCATTATGGTCTGGGGTGCCATTTCCTTTGACAGCCGGATCCCTTTGGTCGTCATTAAAGGTACACTTACTGCACAGCGGTACGTGGACGACATCCTAAGACCTGTTTTGCTACCGTTCCTTTTGCAGTGCTCTGAGCTGGTTTTTCAGCAGGACAATGCCAGACCACATACAGCTCGTGTTGCTCTATACTGTCTGCAAGCTTGTCAAACTCGTCCTTGGCCTGCCAGATCGCCAGATCTCTCTCCCATCGAGCATGTCTGGGATATGATGGGAAGGCGATTGCATCTGGCACGGACTGTTGATGACCTCGTTCGACAATTGGAGCGAATTTGGCAGGAAATACCACAGGAGACCATCCGGGAGCTTTATCGGTCTATGCCACGCCGTGTGGCAGCTTGTATACAGGCTAGCGGCGGGTCAACACCTTATTAAACTTGTTACTGTAACTCTGAAATAAATTATTCAATTGTTCTGAAATTTTAATCATTTACTATTCTGTACATTGTCTTCCTATCCACCAATTTTCGTCTCAATCGGACACCTCCTTGTTGGTGCGTCGATTTATTTGTTATAGAGTGTATATATACACTATCTGGCCAAAAGTATCCGGACACCCCCTAAAAAAGTGGTTTTGGCGGGTGACGCAAATTTGATGCGTAATCGAAAGCTATTAAAGTGTTGGTAGTGGTTTGTCCGGTTTTATGTATGCGTTTGTGAAGCAATGAGTAAGTGAAAGGAGCTTAGTGAGTTCGATCGTGGCAGTATAGTGGGATGCCACTTTTGTGGGAAATCAGTTCGTGAGATTGCGGACATTCTACAGAAGCCTAAATCCACTGTGAGTGATGTAATTGTGAAGTGCAAACGTCGAGGCAGTGAAACGGCAGAAAAACGGAGTAGTAGAGCGAAAAACTTAGTGAACGGAGCCGCAGAACTCTGAAAAGGGTAGTGGAAAACAATCGCAAGTCCTCGTTGGTAGAAATTTCTCAGGAGTTCCAAAGTTCATCAGATGCTAGTGTTAGCAGCAGGACTTTTCGTCGAGAGTTACACAACTTGGGATTCCGTGGTCGTGCAGCCGCTCACAAGCCGAATATCCCTCCATAGAATGCGAAGCATCGATTGCAATGGTGCAGAGATCACCGTCAATGGACTGTGGACTAGGGTGGATCGAAAAAAACTTTTTTCAGAATTTCAAAACCTACCTACGCGGAAAAGATGTTCTGTAGTATGGAGATAAAGGGAAAAATAACTAAAAATTTAAATTTAAAATTTAATGCTGCCGCAAGGGGGTTAAATTTCCCCCAAAAACGAAAAAAAAGAGGGAAATTTGCTTTTGTATGGTGAAAATGAAAATAATGTTAATCAGAACCTACCTATGCGGAAAATATGTTCTATAGTATGGAGATAAACGGAAAAATAATTAAAAAAATTAATTTTAAAATTTAATGCTGCTGCAAGGCGGTTGAATTTTCGAAAAAAGGGGAATATGACTAAATTTGCTCATCCATGGAGAAAACAAGATTATTGCTTATCAGAACATACCTATGCAGAAAAGATATTCTATGATGCATAAAGTATTGGAAAAATAAAACAAAAAATTATATTTTAGATTAAGCTCTGTCTCGAGGGAGATGAAATTTAGATATTTCAGTCTCTTCATGGTAAAAAGCTAAAGTGATTTTTGTTAAAAATAAAAATACAATTTGGTGCTACTTTATGTTTTTGAAATGAGAAGACATACTAAATGACTACATAAAGAAAACTTTGATACTTTTGATATCTTACTTAAATAGTTACTCAAAACAAACCTAGAAAAAAACCATCAAAATTACTGTGGGCGGTAATCCCGTTGGGTGTTGAAAACTGGCATGAGGTTTCGTGATTCCAGACGATTTCTTATTAAACCATCTCTTCTGGAGGGTCCACAGACAGCAGCAGATGCTTCAGTGACTATTTTAACTATTCGTTCTGTAGCCTGAGTATGGCAGGGAAACCCTGTGATAGCAGAGATCCACTGCTATCTCCTCTGGAATAATTGTTGGGTTTCTTATAGCTTCTAAAATCATGTCATCACTCAATTGTTCAGTCAGTGGAGGCTCTTTACATATTCCCACTTAATCAAGTCCGTTGCACAAAGGTCAAAAATCTGGTAAATTGAAGACACGAATATTATTCATTGCAGTGGTTGTGGTTGCATTAGACTGTTTGACGTTGCGCGCTTTCAGAAGTCTCCGAAGTGCAATTTCCTGTACATGACTTCTGTTGTCAGCTAGCATCGATATAAGGTTATTTTCAGGCTGGCCAACAAACCCGTTTCTTTGAATAACAGTGTCGATGACGGCCTTCGAATCACTGGAAAAATAACGCGATAAAACGATTAACTGATGTAAAAGTTGTGCACCATAGATTACCGATGGTTTTGCCTTGATATTGAACCACATAGGGGCATAGACGTTTAGGATGAATGTCGATAGAGTCAGTAAAGCCTCGGCGGATTTCCGTAAGCTATATAGAGTCTGAAAATTCTATTTGCAGTGGTAAGCCACCTTGAGTGACAAAGTTTTCCTGGGTTTCTCTTTGACAGACTTTCGCTGCAATGTCCACAGTTGATTGCTTCACAAATTTCCATAAGGTACAGTTGATCAGTACTTAAATCTTTTTTATTAGTCACTTCACTTAGTGTGCATCGTATTGGCGTAAATGTAGCTACGGGTAGCTTTTCGCATCCGGTCAGTGATTTTCCGATTTCGCGAGTGAAACGTCTGGGTCCAGTCGTGGGTCCATCTAAGCGAGTGAAAAGGTGACGTAGTGGTAGCTCATTGGCATGCAATTGGCACACAAACCATTGAAGTGGACGCTTCAAGATTAGTTCCATGATTCGGATAATACCCCCTTTGACGCCTGTGTTGACAGATGTTCCGTCACAACCGCTCGCAATCAACTTTGTTACATCTATGTTATTGCCAATACATGACAGAAATTCAAGTATTTGTTTTCCAATAATCTGCGCTCTCCCGCAATTTACAAATACGTGGCCGATGTACTTTGAACCAGGCTCTTTTATCAAGCTTATGTGTTCTTCTATTATCACTTTTCTTCTATTGTCTTCCATTGTTAGTGTACTGTCTTTGCTTCTATCGAAGTATAAACCAAACTGGTCATAGTTATATTCTGTTAGAGCTGGCTGAGACGTTACAGAAGTTCTGCTCTTTGATCTCAGTCGTCGAATTTTATTTCTGTCAACAACATTCAATATGTTTCCTTGTGAAATAATTCCTACGTCTTGAAGTGTAGCTGACAAGATGGCAGCGTCTGCTCTGTCGTAAATTCCAAATCTATCTAATCTTCGAGATACAGCAGAAAATTTTGTTGCTACAGGTATGGCATCGGCTACAGTGTTAGGATTTTCAGCGATAGCTGTTGGTGAAGAAAAGTCTGTATTCTCGCACTTACGCCACTTCAATTTACATTCATCATTCAAGTCCATTGAACTGAAAGAAGCATCAGTCAGTGTTTTATTTATCTCCTCATATCGCTCTTGTTTGAATTTTCGTTTATCAGCCTTAATTCTTTTGAAAGTGACTTTCTGATCCAGTGATTCAATTATCATCTTTCTCTCAGTTCACTGGTCTAATAGAAATTCACGCTCCTTTATTGGTATATTCCGTTCTTTATTACAGCAGCAACTTTCAAATGATTTACAAATGCATGCCGATAGAGAATTTGCTTTCTTTCGAAAAGTATCCATTTGCTTACCATAACTCTCAGTCTCTTTTCTTGCTTTGTAAGATTCAGAAGAGAGCGATAGTTGTCGTGGTAAGAACGTATTTTTATTAAAATGCTGTAGTGGTCTATTATTGGGATTGAAGCTCGTTTCCAGATCTCTTCTAACTTATTAGCAACTTTTTCACACGAGGAGGAAATACAGTTCCATTGTTTAGTAGATGCAGTTCTATTGTTTTGGTTCTCTTTTGAAAGCCAGCATATACATCTTATTACATGTTCGTACGTTGGAAGTATATTACTTGGCATATCACAGCCAGAGCCAAATACAGGGCAGACCACGTCTTTTCTTAACAACGCCATAGCGGTACGCATTAAAACTGAAAGCCACTGCAATTGAATTGAGAAACGATTTGATTTAGCCACGTGGTCGTGTCGTACCATGTGGGAATTTGCGACTTACGGAGGGAGGGACGTAGAATAAAACAGGAGACGGAAAAATATTAGGAATGTCTCTTTGTCTTTAGTAATATTACGGCTCTATAAATGGTTCCCTACTTACTTAAAGGTGAAAGCAGAGGATCTGGGTCATAAAATATCGTATCGTTCATTGCACTAATCACTACTGAATACTATTTTTACATTATTTCACTCATCACTACTTACTACTACTTGCTTCTAATAGTTGTACTATTTACTATTGAATACTCAAAATTAAGTAGTCATCACACCAGTTATTTTATATTGAAGAAAAACAATTATTTTGAGTCAAAAATCAAACCAAAATTTCCGCACGTTTCGAGAGTTCAACCCGTGTGGAAATACTAAGTTTTAAAAATTAAAATTTTAAATTACTATTCTTGTAATCTCTATACCATATATCACCTTTTCGACATAAATATATTCTGATAAGCAATAATCTTGTTTTCTCCATGGACGAGCAAAACTTAGTCATATTCCCCCTTTTTTTTAAAAAATTCAACCGCCTTTCGGCAGTATTAAATTTTAAAATTCAATTTTTTAATTATTTTTCCCTTTATCTCCATACTGTAGAACATCTTTTTCGCATAGGTAGGTTCTGATTAACCGTATTTTTGTTTTCACCATATAAAATCAAATTTTACTCTTTTTTTTCCTTTTTTTGGATAAATTTAACCCCCTTGCGGCAGCATTAAATTTTAAATTTAAATTTTTTAGTTATTTTTCCCTTTATCTCCATACTACAGAACATCTTTTTGCATAGGTAGGTTTTGAAATTCCGAAAAAAATTTTTTTTCGATCCACCCTACTGTGGACGTGTGGAAAACTGTTTTTTGGAGTGATGAATCTCGCTTTACAGTCTGGCTGTCGGAGGGACGCGTCTGAGTTTGGCGGATGCCCAGCGAACGTTTTTTGCGTGACTGAATTGTGCCGACTGTTAAGTTTAGTGGTGGCGGTATAATGGTGGTGGACGTTTCTTGTGGTTGAACCTGGGTCCGTTAGTTCCTGTGGTTGGAAGCATGAACTCTGCGATGTAGGAGGACATTCTGGACAATGCTGCACTCCCAACTCTGTGGCAATATTATGGGGAAGGCCCATTTCTCTTCCAGCAGGATAACTGCTCCATTCACACATCAAGGCTTGCACAGACGTGGTTTGACGAAATAAGCGTTCAAAAACTGTACTGGCCTTCTCAGATCCGCAATCTTAATCCCACAGAACACCTCTGGGACGAATTAGAGCGCATATTACGTAGCCAGCCAAATCGACCATCCTCACTGCAAGCACTCACTTCAGCCGTGATGGACGCCTGGAAGTCAATTCCTATGGTCACCTATCAAAAACTTTTGCAAAGTCTTCCTAGAGGTGTGCAGGCTGTCATCGATGCAAAAGGGGGACCAACTTCATATTAAATATGTGCCTCAGGACGCTCCAAGTCCATACCACTGGGTGTCCGGATACTTTTGGCCAGATAGTGTATATATATTAAGTATAAAGTAAAAAAAAAAGAAAAACGAGAAACTTAGGAACCCTTTACAACTTTTTAATTTCATAAAACTTCAAAAAATATAATTATGAAAAGAAGCTATATGATACATGTTGAATAAAATACTTGATTAAATATAGCCTATAAATATAACTGTTGGAATAAAATTGTAAATAGGAATAATAACAAGGAGCAGTGTATTTGACAATTTGAAAAAAAGGAGAGAAATTCATCTATACTAAATATATACAGACAGCAAAATCTGAATTACGAATCTGAATCTCAGGAGACCGAAAATCAAATTTGTAATTCTGAAAAATTCGTTAAAGGGAAATTCTATTATTAAAAAAATGGTAGTAATGATTTTTAATAGAAATATTTTGTCTGAAATACTCATAAAAGTTTAAATTTACTGTAAAAAATATGTTTTTAAACTTATTACTTATAACTGCTAGTTTTGTAACTATTTGCATGTAATTTTTATTTTAGTGATCATTAAATCAATCATAAAATGCATATAAGCCCCTCTCCCCTTCAATAACAAACCATAATTAAAAAATAATAAACATAAAATAAGCTCTGGGATATAATAGTAAACGTAAAATAAGCTATGAGGTATATTAATCAATGTAACATATTTAAAATATTTCCAAAGCTGTCACTTGCACAAAACAATTTAAGGACTACCATAAAACATCCTTCATTATTAAAGTTAGTGAAAAAAATGCGGTATAACTGATAAAGTAGTTTATGCAAAATAATCAAACGCTTAATAATAATAATAATAAACACTACAAAAATACTCAAAAAGAAGTCAAATTAAAACTAAAACTTTGTATTAAAAAAAAGGAACAATAATAGAAATCTAATTCGTATTAATCATAAATGTTGTTAAGAACAGTTATTCCATTCTAAGTTGAAAATACCCAGTTTTTGGGTATTTAGGCAGGCCTTGGGTAAATACCCAAAAATATTTACCTACCCAGTGGGTATTTACACACCCCACATCACTGGCTGGAACTGTAAACAAGAATCAACAATTTTGTTCTTAAAGATAACCAAATGAAGGTGGAAAGGCAGAATGCTGGCTACGTAAATCTTCTGGATAACTAGCGTGTTAAAAAAAAAAATAAAAAAGAAATTAAGCTTGCACCTAGAGTGCACCTATTAGCGCAGGTATAGCGCGCTTCAAAGAGGGGGGCGGGGGTGAGAATTGAAACGCTCGGCACGGCGCTCTTTCCCTCCCATACCCAAGAAGTTCTCTTTTGAAAATGATTACAACAATCGGAAATCAAAACTCTGAGCCAGCAGAGACAGCTTTTTTTTTCTTCTTCTACTTCTTTCCTTCCCCAGAGAGACGAAAAATAAAAAAATAAATTGGAAGACACACAAACAATGTCCGGTTATTAGGCGTCCGGATTTCGGACTTCGTACTGTGTATATGTATATAATGTAGTAAGGTATTTTGGCGCCCCTAAGAGATGGCGCCCCGTGCGATCGACACGTTCGCTCCACCCTAGGACCGGCCCTGAAATTGTGCAATATGGCTGGTGACACGCTGGCAAAAGCATCAGTAATAAGTTTTTACGCCGTGAATTTTACGTTTTCAATTTTTACTTTCCGAACATGTACCATGTAAGGAAAGTATTGTAATCATGAAAAAATTCGACTTCGAGATTTTGGTGTTTTTACACGTTTTGAGGGCTTCTGAATCCATTTATGCTATTTTTACGAGATGTATGTATGTATGTGTGTATGTGTGTGTGTGTATGTGTGTTTGTGTGTATGTGAGTGAACACGATAGCTCCTGAACGGAGCATTCGATTGAACTCAAATTGGATATATATGTCATAAACCACCGTCGCAAGACCGGTATTGATTTTGGTGTGTATAGGACTTATAGTTTTTCTACAGGGCTACGACAAAGATTTCTTTTACATAATGGCCTATGGGGGGAATTTCTTGAAAGTGCGCTAGCGTTTAAACGGTAGATTCAATTGAGCTCAAATTGGGTATACACGTTATAAACCACCGTTGCAAGACCGATATTGATTTTGGTGTGTATAGGACTTATAGTTTTTCTACAGGGCTACGACAAAGATTTCTTTTACATTATGGCCTATGGGGGGGAATTTCTTGAAAGTGCGCTATCGTTTAAACGGTAGATTCGATTGAGCTCAAATTGGGTATACACGTTATAAACCACCGTTGCAAGACCGGTATTGATTTTGGTGTGTATAGGACTTATAGTTTTTCTACAGGGCTACGACAAAACTTTCTTTTATTTATGGCATAATGGCATATGGGGAGAAATTCTTGAAAGTGCGCAAGCGTTTAAACGGTGCATTCGATTGAGTTTCAATTTGGTATATATGTTTGAATTATTCATCGATTAAAATTTATTTAAGTGCTTGGTAATGATCTTAATCGTAAGTGTTCGGAAAGTCGAGTGGAGTCACTCCAGATTTTTAATATTAATGCTCTCAAGATGTCTTTTCTTAATAAAGTGATTATGCTGAACAACTTTGTATAATTGATATTTTCCCCGTAGCCCTTACTATTTCAGAGATTAGAATGCTAACTCCACCATTTTCGGCCAGGTGGCGCAGTAGGCAGTTTCATTCAGTTGCTCTTGGCTACTTTACTATACCTAGACATCACTTTTATGTATCCGCCGTTCCGAATTTAACAGGGTGGCAAGGACTTTAGTGGGCATACTCTTATATAAAAATACTTAGAAATTATTCTTACAGACTTTAAAGTACTACTTCTATTAACAGTTGACAGGTTTTAGATAGAAGGATTTTTATCCAAGGTATTTAACCTTAACTAATGTGAATAAAACACTTTCAGAAATTCAGTTTTAATTTTTTTAAACTAAGATTTATTTTGATTAGCATTGTAAATCTATCTCTTTCTCATCCCCCCCCCTCTCTCTCTATTTTTTTTTTTTTTTTTTTTACATTTTCACTACGCCTATCTGTTATATTTATTGCTATTAAATTATTTTACATCTTCATAAATGCCCAGCAGATCTTATACTTTGCAAGGCAATTACGTTTCTGCACGCAAGTTTTGCGCTACACCTTCTTAATGGCTAGCAACTAATTTATAGCGTATAATTTATTTTAAAATCAGAGCGAATGTTACATATGTTTGCCTTTTTAAAAAGGATAACTACAAAATATAATTACATATCCGATTTTAAAATAAATAAAATAAAATAAATTTTACTTAGCGTTAGTTTTTTTTTAACTGCTAAGAAAATGAACTTTTAAACAATAATTGAAAATACATTAATAAATAAACTAATCCCATTCTACCGATCGTTACCTGAATTTGTTGCTTTTAAATTAAAAAAAATTTAAACAGCAAATTCCGCAAAAAAGGAATTATTTTCATATCAAAACAACCTAGGCAGGGTTCGTACGGGTCCTTATTTTGCTAATATTCCTAACTTTCGCAAAATTTTCCTAAGACGCCCTACACCAGGGGTTCCCAAACTTTTTTTCCCCGTGGCAACCTTGTCAGGCTAAAAGCATTTCGCGGCACCCTTGTCAGGCTAAAAAACATTTCGCGGCACCCTTTTCAGGCTAAAAACTTTCGCGGCAGATTTCCTTTAAAGCAACATGAATATAAAGGTTAGAATGCAGCAGTTTGGATGCATTTTACGTTATTTTTTGTTTGTTTATAGGGCTAACTATCAAGAAAGTACTCTCTTGGGAAAGGGATATAGAATTTTGACTATAACAACATTTCAGGGAGTTCCTGTAAAAGAGAATCTACAGGACCAGTCTTGAACTTGGCTGAAATATTTTTGTTTGAGCCCACTTAGTGATCGGCTTGGCTCACTTTCTTGGGGATGCCGGTTCAGAGGAAATTATTTGATTACACTCCACCAAAACACTTTTCTTGATTATTTCCACGGCACCCCTGACATGCGCTCGTGGCACCCTAGGGTGCCGCGGCACCCAGTTTGGGAACCTCTGCACTACACTATTTGAGACACTCGAGAAACTTTCTTTTTGTATTTAATAAAAAAACAGGACCACTTTTAAAATATCAAACCATTCTAGGACACAATTCCAAAAGTTCGGA
Organism: Cheiracanthium punctorium; assembly: GCA_038373885.1. Lineage (NCBI taxonomy): Eukaryota > Metazoa > Arthropoda > Arachnida > Araneae > Cheiracanthiidae > Cheiracanthium > Cheiracanthium punctorium. Next base: position 504,199 of record JAWZYV010012397.1, on the reverse strand, counting down.
ATTCTAGCAAATCCAGGATCCGTACGAAACGTGAACCTTGGTGAAAAGACAGCAAATTCGAAAGGACGTAAATAGTTTCGGTTCTGCGTTTGAACACTGTAAAAGTTGCTTTTTTTTTACACTAACGATATTCGCCAGAGCAGTGCCTGTGCCAGTTACATACCACTTGAGCTGGCGTTCTTCCTGTAAGTGTACATTATATCCTTTGCCTTGAGCGCGTAAAAGATTTCTGTTCCAGAAAACGACAATAAAACAAGTGTCGCAAACTTATGTTGGAAAAAACATTCCTTTAATAGACAGATTAAACTGTTACGCTTTAGAAGAGAGAAGTTTTGCGAGTTGCTATGTACAGTGCTACAACAAGAGATCACTTCACCCAGGACAAACCTTAATTTTGGCACCTTATTGCACGAAAAAGAATAGAAATTGCAAAACTTTTGAGCCGAAAAAAATGTAAAGACTTATTTAATATTGCCTTTTTTAATAATATTGGTTTGTACTCGCCAGCGAAATAGTAATTTCACTGGAGTAGTAAACGAGCAGAATGATCTTTCAGAAGATATATGTTTAAGTTAAGGTAACGTAGATATAAATTAATTTCTGCATGAGTTATGGAAATTAAAATATATATTCTTAAATTATTTGTTGGCTTCTTGTATTGTTTTGATTACCTGAAGAAGAAAACTAGGGTCACATTGTTAGAGAAATATATTCTTATGATGGTGATCGTATAACTGCAATTTCAAGCATTCACAACTTTTATTTGACAGCAGACACATTCTATTTTTAAAAATAGCCTAAATTAAAATTTACGTTGACTAGATTCCATTGCTTTTGCTAACTTTACGTTCAATTTTATTTCAAAATACAATCTGCACACTCTATTTATTTAAACATTTCTATATGCATAAAAAAATGCACTTACGTGTAGTGTATTTTGTAGTGTGTGTAAAAAGTAAGTTTATAAATTTTTACCAGATTCAGGCTATTTATAAGTAGTAATATGTAGTTAAAATTGCACATAAAAATTTGAAAAATATTCCAGCCCCCTATTTATTCATTTAAAGATCATTTACAACGCTCTGAGCAACTTTGAAAAGAATCTAAATATGTTTCCATTGTATAATACACTACTCAAAACAATTAGGGGAGCACATGATTTTAACGAAATTACGCAAATACTTACACCGATAAGTAACATGAAATAAATCATCCGTAATTTAAAGCCTAGCAGGAACAGAAGAAGAAAACTTCATATGCAAATCAAAGTTCATGACGTCAAAAACCAGAAAAAGAATATAAGGGAAGAAATCGGGATGTTGCAGAAAAGTCTGTTTCACTGCCATAAGTGTGAAATAAAGTCCCGCAGTGGTCTGGGCGCTAAACGCCGTTCCCATAAAAAACACGGCAAGTGAAGCAGCATCCGGCTTGGCCAGTGCTTGGGAGGGACTTCCCCCTCTCGGCTTGACCGCTGTGGAACCGTGTACGCTAATGGGAGCTGATGCACGTAAAATCCGTCATGGCTCCAATGTCCTCCAAGTTGTTAACGATCCCTATGGGGGTGCCGATTTCAGGGGGATGGTCCCTCCTCTGGAATTGGCTCAAAATTAGGGGACCACTGGGCTAAATCGGACTTCCCCCCACTGGGGCCCACTAAAAATGGAAGGCGCCTCCCTCTCCGGGGGGATCTGGCACCGCATGCGGTTGTCAGAGGGCATAATAATAAAAAAAAAATCTGGAGTGACTCCACTCGACTTTCCGAAGACTTACGATTAAGATCATTACCAAGCATTTAAATAAATTTTAATCGATGAATAATTCAAACATATATACCAAAGTGAAACTCAATCGAATGCACCATTTAAACGCTAGCGCACTTTCAAGACTTTCTCCCCATATGCTATAATGTAAAAGAAATCTTTGTCGTACAGTAGAAAAACTATTAAGTCCTATACACATCAAAATCAATACCGGTCTTACGATGGTGGTTTATAACAAATATACCGAATTTGAGCTCAATCGAATTTACCGTTTAAACGCTAGCGCACTTTCAAGAATTTCCCCCATAGACCATAATGTAAAAGAAATCTTTGCTCGTAGCCCTGTAGAAAAACTTTAAGTTGTATACACACCAAAATACATACCGGTCTTGCGACGGTGGTTTATAACATGTATACCAAATTTGAGCTCAATTGAATGCGCCGTTTAAACGCTAATGCACTTTCAAGAATTTCCTCCCATAGGCCATAATGTAAAAGAAATCTTTGTTGTAGCCCTGCCCTGTAGAAAAACTATAAGTCCTATATACACCAAAATTAATACCGGTCTTGCGACGGTGACTTGAAAATTGATATGTCCAATTTGAGCTCAATCGAATTATCCGTTTAGGAGCTATCGTGTTCACTCACATACATGCAGACACACATACACACACACATACATACATACATCTCGTAAAAACAGCATAAATGAATTCAGAAGACTTCAAAACGTGTAAATGCATCAAAATCTGGAAGTCGAATTTTTTCATGATTACAATACTTTCCTTACATGGTACATGTTCGGAAAGTAAAAAGTGTGAAATTCAATTGCTCAGTATTTTTACTTTCCGAACATGTACCATGTAAGGAAAGTATTGTAATCATGAAAAAATTCGACTTCGAGATTTTGGTGTATTTACACGTTTTGAGGTCTTCTGAATCCATTTATGCTAATTTTACGAGATGTATGTATGTGTGTGTGTATGTGTGTGTGTGTGTGTATGTGTGTTTGTGTGAATGTGAGTGAACACGATAGCTCCTGAACGGAGCATTCGATTGAGCTCAAATTAGGTATATATGTCATAAACCACCGTCGCAAGACCGGTATTGATTTTGGTGTGTATAGGACTTATAGTTTTTCTACAGGGTTACGACAAAGATTTCTTTTACATTATGGCCTATGGGGGGAAATTCTTGAAAGTGCGCTAGCGTTTAAACGGTACATTCGACTGAGCTCAAATTGGGTATATTTGTTATAAACCACCGTTGCAAGACCGGTATTGATTTTGGTGTGTATAGGACTTATAGTTTTATACAGGGCTACGAAAAAGATTTCTGTTACATTATGGCCTATGGGGGGACATTCTTGAAAGCGCGCTAACGTTTAAATGGTATATTTAAATGAGCTCAAACTGGGTATATATGTTATAAACTGCTATCTTAAGACAGATATTAATTTTTATGTGTGTAGGACTTATAGTTTTTCTACAGGGCTACGACAAAGATTTCTTTTACATTATGGCCTATGGGAGGAAATTCTTGAACGTGCGCTAGCGTTTAAACGGTGCATTCGATTGAGCTCAAATTTCTTATATATGCTATAAACCACCATCCTAAGACCGGTATTGATTTTGGTGTGTATAGGACTTATAGTTTTTATACAGAGCTACGACAAAGATTTCTTTTATATTATGGCCTATGGGGGGAAATTCTTGAAAGTGCGCTAGCGTTTAAACGGTATCTTCGATTGAGCTCAAATTGGGTATATATGTTTGAATTATTCATCGATTAAAATTTATTTAAATGCATTTTAATGATCTTAATCGTAAGAGTTCGGAAAGTCGAGTGGAGTCACTCCAGATTTTTTTTTCTTTTTTGAGAAAAGGTGACTTGAAAATGTCTCAACAACGTGATTTACCGGAATCCATGGCATGTCGTATTATAGGCAGACTGGAATCCGGGCAAACACATTGTAGTGTCGCGGACGCTGGAGTAGCCACAAGTGTTGCTCCAAGGCTGTGGAATCGATTCCAAGAAACAGGGAATGTTAGACGTCGACTAGAACAAGGTCGACCACACGCCACTACAGCAACTAATGACCGGTATATACTGTTAACAGCTCGTCGGAACTGAACAGACAATGCTTCTCAGCTGCAAAGATAGCTGCTCTTGGCAACAGGACGAAGGGTGTCCAGCCAAACAGTACGTAATAGGCTTCATCAGGGAGGCCTCTATGCGCGTAGGCCAATGGTCTGCATTCCGTTGACCTCACGCCACCGTGAGGCCCAAAGAAGATCGGCTTCTGAGCATCGAGATTAGGATTGATTGAAGCCAAGTGCTGTTTGCAGATGAGTCCCGATTCAATCTGGAGGTGACACACGATGTGTTTTGGTATGGAGTTAAAGGGGAACTCAAAATAACCCCTCATTCGTTCGTGAAAGGTCACAACACAGACGCGCTGGTTGGATGGTATGGGGTGGAATCAGCATAGGGGGACGTACGGACCTGCATATCATTCGGAATGGTACTTTCACGGCCCGAAGGTATGCAGACGAGATACTGAGACCTCGTGTATACCTTACGCTGCAGCCATTAGAGATGCCTTAGTTTTCCAGCATGATAATGCCAGACCGCATACAACTCGTCTTGAGGAGCACATGCTTGAAGCTAAAGCAATACAGCCTATGGAATGGTCAACGTGCTCTCCTGACCTGAATCCAATCGATCATGTTTGGAACATGCTCGGATGACGCATTGCAGCGAGACCAAGGCCTCCTTTTACTGTCCGAGACTTGGAGATTGCATTTCTTGAGGAGTGGTACAATATTCAACAAAGTCTTATCGATAACATCATCGCATCTATGGAAAACAAGTATGCAGCAGTCTTAGCTGTTCGGGGAGACCACACGCCATATTAAAAATCTTGCATCATTTCTAAACAATACATTTTTTTATCGTTTAAATGTAACCAAATTGTTGCCCTAAATTATCTTTTCATGTTTTTTCCATATTTTCAAAGAATTAAAGCTTAATTACAATATTTTTTACGTCTTTTTTTCTGTAATGCGCATTGATACGCGTGTAACTATCCATTTTATGCAAATATGTGGCTGTCTCGCACGGTTTTCTTAACTTCTTTGCTTGCTCCCCTAATTTTTTTGAGCAGTGTAGTAAGCTATTATGGTCATTTCAATGAGAGAAAACGAATACTTCATTCAAGTATTAAAAGCCAAGAAATGTTTTACAAACTGAGTTTATGTTTTTGATAAATTTGTACAGATGTTAAAAACTGCAGTAAAGTGAACGAATTCGTACGCAGCACTATGAAGCATCATAGTTGAAAAATGTTTCATACTACGCTTGTGTTTCATTTAATAGGAAATATTGATGTATCGCAGTGAAAACTAGATTTTACTGAATAGGTTTTACATGTTGGTCGTTCAGAAAATTGGCCAGCTCATAATTTCATTTCATCCAATAGTCGAGTTTCCTATTTTTTCCATCCATACTTATAGCTAAGTTAAAGATTTTATTGTCACTTTAAGATTTTAGGTAAGTACATTTTGTTACACTAGATCGCATAGTCTCGAGATCTTGTACTGCTTGCTCAGCAGCTCTACACTTATATTAAAAAATCTACTTTTTTTAAAACTTTGTTTTCATAATACTGCATGAATTTACAAAACGCATATGTTATAAAAAAAATAATCGAATTGGTATTTATTCGTTTTCCTATAGTTCATATTCGATTAAAGACAACTATACTTTTGTTGAATTCAATATTTTTTTTTTCTTGTGGGCACTGAGTATTCTGTCTAACTATATTACATAGTACAATAGATTTCCAGTATCTCTTGTGGATCTTTAGCCACAAGAGATAGTGGAAATTCTCTTGTGGCTAAAGAATCCAATTAGCCACAAGAGAAAAGAGTTGCACAGTGTGAACCTATACATTGTTTTTATCAAATGCTCAGTGAAAATGGGTTTGATTTGATTGTTATGGAAACGTTAAATACGCACATTAAAATAACAGATTTAATTTTTCGCTCGCAAAATCTGCGCTAAAATGCTTCGTAGGTTTTTAAATTTTATCAGGTTAATACGATCGCATTTCTGATCAAGGAAATGGCATAAATGTCGTTAGATGATATGATAATTCAGTCGTTTCCATGGCTTCGAATTGCGACTTACGACACTGTTGATCCCTCAAGTACAGCATTCAAGAATATTCAAGGAAGGAAAAGAAGAAAAAAAAAGATTGTAAATATCCCCCAACCTCTTAAGTTACAAAAAATTATAACAAACACGTGGGAGGCGTCAATTTACTCGATACATTTGTCTCAGTGTATATTATAAAAATTAAGTGCAACAAATGGTTGTGGACCATCTTTACAAATTTTATTGATGTAGCTAAGACAAATGCATGGGATCTTTGTGAGTTAGGAAAAAGTTCTAAAATGCATTTTCTTGATTTTCAAAGAAACTTGGGTATGGCTTTAGTATCAACGCCTGAAGAAGTACGCGAGACGGCGCGAGGCGAGAATCGGGACTGTCTCGTCTTCAAGAGTGCATATAATATTGAAATCATACTGTCATTATCTTAGGCTTAATAATTACAAATGTTTAAAACATTAAATTTAAATTTTTTTTTTACTTAATTAGTGAATCTCTCACATACGCGAGCCTGCTGGGTTAATCGGGAACCCATGATTAATCCGTTTATTTTCAATATCAAAAAGAGACAGTGTGTGCAGTTCTGTTTCTTCTGTGAGCAGTGCTGTTTCCCAGAGTGAGTCCTTGAATGCTCCGCTTGAATAATGTACTGGAGCGATTGGGCAAGTAGAACGCTGGGTTTCAGCGAAGCATTCAAAGATCCAAGCTGAGAAGCAACACTGGACACAGGAGGAGAGTCCGTTGCGTTTTTCGATAATGTGAAGAGAGTAAACAAATTAAACCTGTGTTCAATAATAGATTAAACACCCTAATAACCTTGGTATAGGGACTTCCGAAACTTATTTTAGTAATCTGAAATTTTAATGGAAGTTACTTTAGGTCATAGATCAAAATGGGATAGATAAAACTTTTCAAAAACTTTTTATGCTACACAAAAAGACTTTTATTACTACACGTAGAAATTGCCATATATTTGAGAAAGGAGGGGCCTGAAGCAGATTATAAAACAGAAAAAATGTTCTAGATTAGATTACAAATAAGAGAAACACGGATTTCTAGTTTAACCAGTCTGTAAATATCAAGCATTCTGCAAAATTTTATGCATACTTTCTGATTCAGTGTTTTGATCTGAGTGATAGAAGGCCAATTGAATCTAAGGACAATAGAAATAGCAACAATTTCTTTTTCTGTAAATTTAGGAAGAAAAAAATGTTACGCTAATTTTAAGGCCCGTGAGCTTTGGAGGTCCCCAGGTATTCGTCCCGTTATGCCTCCCTATTTTTACTGATGTACAAAAACGTTTAATTTTTGTCCGTCCGATATATATACATGTATTAAAAGAATATTTACCGGCAAAAATATTCCTTTAGTCTTCTTATAATTAAGTCAACGCTAAGGACTTTGTCTACGCTAGCAAAGTGCCGCCCTGTGTGGAAGCCCCTAATACAGCTCCTCTATGGCATGCTACTTTTCATTTTCATTTTCATCCAAAGGATTAATATTTATTTTAACTACAGTCTTTTGCTTGTTTCGTGTTCATTTTTTGGGAACCAGTCTTTTTTCAATAGATTTGGTTTCCTTTTACAAATTAATGTATGAATGGATCGATATTTTCCATTTTACTAGATCATCGCTTTTGTGATTGAGAAAGTAAAAGACAACGGATGCCACTGATCAACATTAATGATTTCACCAACTTGATATAAGGTTCCTTCACACTAAAAATTTTTCTTTAAATTTTAAACCTTGGTAAAGGGACTTCAAAAACTTATTTTAGAAATCTCAAATTTTAACGGAAGTTTTCTTTAGACCATAGGTCAAAATGGGATAGATAAAACTTTTTAGAACTACACAAAAAGACTTTTAATACTATACGTGGAAATTGTCATATATAGGATAATCTTATAAAACAGAAAAGATTTTCTAGATTAGATTACAAATAAGAGAAATACAGATCTCTAGTTTAACCAGTCTCTAAATATCAAGAATTATGCATACTTCCTTTCACCAACATGGCAACAATTTCTTTTTCTGTAAATTTGGGAAGAAAAGAAAGTCACGCTAATTATGAAGCCCTAAGAACTTTTTTTTTGGGGGGGGGCTTCTGTCTTGTCTCGCAAAATATTTCCTTTCTGGTCTCGCAAAAAATTTGCCTGTCTCGTCCCGCAATGTGAGACAAGATTGCGAGACTATGCGAGATTTCTCGCGTCTCACGTCCATCCCTACGACGTTGCGTTTTCACAACATTTTGTAATTTCTTTATTAAATATACACTGCCCTCCAAAAGTTAAGGTACAGCCTGCTTTTTGTGAATAATATGGAAACGAACGAACATAGGAGCAAAAAATTTGGACTAACTGAGCACTAAATAGTTCTTTATTGAGTACGACATAGAAATTTACATAAATTCAACACAAACATGGTGTAAAAGCAAAAGAACACTTTTGGTAGAAAAGTCCACTTTTGGAGAAAACAGTTTATCAAAGCTTTTTGCGGAAACATGTGGTGGAAACATTACAAAAATGAGTTCTAATAAGGAATGAGTCCACCCGTAACTGCAATGCACTGTCGGCATCGATTCTCCATGCTGCTAATTAAGTTGTCGGACACCTCAATAGGGAGCGAAGACCACGCACGGATTAGTCCTTGTTCCAGCTCATGCAACGATCTTGGAGGAGGACTGGAAGCAGCCACTTATCTGCCAAGGTAGTCCCAAATATGTTCTATCGGATTGATGTCTGGAGATTGAGCTGACCATTCCATTCGCTCCCAAACCTTCTGCTCGTGTTGTAGCTAGTGGTCGGCCTAGAACATGCCTTCTGGGCAAAGAAGCTTCCGTTTGATATTGATTCCAGAGACGGCCGCTCCCCAGCTTAACGAATCGGGCAAACAGTTTCTCTAAGGCATTGCGGGACCCCGCTACCTATTGTTAATGAATCTGCTAACAAAAGTTTAAATCAACAAAAGTTGAACGCGTAATTATGAAAGCCTGATATTTGCACATTTTTCTGTCTCATATATGCCTGTTCTTTTGTCTAAAAACAAAGTGGTAGCTATCGTTTTTGCATAAACTTGCAAAAAGTTCATTTTTATCATTATATAAACCATACATTTACTGTCAGTGTCATTTTTTTTTATGGTGAGCTACGAAAAACATGTTGTTCCTTAACTTTTGGAGTCCAGTGTATATATTATTTTTCGGAAATCAATTTTGTTCCTTTAGTTATCTAATAAAAGAAAGGAAAACATATATTTCTCAAATTTCAGCCAGTAGAAGTGTGACCGGTAGAAAATTGGTAGCATGACAATTTACAAGTTAAAAAGTACGGACATATGTGGCGCTCTTCATTTTATTTTATAAAATAATAATAAATAAAATATCTGTAAAATAAATAAAATATCTGTAGCTTTAGCCTTTCAAATCCCTCAATTTTTGCAATACTCTAACAGATGGAGCTAGATAAAGGATAGATAGATAAAAGAGGAATTCGTACTTATCTTATCGTAAAATCTGGATTAGTTTATCCCACTTCTGAATTGTTAGCTCAACACACTAACGTAAACGTGTTAAAGACGAAACAAAACATTTATTTCTAACATAACGTACAGCGTTAACTTGAACTAATTCATACATATACCGTAACTTGAATTTTTATACAACACACTACGTACTTTTCTTTTTCTACTAATTTTCTTATTTTTTTAAATACTATCGCTTATACGTTGCCACCAGTGAATTTGTATTACACTCTCAATATAATTAATCGTGCTCGTGTCAAAAATGTGTGATAATAAAAGAAATATTAGCATTAAGAAATGTTTAGTGTCTACAAGATATTCCCTCAGTTTCAAAGCCAATTCCAAATGATCCCGTCACTTATCCAATATCAACACCACCTACAGAATACAGAGTCAACGAAGGAAAACAAGAAGAAAGTTCTCCATCTTCTAGCAACAACTCTGACTACCATCCTGGTGAAGATACTCACTTGATTAATGATGATTTTTGCGACATCGTACGGGACCTGGCACTAACAAAAGGCCAACCTGAACTGCTAGGTTAACGTCTGAAAGAATTTAATTTGCTATCACTAGGTACAAGAACTTCACAATTTTGACACAGACACAAAGAACTCGTGCAGTTTTTTGCAATGAGTGACAATATGTGCTACTGCAAGGGCATCCAAGGTCTTATGTCAAGCCTCAGGGTAGAACATAGTACTGAAGCATGGCGACTGTTTATTGATTCCTGCAAGACAAGTTTAAAGGCTGTATTATTACACAATGGGAACATGTATGCATCAGTACCGTTTGGATATTCTGCCCATCTAAAAGAGACGTACAAAACCATGCCGCTACTTCTTGAAAAAATTCGCTATTGCGATTACAATTGGAATATCTGTGGTGATTTAAAAGTAATCACTATTCTGATGGGAATGCAGACAGGGTACACCAAGTACTGCTGTTTTATCTGCGAGTGGTACAGCAGAGATAGGAAGCACCACTATATAAAGAAGAATTGGACCATCAGAGATAAAATGCAGACAAGTAGTAAAAACGTCCTACGTGCGCCATTGGTTGAGCGTGAAAAAATTATTATGCCTCCACTTCATATAAAGCTGGGGCTCATGAAGAATTTCGCGAAGGCACTAGACAACAACTCAGATGCTTTTCGGCACCTATCCAACAAATTTCCAAAGTTATGCGAAAGTGAAAGTAGGTGAGTTCATAGGTCCACAAATAAGGAAGATCATTGCAGACAGTCAGTTCGAAGACTTACTCAGAAGTACTGAAAAAGATGCATGGTTGGCATTCAAGTCTGTTGTAGCCAATTTCCTTGGAAATATTAAATCTCCTGACTATGTAAATATTGTGCAGAAGTGCATTAGTGCGTACAGCTTGATGGATTGCAACATGTCCCTCAAGAATCATCTCCTCGACTCACATCTCGACTTCTTTCCCGAGAACTTAGGATCTGTCAGTGATGAACATGGAGAACGTTTTCATCAGGAAATCTCGGTGATGGAGTCACGCTATCAGGGTCGATGGAGTGCAGCAATGTTGGCTGACTACTGCTGGATGCTTCAGCGTAGCATGCCAAATGCTCAGCACAAACGCAAGTCTACAACCAAGAAATTCAAACCGGACTAACTTTAAATTAAGGAACTTTATGTTATACCTATATATTTTATATGTGTATTATACCTTAAACTAGATGATGCTATACAGTTTATGTTAATTAGTACTCTATTCAGCAATATGTGCTCTACGGTAACTTGTCTGCGAATTGTTTGCCTTGATACAATGTTAAACATATATAAATGGTTAATGCAAGATATCTCAAAAACGCTGGGTGATAGAGACAAACGGTTTGCATATTTTTAATCAGCATGTCTAAATTGTCTTAAAACAAGTGTTGCATACCAAGATATCCACCGAAACTTTTTTTTTTGTTTATCAGTGTTATAGATAGAATGCTAAGCAGTGGGGTAGGCGATGCCCAACAAGTAGAAATATTCAAAAAGTTCACCAAATTATGCCAACAGTATACTTATCCTGAAAAACCATTGAAAGATCTGTTGAATATCCACTAAAAAGAAACTTATCCCTATACGCAGAGATGCCAAGTCTCCCGCTTTTTTCGGGAGATTTCCCACCACTAATTTTTACTTACAAGCTTATGCTTAAAATAAGTCCAAATATTTAATGCAAAATAAAACTGTCTAAGGATTGTGGTGGGAAATCTCCCGAAAAAAGCGGGAGACTTGGCGTCTCTGCCTATACGGATACGAACAAGTTTATTTATTTATTTATTTATTTTTTTACTTTGATATATCCGGATAGTTTATTTTATCTCAGACTGATACGGATATGGAATTCTTAGAATATGTCCGGGTTCGGATACTGATACGTATATCCAGCACACCTCGTTTATAAAACTTTGATGTTTTGTATGAGATGTAATCAGGTCCAACTGACCTGCAAAAATATTTCAAATGTAGACTCTTACGTGTTCGATACTTCTCGACTTTGCCCTATTGACTGTAAATAATTTTACCAGTTTTCAAAAAACACATTGGAAGGATTTCGTGTATGGCACACGATTTTTTTTTTCAGTGGGCGGGCACTTGCTCATCAAACATTAGCCACTACTAAGGCCCGAATCATTGGCCATTTTATTATGGACAGAGTTACCCCGTATGAAGTGACGGACAAGTTAGCACACATGCTGGGTTTCGAACCCGCATCCAAGTCATGATAGAAGGGTTCTTAGTCACTACACTACCTGGGCGGCCGCACACGGAAATTAAAAATCTTAATATAAATTTCTAGAATAGAACAGATTTACAATTTTTTTCTTATGTATAACTTAATTAACGTTTCTGTTCCTTGTATATATTTTTTGAGTCGATCTAGCAGCGTGCACTTTAGTAAGAATGTAAAACATTAAGTAATTTGATTTATAATATTCATAATGCATGCACCTTGCTTAATATGTGTATCCTGCAATATTCTTATCATACCCACTGATGACTCAGGATCAGGCAGCTTAAGTGCCAATTTTCTTTTCATGCAATAACGTTCATTTCACTTGTTATCTGTCTCTTGGATAACGACGAGAGAAAATTATTAAGTCAGGATCGATTTTAGATGCCAGAAATTAGTAGGAAATAGTTTCCAAATACAAGGGAATTATAGTTAAACTTGACCTATTTAGATTAATCTGCAGTCCAAGCCGTTTGTTGGATTGGTACCAATATTTATTTGCGGACTTCATTCGGCATGTGTGAACGGAGTATATCTACAAAAATGTCACTAAATCTTTGGAAAATTTTGTAGTGACCCATCACTAAGCGTTGTCGTAGTTCAACATATTAACTAATACGATGCCCTTCAATTATAGTAAAAGCCAAAATTCCTCAATGGATAACTTTTTAACGCCATAAGGGGAAAAAATGTATATTTAAAGCATGAAAAAAAGAATGAACTCGAATTACATATATTTTCCCTTTTGTCATTACTTATCAATGAAAATTGCTTTGCAATATTTAAAATTAAGTTTTAAATCAACGATTTATGCTTATTTGCCTTTCGAGTGTTTAAAATAATTCTTCAGGTTCGTTGATTCTGCACAAAATATTGAAATAAGAATCGTTCACAATGAGTTCACACAGTGATTCATTTTTAAAAATTGAAACTGGTGGACTTTTCGTTTAACTGCATTTTGAATGAAATGTTGTGATTAATTTAAATTTTTCTTCGATAAAGCAAAAAGTAAATCAAAATTGCTCTTGGTTTAAAAAATGTTCAAGCAGAATGAATAGAGTGCTATTTTTTCTTGAGGGTGTGAGTGGTAAGAATCTATAGGAATTCTCACAGGAAATAAAAAGACTTTTGCATCATTCGTAGAGTTTTACGTTACGCTCATATATATATATATATATATATAAATATGTGTTTACAACAGAAAAATTTTACTTTTATGTAAATATCAGTAAATGTCAGAGTTTTTAGCTATTTTGTTAATTGCAAAATACCTAAGATTATGATTTGTCTACGGAGCTCGATTCTGTCCTTCAATTCTGACATTTAAGTTTAGTTTTTCCCAGAATAAAAACAATCATGATCAAAAATGATATATTTTGTGAAATATTGGAATGAAATATCTGCTAAGAATCATTCAATACTAGGTTAATGAAAATAGTCAGTGAATCGCACGACCATGACTGAATAATCGTAAGAGTTAAAAAAGAAGGTTTTCAGCGATCATGATTGTAAAACATGCAAAAATGTGCTTCACGATTACTTTCTCAATTAAAAACCGGTGGTCTTTTAATCAATCTTTTTTTGAAAAAAAAAATGTAGTTAGGTAATAATAAGTAAAAGATTTCCGTTTCTAAATGAATTGTTTTCCAGAATAATAAATCATTAAAATTATCTGAGTGTTCATCAGTTACAGAGATACATTTCTGTCAATATGCGTAACTTGGAAAAGACTAATGAGTTATTCATAGGGGAAAAAAAAGGAAAGTTACGAAAAAAGAATTAAAAAGGAGATAGAATCGACATTTGAATACATTTTTAAATGACTCCGCGTAAATATAATATGCGTAATATAGTAGGTAGTTTACGTTACCATACAGACAAGGTCCGTTATTGTTTTTACTAAACCGATTAAATTTCGCCTTTTGACAGATACTGACAGATGATAATAGTCTGAGATGTTTATTTGTGACAAGAATTTCATTTAAATCTTGTATATTTTTACGTACATTATGTTAATTTTGTCAGTAGAAGATTCGTATATGAGTTACAAAAATACACACAACGCATCATCCATAATTTAAACACTGAACACACACACGTACTTTTTCTTTTCTTCAACCTGTCTATACCTGCCTACCTATACCATGTGACCACTAAAATCCATTGTCACCCCAATAATTTATGAACGGCAAGAGCTATGGACATAAAAGTAGGGTCTAGGTATATTAAAGTTGCCCTGCGCTGCACAAAAAAAAGCTTACAGCGCCACCTGGCGGCTAAATTTGGAGTTAGCGTTCTTATCTCCAGAACTTTGCGTGGTGCGGGAAAAAAGTCAGTTACAAAGTTGTTCAGCATCACCAATTTATTAAGAAAAGACATCTTGAGCACATTAATGTTAAAAATTGAAGGCGTAAAATGCAAGGCGTAAAAACGTATTAATGCTTTTGCCAGTGTGTCAATAGCCACATTGTGGAACTTCCAGCAGGAACTGCAGATCAGCGCCCGGATGAATATTGTTGCTGACGGAAAACACTTTTAGCATGAAGGATAAATGAGTTTAATGTCAGGTATGTGCAGTTTTGGAGAATTCGATTCAACAAATGCGTGTTTTATACCTTCCATCCTTAGCATTACTGTGCAAATTAATGAGCATCATGAGCAAATTAAGGTGTACTTTTATTACTAAATCGATGACATTCAACAACTTTGTCATTTACTTTCCTTCCGTATCTCGGATCGTTTCTGAGATAAGAACGTTTCAAATTGAGCCGCCAGGTAGCACGGTAAGCGGTTTACTAGCGTAACGCATGACAACTTTAATATACCTAGTCTCCACTTTTATGACTACAGCTCTTGCCGTTCAGAAATCATTGGGGTGAGGAAGGACTTTAGCAGGCGCACTGTATCTATAATGTTATAAGGGAAAAAAAGCCTAAAAAATTCTGAATCAAATAATAACATTTTTATTTTTCTGAACAGTTTGTAATTTGTTTTATTTTTCTGTGTGCATTATATTTAATTTTTCACACACGATTTTTAAATGAAATACTTTCAAAGAAATGCGAAATCAAATGCATATTTGCTGTTAGAAATGTAGCCTTGAGGTACTAAATTCATCTGTAAATTGTTCCGCTAATAAGGCAGTTATTTAAAATTTTTTCACTCTAATAAAAGAGAAATAAATAACAGAATTAATTGCACTTAAAAGAAATCACGAATAAACTGTGATAAGATTGAAAATAAAGTTCATATTTTGCAACAGATTAATTAAGAATATTATTTAGTTTTCTGAATTTCCTGTTAATGTTTTAATTTATTTTAGGCACTGCACCTGGTATATAATTATATGATTATAAAATTATGATAATTATAATTTTTATATTATTTTAATTAACATAATATTCAATATTTTTATCTGGTATTTTACAATACCTATCATATAGTATGTGTATTCCTGTTCTACATACCTGCTTATTCTTTTTATAATGCCTTAAGTCCGAGCTATTTCGACAGCATACCTCCCTGTGGACTGAGGGTTTTCGGTACTTTTAATATATATTTTCTTAATATTTAGAAAATATATATTATTATATACATTTTTAAATTATGAACTTCACTGTTATTCATAATAAAGGAACGATTTAAAGTACTAAAAATCAAACATCTTAAGGAGAAATTATTGGAAGAAGGATGTTTTAAAGTTAAAAAACACTTCCCCATAAGAAAACATCATTTTAAAAATAAAATTTTACAAACTTACCAAATAAAAACTTACCTATATGCTGTACAAATTTCTGAACTAGTTTTTATTTGTAAATAAACATTATTAAGTGAAATTTTCTTCGATTACTGAACTTTGGCTACCACATGCTCAAACAGTAACTCTTAATTCTAGATTGTTTCATATGATCAATTCTGTTTGGTTCTGCTATCTGTATAATTATGTAATAACTAAAAGGTTCGTAACAGAGGTAGATAATATTTGAAAAGATAAAAAACGTGTATGGTGGTTACTTTTATAACTTAGAGAGTTAAAAGTTGACTCCAAGAGACTATCGTGCTCAGTCCACTTCGCCGAAGATGCCAATCTGAGTGGCTCTCAGGCTAAGTCCTCAAAGTTTTAAAGATATTAGTAATTTTAACAAGTATATTTCACATTTTATGATCACAAAAATAATGCCTCTAAACTACAAAAGGAAAACGGATAGAGATTCTTCGTCAGAATTAAATTATGTTGGAAGATTGCAATGGTGATCATTTACACTGAGTGAAATGCTGTGCATGAAGAATTCAAATCTCTAGCCCTATTAGTTCTAGTAATTTTGGAAAAATAATCAGTTTACAGATTTATTCGTTTCTCCATAGCTAATGATAGTTTGCAGATAATATGACTGAGGTGTTGCATCTAACCCCAAAACTAGATGCATCTTTCCCGTACATATGGGGAAACATGTCACTATTACATGAGTTATTTAACATAAAATTTGTCAGTCATGTACATAATGGGAAAGGAACTGAGAGGCATACATAATCAATCAAAGATTGAAGAGTATGGCTTATTTTTTTCATTACCTTATATTTTAAATTTTGGCTCTTCGAAACAAAATATATTTTATGACAATTTCCCCGGAATTACCGTAATCTTTTGAGCTTGATATTTTATATTGCCACTTGACATCAGCTTTATAGCTTATTTTTTTTAACATTCTCGGATATGATATGTTTGCACTTTTACTATAGTTTAAATTTTACATTAAAGTGTTTAGTAAAATTTTTCAGAAAATACTAATTATATGCGTTACCTTTTAGCAAAAAGCGACCAAAACTTCCAATTGATAAATAAATTTTTTCTGACTAGTTAATATAATTGAAATAAAAATTGCTATATTCTAAGTAATAAAACCAAGTAAACTGTAAAAAATTAATTAAGAAAAGGAAAAATTAAAATTTATATATTTATATACTGACACGTATTATTCATTTATTTGGCTGTACAGAAATTCACTTATTAGGCATTAATCAAGTAATAGTTAGCTTTATGATAAACATTTGATCTCGATAAACGAATAAACATAAATAATGATTTCAAAACATAATTTCTCGCCCGTAAACGTTTCATAAGAAGGAATTGTCCATAATAATGAATTTACAATCATGTCAAAAATAAATCATCAAAAAGGACCACCTTTACTAATTTATACATATACATTTTCCATCGCTTTAAAATATATTTACCAATCTCCTCTGAAGCTTCCCTTTTTCGCTTTCGTCTCGTAATCGGGAAATATTGAATTCATCCCTCACAGATGGATTTGCTTCTATTCCCCTAATCATCATTACAAGTGCGAAATTAATTAGGGTACAGTGAGGGGAGAGTCTCAGGAGAATAGAGCCGTTAGCAAGCATTAATTAGATTCGATCTTCACGTTTATGACAAAACCTTATGCATTTAGCCACATCAAAGAATCAACTCACCTGTATAAGATATATTGTATCTTGGACAAAATTTGCGTTTGTTTTTAAAGTAAATAGCCCGACTAGTGTCCAGCGTACGTAGTGATTACTTATCATACGCAGGAATAATATAAGCGCTAAAATAGTTTTAAAATCAAAGAAGATAAATTATTACCATATAATCGATGTTTCACATACTACGTTTTAATATAGTTAATTAGGGTAACACGGTGAGAAATGTTAGTATTTTACAATCCAATTTTAATTCATATGATAATCGATATAGGATTGCAAGTAGCCTGAGAGCAGTTCCCTGAAATAAAATACTAAAAGCAATAATAATAATAATAATAATAATAATAATAACAACTGAAAAAATTCAAAAGGGCTAAAATTCCTTTTGATTAAATTTGCTAAACTATTGAATAGAAGAGGAATAATGATTTTGAGGTGAATGGTTCTTTTCACCATTGTCATTTATATTTCCCTTTAATTAAGAGAAAAGGATTGCTTACAGAAAGGTAAAACAATTACATTCATAATAAAAAACGGATTTTAAAAGTTTCGTTCCTGAAATTTGTGATTACGAAAGCCATACAAATGATTTTAGAATTTTTAAAAATCTTTAGAAGAAGATAAAACTATTTTGAGGTGGTTAATTTTTAAATATTCTTTGCAATAACATTATTTCGAACTCAACATTAAAAATAGGTTACTTACGGACGAAATCTGATAAACTATCAGAATATAGAGATTGTATTTGTTTTAATATTTACAATGATCTACATTCATTTTGTGAGTACTATCTTAATTGGATAATGTCTAAACGGTTCAATTTTGTTTTAAACACAAAAACAAATTTAAACAAAGGGAAGCATGAAGGATACCTTACACACCGTAGAAAGTGGATTAGACACTTAATTTGCATTTTTTCTCAGTATGTTGTCAATCTCTTAATTGAAATACATTGGCCTCTAAAAATTAAGGAGCAACCGGTTTTTTGCGCCTAATTTGTAAATGAATGAATGTAGAAACACTAAATTTCGATGACATGTGCACAAAACAGTTATGTATTGACTGCAACAAAGAAGTTTACATACGAAAAACGCAAAAATGATTTACAACAACAATAACAACAACAACAAAAAACAATCTCGCTGGAAAAGTTCATTCTTGGAAAAAATAATATATCACAGTTTTATCTGGTAAAATGCCACAGAAACTTAACATAAATGAGTTTTAATAATGGATATGCCCGTCCCTAGCTTGAATGCATTGGCGGCATCGACTTTCCATGCTGTCAATTAAGTTGTCGGTTACCGAAATGGGAAGCGAAGACCAGACACGGAGTAAGCTTTGTTCCAGTTCTCCTAAAAACCTTGGAGGTGGACATAAAGCAGCAACCTGTCTACCAAGATAGTTCCGAAGGTACTCTAACGGATTCAAGTCAGCAGATTGAGCTGGATATTCCATTCGCTGTAAGCCAAGAATTTCAAGATATACCTCAACAACTACAACTTGGTGAGGTCATGCATTTTCATCCATCAGAATGAAATCATTGCCAATTGCACCGGCGTATGGGCTGACATATGGATCAAGGATCTCATCCCGATATCTCACACCAGTCAAAGTTTTCTCCCAAGAACGCATGCAGGTCAGAGTGACCACCAAGTGAGATCCCAGCCCAAGCCATATTCCGCCATCTCGGTAACTGTGTCATTCAATAGTGTTGGATTGATGGTATCTGATGCTTTGTTCCCTCCTGATCAGCAGACGTCCTGAATCGTTCTCCAGTGTGAATCTGGTCTCGTCTGTAAAGAGTACAAAAGCCCATCGCTGTGCTGAAAAAATATTCCAGGAAACGTGCTCTCTTGCCTAAGATAAGCGGGCCCTTCTCTGTCGTCCGTTGAGGGGACACACACAGCTGGTCGCCTTGCATAGAGACCGGAATTATGAAGACGCCTTCACACCGTACTAACGGATATTCTTCTCCTTGATGCTACAGAGTGATCTGCAACAAGTTGCGGCACAGAAATGCTGCTTCTCCTTCAGCCCGAAAGAGCTGTAAAACGGTCCTCTGCAGTTGTTGTAGCTCGTGATCGGCTTGGAACATATCTTCTGGACACAGAAGTTTCGGTTTCATATGGATTCCAGAGACGGCGGACCACACTGCGATACGCATTAAGACATTTAGCAGCATCAGCCTGTGACAAACCCATTTCCATCGATCCGACTAATCGCTACCTTAACGAATCGGGCAAACGGCTTCTCTCAAACATCGCGGGACCCTAGTGACTACTGTCAATGAATCTGCTAACAAAAGTTGTAAATCAAAAAAAGTTACACGCGTAATTACGAAAGCCTGATATTTGCATATTTTTGTCTCACTCATATATGCCAGTTCTTTTCTATGTATATATAAAAAAAAGTGGTAGCTATCGTTTCTGGATAGATTTCATTAAAATTCATCTTTATCATTTATATAAATTATAAATTTTATTGTTTGTGCAATTTTTTTTATAGTGAGCTTCGAAAAACATGTTGTTCCTTAACGTTTGGAGGCCATTGTATATGGAAATTATGAAGATTTTATAAGACAGGAAATGATAGCATGTGCCGAACACATAGATTAACTTATGTCATTTTCTTAATAAAGAAAAGTGCACGCTTTCTAAATTTTTCTTTCGATTCCATCTGTGTTCTTTTACTATTAAATGCCTAATGATAAGTAATTAACTTCAACCAAAATCAGGCTCCAAAGTATCACCAATATTTTTACTTCCATACGCTATTCCAGTTGAACGGTAAAGGGGTTAGTCAACAGTATGGTTACAACAATATATGTACTTCAGAAAAACACTTGGTTCCATTCTAAATTTAAGATACTTTAATCCGCTTTATAACGTCTGTTCCCTCTGCTTAATGCATAACGAGGAACTTTCTCGATTTGAATTTTCACAAAAAAAGAATATTTTCATGGAAGCATAAAAAAAAGAACTTTACCGCATGCATATACATTTTTAACTTGCATTTAATATTCTATCACAAGCATTTTCATAGCCAATTTTAAACCTCAATCCTCAGTTGTAAGAGGATTATGTTGGTGATAACGTTAAATTCAAAAGCTGGTTTTCTTCGAATCTCCAGGGTTATTCTATGGAAATTTGAACTCCATAATTTGTCTTATAGATAATATTATATGCCTGTTTCGGCATTCTCCAGTGTGACATACTTGAAAAATGCATTGCAATATGCTAAATAAATACAATAAAAATTACCGGAGGTTTTATTAGGAGGTACACAATAAAAAAATATCTCAATGCGACTCAATATATACGAAATATATACGATTGACGAATTTCAGTATGCTATCCCTACTAGTAATTTTGCTCGGGCTACCACTGGCCATGCAGCCAGCCGATGACGGCCCGAGCAAAATTGCTAGTAGGGATCTGAAGAGGTTTGACGCAGGTAACATAAATTGAAAAAATAAAAAAGCATTATTAAACTGGAAGGTCAAATAAAACATGAAAATAGGAAAATTCATGACTATTGTCTCCAGTATAATCAAAGATATAACACTGAAACACAAGATGTTTCAGAGCCAAGTATATCAAAATGACATGCCATAAAAATATAATTTTTAGTTTGTAGAAGCTATTATACCCTGTCTATCTCTATTTAGGCAAGTTATAAGCCTTTAAATTGGATGTATTACTTCATAAAAATGCATCTAAGTTTACTCCCATACGGCATTCGTAATATTGCTTAACATTATTTACGTTATGAAACGTATTTAAAAAAATGGAGTTTACTAAGTGATTTACTTATCAAATCTGTTTTCCGGGAGTTAGTATAAAAATCCATTTTTTATACTAACTCCCGGAATGGTAATGTACGAATAATTGAAAGCTTTATAATAAAACAAGTATCCATCTGGGCGTAACACACAACAATTAGTTTCAAGACATTATTTAATGGGCTTTAATAATTTGAAGGTTACGCTTTTATTACGCTTATTTTTTTATGAGTGTGTTCTTTTGAATCACTTATTAAGTCATGTCTAAAGTAAAATTTGTGGCAAGAATGAACAATTAGTGAAGCAGTTCAAGTCACCGCAATATAAAAAATTGAAACACACATCATATAATAGTTGATAGGTTGTTCGTACCTTTATTTGCTTTTTATGTCATTTTTCGTAGCAAATAAAAGATAAAATCTCGGTAAATAATGTCCCAAGAATTCTGTGGAATTCGTAGCTAGC
Source organism: Cheiracanthium punctorium (assembly GCA_038373885.1). NCBI lineage: Eukaryota > Metazoa > Arthropoda > Arachnida > Araneae > Cheiracanthiidae > Cheiracanthium > Cheiracanthium punctorium. Next base: position 482,281 of record JAWZYV010012397.1, on the reverse strand, counting down.
TGATGGTGCTTTTTCTATCTTTTTTTCCCGTGTAAATAGAAAAAACAAATTGCATTCTTTACAAAATTGTTTCACTTTTACAGTATGAAGTCAGTTTTTACTACCCAGCTGAAAAGAAGGCAATTTGAAAGTTATCTATTAAGTACAAATATCCTAAAGTACGATTTAAATCCATATCAAGATATTCATTTATGGTAATGTTTATTCTCTTAGGTTAACATACTTCAATGAAGGTACAGAGGGAAGAAAAATTCCTATGTTAAGCGTCATATTTGTTTTACTAAGTATATATGTATACAGGGTGTGTCACAATTCAGCAACGAAGTTGACTATATTGGAGAAAGAAATGTTACAAGTTTTATTTCACAAAAGTCCAGTATGTAAACTTTCGTGATAGCGACGGAATAATGCAATTTTGTCGGGGGTGGGGGTTGGGGAGGGCAGTTATTTTGTCGGTGGGATGGTTAGTTAGAAAATTGACACATACATCTATTTTATGGAAGTAAAGTATGATATTTTACATTTATTTCTTTTTTCTCAAATGGAGTGGTAGCCCCTCCGTCCCCCTCTCCCCCTATAACCCGTCCTAGTTTCGTGATGCGTCGGCTATCAATTCTGAAGTCCAATTTTTCTCACTCTCACACGCGCATTTTAACATGGTAACAAATGCAGTTGTGATCCTTTAGCGTTATTTCGTCTTTGGCATGAACACACGATCTTTTATGTAACCCCATAAAAAAAAATCGCCTGGAATTAGGTCCGGAGAGCGAGGTGGCCACGGAAGAAGGCGATTGTCGTCTGCAGAATCTCGTCCAATCCCATGACGAGGAAGTCCGTTATTTGCGAAACAAAACTTGCAATGTTTTTTTCTTGGAGAAGACTTTACTGGAAGAAGAAACGTTGCAAATTGTGTCTTTTTTGGAGAACAAACTGACTGACCTCTCCCTAGCCGACCCGACAAAGTTGCCTTAATCCGTCGCTGTCACGAAAGGATCACACATTGAACTTTTGTGAGATAAAACTTGCAACATTTCTTTCTCCACTAAAGTCAACTTTGTTGTATTGGTAATATATATATATATATATTTATAAGCTTTCCAAACCTGGGAGGGAATTGTGACACACCCTGTATATATATATGTACATTTATTAATACCTAACTGTCCAAACATGGTGATGGTACTTGGGTACAGAGACTAGTGACATATTTGTGAAATATTTTACTTATAAATTTTGTAGAAATTATTCCAAATTTAATTTTTAGGTCTTGAATCTAACATTTTTAATGTTATTTATAATTTTCATTTTTTAAAATTTAATTTAAAAGGCAAAAGCGTCCAGTAAAACAAATTCTAATATTTGACGAATGAGTCACCATTTATGATTCTGCTATTCTTAGTTTTTGAAAATGGCATTTGTTTAGCTTATTTCAACTACATACTGTCTTCAAGTATGAATATTCATGATGTACTCCATAGTTACTAAATTAAATTTCGATGGCACAGGCTCTGTAGCAGTGTTTGCAAAGCTCTTCCTGGTTTAATATATACCCCTTGGTACATTGCTGAAATCTTAATATATTTCAAAAATTGAATAAAGTACTAGTATTCATGTTTCTTAACTACAAATACATTAAAATGATTCCTATTCACGAGCATAAGAAAAAACCATTTAGTATTTTGCTTCCTATACATTAATATTAATTTTAGTTTCATAGGAAAATATTTTATTATGGGTATCTAGACCTTTGTATGCTTAATTTTTGTCAAAATATAATAAAGAGTCAAAATATCAGCAAATTTAAAATAGTATTTATAATTCTGGGGCTATGAATGGCCCATGAATAAGATTTTATGCGAAATGACCAAATATGTTTTCTGAAAAAACGTGTTCTAAATATATTAGCTACCTAGTTTAATGTGTGATTATGAAAGCTAACATGACTTAAATAATCCCACTGATATCTTCAAATAAATTTCAAAGAAAAGGACAAATTTAGACCACTTTTTGCATCATTCATTTTAAAAACTAAAACATTTAGTAAAGGCACGTGCATTAGAGTTATGAATAAAAAAAAAATTCAAAATTTTGTATCTCCTGTGGTTGCAAACGATGAAATTTCGGAATCAGATTACTAAGCAAGTATTATTTAAGATTTCTCTAAAAAGAACCTCCCGCAGCAAACCATATTTGCTTCAGGGTATGTCACGAGAATCATACAGTGCTCATGATAAAGTGTGAAGTGTGACTGATGTTCGGCAGATATATTTTCTGTACTTTCAGATTTTGTAGATAAAGATTAGTATCATAATGGCACACTATAAGTCAAATGATGCAATCAAGAAAAAATTCGGAATCGAGGATATAGCTATGAATCCAGCAAAAAGACGAGATATACCTAAAATTGAAACACTTAGCCCTTTTAATCTTGCTACCTTTAGAAACAACAAAAGATAAAAAAGAGAGGATGAATCTAACAACTGGTGAGCTTACAATTCTCTAGAAAAAATTAAACTTGTCAGTTCGAGCAAAACAAACAGTTATGCCAGATGTTAAACGAATTGCAGAGAATGAAAAAAAATAGAAAGAGGAAACAGCATTCGTGTCTACATGATATAGAAAATATATTTGGCATAGCAAAAACACATGTAAATTGAATATGCTAAGAAGATAAAAGAATTATACGATATACAATTAAATACGATAAAATTAGATATGTAACAAGCACAGTTTCTGAACAATCATTCATCTTTCTAAGGCAGTATGAAAAAAATATGTTTCACCCAATCAGAACCAACCTTTCTCCGCCACTGATGTAGATGGCATATCATCAGAAGGTAGTAATGGAATCTTTTACGAAACAAAATCTGATCTGTATCACTTAAAAGTGGAAATGACAAAAGGAAACGAGTCGCCCGATTTTCAACATCACAAAGAGCTAAGTGGGTGACCAAATAATGTGCTTAAACACTACTTTTGCTGTAGTTTACGCCAGTGTACCCGAAGATGGAATGAGTATTCGAAAACCACCAGTGTCAGATATTTGGTGAGTTTGTGATAACAAGATGCGAAGCGTAAAATATAATGTATTCTGCCGGGAAAAGAAACATTTCTGCCTTCACTTCCACAGAAAACAAATTGCAAATCACGAGTATCAAATGGTAATCTTGAACAACTCACCTAAAGAAATTCAATTAGGGGGAGTTAAATGTGAAAACGGATCATCACAGAACATTTTCAACACACTGCAAAATTTGCTGAATAAATTTGATGCACGGAAGAACTTCAAAATGATTGATGTAACCCAACAGCAGTAAAAACGGAACAAGTGCCTGGAATTGTTAAAAATAAAAATTGCAATGAATGCAAGAGGGTGTGATCAGCCAAAGTAAACGGTAAAAAAATATTCGGAAACGTTACCCCCCAAAATGGGGCAGCTCTTGTAGTTCAAAATTGCGGAAACGTTTCCGAACCATTCGGGTAAAGTATTTAGAAACGTTTCTGCATATGTCGGAAAAATATTTACATATTTTCCTGCTTTTTAAGGTAAGGTTTCTGGAAAAGATGGGTAACGTTTCTGTATATTTTGAGTAACCTTTCCGTGTATTTCACAAAGGTTTTCGAATTAACGAGTAACCTTTCTGTGTTTTTCAAAAAAAATTACATGCACTAGACGAATCGTTTCGAGCAACATAAACTAGATGGCAGCACCAAACTATAACGAAAGGAGCACGTAGAACCAGCTATCAGAATCGAACCCTGGACAGACGGCCCCAAGGACAGCACCTTACCTCGACGCTATGATTTTCTTGCCGGGGAATGCTTTAAAAGTAAACTGATTGATGTTGTGGTATGGCTTGTTTTGGAAACTTAAAATTTTTTTGAAGTATTTTATAAATGGAGAGAAAATACCATAATTAATAAATATAAATTAAAAATCTTAAATCTTTTTTTTTTTCCCACATAAATTATTTTCAGGAGATAATGTGCTGTTTTATTTAAGTATTCATCCGGCGCCGTCACCTGGTGACTGGTCACAAATAAACTTCGCAGTGACCACACAGTGGAGTTACATCACTTACAAGTTACCAGACACTTATTATCGCATGGGCAAATCGGGACTTTGCCCAGGGCCCCCACTTTCAAATGTTGTTCTGAAATATTCTTTTATATGTCAAAATATTATGAAAAAGAAAACAAATTTTATAGATGGGGACCCCCAAATTCATCAATGCCGGGGCCCCTGTTGGTCATAATCGGGCCCTGCAAGTTACAATATGACAGTCCTGTGACAATTGTGACCCTCTGTGACGTCACAGCGACTCTTTTGTGACCATCTGTGCTATTTGGGAAGACGCGTTCACTCTTATCCCTCTGTATCTTCGCACTTGGCGCATGCGCGCGAAGTCGCAAATAAAGATTTCCTTTCCCCGTAAATATTTTACCCCGAAATATGGGTTATGTTTCCGAAATCGTTTGTTCGAGTAGAGCATCGGTAGGTTACGCTCTACTTTCGGAAACCTTTCCGCTATAAGTATGTAACGTTTCTGAATTTTTTTACTGTGTACATTGGTTGTCCGCATCACATTCTTAATAGAATCGTAAAACATATATAAGAGCTTTACATTCCGGATCTTCCACCCAGGGGCGGATCCAGAGAAACCATCTGGGGGGGGGGGGGCTCCGTTTTTCAATAGGATGATACATTGATTTCCCAATACTTTTTCTCCCAATGTATAATTAGACATGGTATATCACAACTAAATAAGTATGTTGTCTGCTGCAAGAACCGTCGAAAGAAAACTCGGAAAGGGGGGGGGGGAGGCAGAGCTATCGTGCGCCCTATACCGATCAAGTTAAGGCCGATGCTCATAAGCCACGTGTTTTATGCGTTTCAATGGACGACGGGACTGATACGGGAAAAAAATGTTCCGTTGCTCTCTCCGTTGTATGGGGGGGGACAGGGTTTTCACCCAGAAAACTTGCAGCAAACTTGCACAGAAAACTTGCAGCAAGCTTGATTTATCAAGTCAATAAACTTGAATTAAGCTTGATAATTTCAAGCGTGTAAGCTTAATGCAAGCTTGAATCAAGTGTTCAAGTATACACTTGCCCAGCTTGCATTAAGCTTGACATAGCAAGCTTAATATCAAGCTTAAAAAATTTTCTTAAATACACGGGGCGCCCGTCGACGAACTCGCCCCACATATTTTATTTTTCCACGCATTTTCCCCTCTATGCTGAAATTCCAAGTTATTTCAATCTGTTTCGATCAAGCGTCCGCGGCTGGGATCGAACTCGGTACCTAAGGGTTGGGAAGCCAGCGTCCTAACCATTCCGCCAATCTGCATCGCGCTGGCATGACTAAAGTTTGAAGTAGCTGTTATGGTTGTCACGCCGTTTTCTGGTGAGATCGATCAGTGCCCGATGCCGATCTGTTTCTTTTATTTTTCCATGGGATGCATTAAATTTAAAATAATGTTATGTGTGATTTACAGACTATACTAATAGGGAAATAAGCATAATATAAACTTAAAAGCAGCACACGTTTTAAAACTTTCAATATCGCTACACTCATGTTGGGCAATACTGGCCAAAATCGAGACAAACGACTTATTTTGAAATCAATTTCGTAGTATAATTGTATTTTATTTTGAAGAATTTCAATATTTTCAAATATAGAATCTTGTTTTTTTTTAATTCTATGGTCAAGTACATTTACAGTTCAAATGACTTCTCCAAGCTTGCTGCAAGCTTAAAATGAATTGAACTGTTAAGCTTGTATTAATACGTCAAATTCAAAGAAATGTCAAGCTTGATTTAAGCTTATGTGCTGTCTGGGTCAGTTTAACACATTAATCTTTTGTTGGTAGATTCCGACTGGTCATTAAAAGTCGTAAATTTCGCCAGAAAAATGTCGCCTTAACCACTGTAGTGACGACAAGACGTGGCTATTCAGCAACGATCTTTATTCATGTTGTTGTTCGCGTACCCTACCCATTAACATTTTAGTGTGTACAGAGTATAATTGCTGAATGCATTATTGAACCCATTTCACAGTCACCGTGCAATATACAGTGTTCATAGCATACATTTGCGCATTTTAAGATGGCATTAAGTTTTCCAGATTAAGTAATTCCCATCCTTTTCTGTGAGGACTGTAGAAAGCCAACGTCAATTGCTATTTAAAACTATTACTATTATTACCTGCTATTTACAATTTGAGCTTTCTTTTTAAAACCAGACCACCTATACATTGCCAGGCACTCGTTTTGTCTGATATCTTAGAATATGTTTTACTTTTATAATGAGGATTTGTACCCATAATTCTGGGTGGTGTGGACAACTTATGAGAGCAGTTGAAAGAATGAATGCTGTATAAACTGCGGAGGGTTGAATTGTTCGTCTATGCTTCAGCAGTACTTAAGGCCGATGCTGATTGCCGCTGCGTCTAACGTGACTGCAGTGAGTAAGAGGGCATTCTCGTCGGGAATTTTACGACTTTTTAATTGCAATTCGGGGTTTACCGATAAAATATTTCTGCACTAAACCGCAAACTCCGTCCCCTATAAAATGGAGAGAACAACGGAAGATTTTTCCCCCGTGTGCCGTCGTCCATTCAAATACGGTGGAACCTGCTAAAGTGACCACCTTGGTCAAGCGATCGTCTGTCTGTAGTGACAACTTTAATGCAATTTCGCTTTACAACCATCACACTTTACTACCTTTGTAAGGTGACCAGTTTTGTTCTTCCCAAGGGTAGTCCCATTAGACAGGTTCCACTGTACAAATAAAACTGGGAACTGTGCTCCAGCCACTGTGGCGATAGCGAGTCAATAAAATTTGCCCCTTCTTCTATTTAAAACTAAAAGCTCTATCATTTTTGTAAATACAGAAATTATGTTTAGTCCACAAGGATTCAATAAGTATTGGTGAAAATATTCTTGGTATATATATATAATACTTGGCTCTCTGTTTGAAGACTTTCAAGGAACCGTGAAAATGTGAAAGATCCTTCTTAAATAGAGATCTTCCATAAACAGAATTCGTAAAATAAAAGAATAACATTTCCCTTTACACTTTGGAAGGTGCCTGGTTCAAAACCAGTTCGCGTCTGCCGACCTAACTGTTCGGAGTTTTCCGTGCTTTTCTCCGAAACTTAGAGTAAATAAGGGTTAGGAAAGACCCCCACGGAGTGCACCCCACTCATGAGCTTAAATTCCATGTGCAGATAATTGGCCGTAATCCTTCATCACACCAACGCTTTACACTTTACATTCTTAGGACTGAATATTTTTCTTGATAGATTGGCGTGTTTAAAGATGTTACTTTTCTTATCATTATATTGTTTTATTATCCAAAAAATTATTTTAAGTTACCTTAAAAAAAGGTAGTAAGAACAAGCAATGCAATAAAATTAGGTTTCAAGAAAATCAAAATGAGTCAGTTCTTTCATTTTTCGCCTTCTCGTTATTCTTTCTTCCAGATTTTCTCAAATGTGACATGCGTCAGGTTCCATTTTATGAATTTTTCTAGCTAACCAGCCAAAGCCTGAAAATGTTGCATTCCAAATTTTTCTGCTAGAATAACAGCACTGCAGTAATTGGTTAATTTTATTTTATTTTGGTAATATGAACAATTATCTACATGAGGGATCTAGGCCGAGTACGGGGTGCCCTACGTGGGGGTTTTTCTAAGGGGTCTTAATCCGTATTTTTTTCAGAGGTTCTAACACGTATTCACGTTAAATCTGGAGAAAACCATCTGGAAAAACTCCAGGTAGTTAAATCGACAGCCGCGCGGTAGGCCCAAACACGGGACCTTCACACTTCAGCCGCATATCATGTCGAGTGTCTTATCCACTCGGCGATGGTGGGGCTCAGAAATAAGAATGTTTGATGCTCTTGCTCCATGAAACCATTTGCATGCAGAAGTGCCTTGGCAAACTATTCCAATCGGCCACATTGACTTTTCGGCCGTTTGAATTTGGATTCCGAACTAAATTTTTGTGCTGCTTCAAGAATTTTCTCTTTGCTTCTAAAATACCTTTAAGAATACACTCAGGTAGTTGAGGCTGTCTTGCGAATTGCACTTTTGACATTTCCCGACACTTTTTTCCCACTCTTAAAAAATTTTCCCCCTGTTCCTGTAGCTTAAGATGAAAGAATCGTTGTTAAACAGAAACGACGTCGTCTTTGAATAGAATTTTTTTACGTTGGAGTTGCTGGGACTTTGTAATATCGTCTTTGGAAAGAGATCGCCGTTAAACAGAGAGTCGACTGTATATACAGTGCTACTTTTTTAAATTTCAGTTCATGTGAAAATTTAAAATTTTTTTTTTAACTTCCTTAATCCATAGTGTATTTCTAGCTCTGGGGGGGGGCTCGAGCCCCCAGAGCCCCCCCTGTGGATCTGCCACTGCTTCCACCGAGATAATGTTAAACAAATTTGTGGACAAAGTGATGAAACAATACAATGACAGCAGCAGGCCTGCAAGCCTGAAGGTGGAATGGTTACTGCTTCAAATCCATAATGGCGAGATGATTTGCGATTTCTGTATGAGTTATGCAGAGAATTTCGTTTCCTTAAATAAACTGGTGGGAGCCCTGTAACTAAATGGTGAGGATAACTGTGTGACAAAATTAAGAAAATATTTACGCTGCTTTTTTACCGTTTTTCTTTTCTTTTTAAGGTAAGTATAGTTCTTTTCTTATTCCTCAACCTTTACCTAATATGTGCATCCTTTTAAATTAATTTTAGCATAACAAAATGCTTCGAAAATGCAAAAATTATTAATAAAAAAATATTATTATCGAAATTAATCGACAAATATTAATCGACATTAGAAAAAAATATTTTTGCATGATTTATAATAGTATTTCAGATGCATTAAATGCTAGACTGGTGTTTTCTCTTATTTTTATAATTCGGTGACGAGAGGGTTAACGCAGAAATGCACCAGAAACTGAGGGATGGTATTTCCAAATTAAGTTGCGCTGTAGAAATCGAACACTCGACGGATTGCTTATAGATCCGTTGTAGGTGTAACACATGCGAATATCTGGCCAAAATGTGGGGTGAAAGAGGTGGAAGAACGGTGCCAAAAATGTAAAGCATATAAATATTTGAATCTGAAATTTATTTCAACAAATAAGTTTTAACTGTGCTAAAATTACTTGAGTTACAACTTTCGATGTCACAGGTGCAGAACAATTTTTATGAATTCAACAAAATGATTGTCATTTTCTGAATCTTCAATATCCACTACAGGCTAACAAAAATGTCATAACCCACATACAACAATCATTATGAGATATTTTATAAGTTTTACCTTTCTACAGCTTGAAATATTTCATTTAATTTTGATAAAAAGTAGCGAGAAAAACTTGAAAAGCATTAAAAATACGAATTTGTTTTCAAATCTTTATTACTAGAAAATTTCCTGCATAAAGCTATTCAAATCAGTGTAATTTTTAACATTTAACAGACTTGTTAATGACTCATTGCTAAATTTTCTTAAAAAAAGAACTTTTAAAGTCAAGACTTTTTTATTCAAACCGTAATAATACTATCTGAGTTTTTTCTTCTTTGATTTTCTCAAAAGTTTTCTGCTTCAGCTGATTCCGTAGGAAGGAAGATGAAGCGGGGAAAATTTTCATTACTGAAAATTTTGGCTTCAATTCACTTTGCTGCTATTTCTTGCAAACACTTAACCTTTTTCTTAATTTCTGACTTCTTTCGAAACAAAAGTACAGGACACGGCCGGGGAAGATTGTTTTAAGCATTTAGAAAGAGGGACTCGTTGATAAGAAAGAAAAAAAGTAATTACAAGAACGAACATGTTTCACGAATGTGTTATTCCGCTGATAAAAGAGACTTAATTTAAGCTCACACGTGTAAGAAAGTAAATTATTCATTTCAGATTAATCGTACCCGATCAACAATAGAGAAGTTTCATTGGAAAGAAATTTCATTACGCCGTCTATATCGTTATGAAATTGAAAATAATTTTTTATTTCCTTCCTGAACTGATTTATCTTCTTTTTCTCTTATGAATAATGCGAAAAGTGTATTATAAATACAATTAGAGCGTAATATTCAATACACATCTTACGCATACGTGTTTGTTTTTTATTTTGTAAGAAAGTTTGCGTGAATTGCGCTTGCAGATTTCTTATCGAGCTGGGATAATTTGTCGACGTAAGCTATTGCTGTTTGTCGCATAGAGAGAAATAAGAATTAATAAAAAGAACACATAAATTAAACAAGGTTAATTTTTTGTTTTTTGTATTGAATTTTTGTCGTATAGTGAGAAAAAATTAGTAGAAGTCATGTAGAGTAAATTTATGTTTTCTCGGTAAATGGTAAATCATTGCAGTCGAGGCAAAGTTACCTTCAATGTGTTTTAATGTCTATGCAAAAAGTAGTTTGGAAAATATATAACTTGCGGACACAGGAAAAACACTACGAAAAAAAGAAACAGGATTTTGTCACTTCAAAAATGTGTGTACAAAACAGCATGAGCGTTTGCTTAGTTTTTTTTTTTTGCACGTTTTATATTTGAGAATACTAACCTATGTGGTTTGGACAATGGCAATCTACGTTTTCATTTTTTTATTGACTTGACCCGTATTCGAGTGGACTGTCTTATAATATTTTCCAAACAAACGGGCACACTCCCTTTTCTCGGCACAATCGTTGAACAAATAAAACAATTTAATTTTAAAAAATTAATTCTTTAAGTTTGAATCTGCAATGAAGTTAGAGATATGCGGTAATTTACCATAACATTTAACTATATAACAGTACACCCTTGGTTAAACGGCCCTTCAGTAAATCACCATTTTTATTATTCGCCGGTAAGAAGAGAACATGTTGAGCATATTTTAAAGACTACTTTCTTTAAAACGCCAACCTTGCCCGTGACCAAAAACTAAGAGAAACTAATGGTGGCTGTTTATATATTGTTTTCATTAGAGAAATGCATTTTTTTGCATTAAAAATATAAGACAGATAAATACTCAACACATGACTTTGTACAATAGTTAGAGCATTACTCTAACTTTGATCTATTCTGAGTGGTACTGAGGAATTCATACACAGAAAGTGAAATTTTCACAACATAGGATGTGATGTGCACTTTTAATAATTTGACATATTTAAAAATAGTTAGTTTGAAGTTTTAAAATATTCAGGTTCTGAAGCAATTATTTTTTAAGTTTAAATACGTTACCTTTATCATACCTTCATTAGATAGTTTAAATAAATTGCTTCGTCATATCTTCATTAGACGTTTAAATACAGTACTTCATTTCATACAGTTAAACAAATGCTCTACAGACGAAATAATTAGCACATACATTTTTAAAAATTTAGCACACTAACTGCAGATTCAATCATAGTAGCGCTTTTAAATCTTTTATGTTTGGGAAGTACAATTCTAAAATAGTTTTGTGCATTTGAAACTATAATTAAGTTCTTGGTATATAGTGGTTTCTAACTTAATTTATATACAGATAAACTTCAATATTTACTATGAATCCTCAAATATTTATAAAACACAAATTTTAAACTATGTCGAATTAGTAAGTTTAAACAATAGTTTTACTATTTTATATCCAAGTAGGTTAAATCCCCATTCTTTTCAGGCAAAATACCCTCCGGGTAGCTTAAAAATTTTTATCCATTCACTAGATTTCATTTCATACTGTAATTTACAACGTTTTTCAAATTAATAAAATATATTTTATTAAAAATGCTTCAATTCTAAAATTAGAGTGTTAAGTTATTTTTTTTCTTCGATAAAAAATCTTTCTAATAAAAAATTCTACTATGATCTATAAGAGGCCATTGAGAACAGTTTTTATTCAATAAATTAGTTTATTACGTCAGATAAAAGACTGGGCTTACGGAAAAAAGCAAAATATATAATTCACATGTTGACGAATAAAGTGATCATTGCGATTATACTTCTCGTTGATTTTACTATTGCTGACGTCTCAAATTTACAGTTGTACATTGCTGTTAATATTCAAATCAGACGGAATAAAGATTCCATTACAAAAACTTGACTAACCACAATAATTTCACTTCATTCGATTTAGCCGTTTGTATGGGGTTAAAGTTGAAAAAAATTTACAAGCTATTAAAAGAGTTAACAAATATTAAAATCTGCATATAAAGTTGAGCAGTGACTTATCGTTCAACCTAACTTCCTTTTATTAGCTTCAGTTGCACCAAAAATGTAGCAACTTTGAAAAAATCTACTGCATATATTTTCTTTTGAGTAACTACTAGGGTGCCTCGTTTTTCAACATTTTTTTCGGATTGAAATGCAATAACCGGCAAAAGTGGCCAATCCGCATGAACATTACAATACATTTTTTTATATAATATATTCTGTCAGAAGTATCTCCTAAAAATTTCGAAATTTCGAATAAAAACACCAAAATTTTCACTAATTTTAATTAGGCTAAAGCGTTTTTATTTTGGGATTAAGAAATAATCCTTGCGATAAAAGTTACTTTCAAGTTTCGAAATGTAAGATACATACTCTGGACGTGACAGATATACCTCCAATGGGGCTTGAAATAGGATGCAAATTCTGTACAAATGCAGCACTTTGCTTACTCGGCCAGCGACACTTGTCAGGCAATCCACAGACCAACCCGAGAAAGTAGCTGCAGCTAGGGCTTTTCCATTAGCCCTATTTAACTAATGAGCTACATGTAGAACCAGGCACGTAGCCAGAAAAATAATCGTGTAGGGACCAAAAGGTAGAATTTATCACTTAAAAGCTTGGATACCGACCTTCAAGTAACGAAAATCTGAATTTCGAGAGGGATCCAGACCCCGTGTCTCACCTCCTGGGTATTTTCCTGTATAAGAACGGTTTAAGTTATTTGAATTGCAGTTTTCTGGGATTTTGATGGAATTTTTGGCAGAGCTTTCCGAAAAAGAGAAGTCGATCTTAAAATGCTGTCTGTAGAATCACAGCCGCATACTCAAGAAGCTGCTTCTGCAATCATCTTCACTGCAGGTCTAACACATCCTGGCCAACATCGCCTACATACAGAAAGCCTAACAACTCAAGCTTTCATAGGCCAAGTGGACGTCATCACTAGGCCTACGAAAATGGCGTCATCTTAGTTTTACTTTCAAAAAGCCAAACTATTTAAAATATCTGGTGAGTGCAACAAATATTAGCAAATATCTTAAATTAAACATCAAAATTAAAATACCTTTCTCATAAAAAATTATTCATTCTAATCTATTTCCTTAACACATTATCTAATTAGTCATGGTTAAAAACTGCCATTTGTCGTAAAATTATGTTCTTTTGTCGCAAATTCTTAAAATATTGTTACTCATGCGTAAATTTACCAGAAATTTTTAATAGTTTTATTTTGTGAAAATAAAATTTTTAAACGTACGCCTACTGATGCCGTCAAAGCTTGGTGACGTAGGAGTTTTTAGTCTTTCCTTATCTAGGAGGTATTGTTCTGACACAGTATTGCCCGGAAATGTGTTTGTTAATGAGCTCTTCATTTTATGCATTTCTTAGGACTAGTAGTACAGTAATAGACACTCAGTGCTTTCCCATAGCATTAAGTCTGTATAATTCTTCGGCTTAAATTTCAGCCATGGACGGATAACGTATCGATTGGGAGGTTTTTAACCTTGTTTTATGGAGCGCTCACTTAGAATCTTATTCAGCACATGTTGGTGCACAGCAACTCGAAAATCCGTCATCATTACGAAAAGAACATTTAATGGAGATGCAAAGTACGCATTTGTCTGAAAAAGAGGAAATGGACTACAGCCTGATAACTCCTTGGTAAACATATATACACATAAATGGTCTCAGACACGTGGCAAGGACCGTCACAAATGGGCGGAAGCTTCCTGACCCTGTAACGTATCTTCACATAGACTGCAAGTATGTAAGTCATCATTTCTAAGGATTTTTTGTTCAGAATCTTAGTTGCTATTTACAGTCTTAGAATGCTGTTTGCGCTTGTCAAAAAGCGAGCTTAGTTCAGTTTGCCAGCCTTGATGGAGGCAAGAGCTTCTTGGCATTTAATTATTGAACTACGACTTCTAAGAAATGTATAAAACAAAGAGCTCATTGACAAACTTTCACTTCCGGACAATATTGTGTCAGAATAATAGAAATGACAGTGAAGTTGGTTATACAGGCTGAGACAAATATATGTGGCCCGGACGAGTGGATCCGATTGCACGTGAATGACTGGCATTGATGTTAGCAAAGGTGAATCTGGTCTTGGCCCTAGCTGGCCACCCAGGTCACATAATCTGCCTGTATGCGATCATCTTTTATGGGGAACCCTGAAGTCCAAGTGCAACAATCCTCATAGTCTTCAAGAACAGGTTAGATCTATCTTCAGAAATTTGCTGACCAGGGTCCCAAAGTGCCAAAAGATGAATGGCGGTCATTTTCATCCCTTGCCATAGGCAGGTTAGCGAACTACGTAGTATTTCCTTCCTTTGCTGAATATCTTTGTAACCTAGAACTCTGTTCTCCGGGTGTATTTTATTTACTCCACCCTGTAGAAGCAGCATCTTGAGAATGCGGCATGATAACATTCATAATGAATGCTAGCATTATAAGATACACTTCACTTTCTTGGTAAGATGTGCCAAAAATTCAATCAGAATCCTAATTTGTGACAATTTAGCCTGAAAATGTCGATTGAAATAAGTTAAGCAAGTCCTACCCAAGAAAATAGCCGAAAGGTGGGCGATGGGAGCTGGATTCATCTCGGAATTCAGATTTCTGTTAACTGAATGTTAATAACCCAGGTTTTTCGTGATAAATTCTACCTTTTCCATCTTTTGGACCCTACCTGAAATTTTTATGGCTATGTGCCTGGTGTTACATGTTGCTGGTATTATCTTACTTTTTGAGGCTTAACTTTTTATTGAAAATGACACTTCCTAACCCAAGATTATGACTACTTTTGCGTAACTAAAATTAGTAAAAATTTTCGTGAAACTTTGGTACTTGCCACAGATGTCATTTGATTTGAAAAAAAATGAAGTGACGTCCATCGATGAGCCACTTTTTCTGGTTATGACATTTCGATCCGAAAAAAAGTTATAAAACGGGACACCTTACCATGCAATAAATTTCCATTTCATTCATCTGGTGAAACTATACATGGGGATTTAAAAGTTTATGCCAGAAATGCAATAGTGATAGAGAAGACCAAGATGGTTCAGAATCACATAGCTGTGTACCGATGGACGCATCGTTTGTGTTCACCTTTTAATAATCACTTTGGAAAAAGTGTTGGAGTGTTTTTCTAAATCCTCAGTAGAGTTGCATAAGCGAGTTTTTCTTCGACACTTTCAATAATGCAATGAAATAGAATTGGTAAGCTACCAATTTTTAAAATGTGTTTTCTATGAAAGATGCAATAGTTTTTGACATAACGTGGTCGGAAAGTTCCCTGTAACTTCAACACTTCTTCCAAAGTGATTATTAACAAGTGAATGATGACGACGTTTCCAACCCCACATTGCAATGTGATTCCGAATCGTCTTGGTGTCCTCTAACACTCTTTACATTTCTGACACAAAGTTTTGAATCCCCCTGTATATTAAAACTGGATTCCTAATGTTACGGTGAAATTGATGTTCATAGATTATCCATACTTATTTAATGTTTATCGGTTAAATTCCGATAAAAAATATCAATATTCGATACTTTACATTAATGTTTTCCTACTTTGTACTATTGCTACTCATGTAAGCTACTCAAAACACTCTACTTCTGTTAATAATTTTTGTTTGATGCTTGAGTAAAACAATAACTTTACGAAAGCATTTTGTGGTTCACTAGTATATTTTTCCATTGTAGAACTGCTTTACAATTTGATAAAAGTTCAACAGAAACGACTCGAAAAGTCGTCTTTAGGTAAATTTAAAAACTATAAAAATCCAGAAAACTTTCGCAGTTATATTTTCGAGTTTTGAAACAAAAGTTTACTTGAAGCGAAATGTCTTCTGTTACAATTATGTTATTTTGGGAGAAGCACAGGCGTGTTGGGTCCCCTGAGAGCAATGCGCCGAATGTTCTCGTGCCCAGTGGTATTAGATGATCTGAGAAGGAAACAAAAAAAAATATGTTGCACGAAAAATGGTAAAATCTCCTAGTGGAATTCATTCAGATAAATAAATGGATTTCCCCGAAAAGTATATCTGCTAGACTAAATGCAATTATTCTATGCTTAACAGAAATTTCATTTTCTACGAATTTTAAAAGAAAATAAAAAAATAAATAAAACATGTCTTGTATATGTCTTGTGGGGGCGACAAGTTTATTTTCCCATTAAAATTTTGCTGGTTCCAATAAACAATATTCAGTTCAAAAAGGTGGGGGAGGGTGGATGGAGTTTGGTGTATAAAAAAATGCTGAATTCTGTTCTTCCTATCACTCAAAACAACTGCGAATAAATTTTTCCGCCACATGACAAATCTCGTAAAATTAAATTAAATCTTATACTGAAGATTAGAGAAAAATATGCCAGATTTGCAGTATTAAGTCTGCTTTCCTGGCGCCAGAGTGGAGAAAGACTTCACTCTTTCGAATGCATTTGGCGTTATCTAACGTTTACAAATTGATTTTTTATTTGCGTTTGATTTATTTTGTTGTGGGTTTTTAGTAGGGAAAGACATTTTAATTGGTCATCCAGGGTATTGATTCTATTGTTGTCTTTTTAGTTATTACTTTATTGCTCAGAAATGATAGTTTATTTTTACACATTTTGTATTTTACGAGAAAGGCAGATTTTATTCCGTTTAGTTGAACTTAAACGATACACAAATGGAACATTTTTTTTGAAGGAATGGGAAACGTATATTTCGGTCAACAATATTTATTCGATTGCAACTACAGGAAGGTTCAAATGGGTTCAGTGAAGGTTGATGTGAACGGCAAGGACTGAACTGATACATTAAACAAAGGAGCTTTAAATACGAAAAACATCAAATTATATGTATCTAAGTTATTAAATGCTTCTTTTCCTTTTTATTTGTATAAGGCGTTAATTTATAAACATTTAAAGTGCCCGATGGCTTTAAAAAAGATTAAGGTTTTTTTTTTTTGTAACATAATGTGTAATATTCAATATGCGACATAGAATTATTTAGCAGAGCTAGTTTGTTTATTTTTGTACGTTCTTATTCAATGACTTTTATATGGGCCTTATTCAAAGAGAATGAGGGAAAAAAAAACTTATTTTATAATGAAAATACCAATTGAATTATTAAAATAACCTTGTATATTTAATTGCAGTTCTAAATTTAGTATTTAACTCAGGATTAGATAGTTCTTGGACTGCATGCTATTGCTGTTTTATTTAGAACATAAGGTTCTATTGAACCTGTTATATCCATATTTTATTTATTTATTTTCAGGGGTTGTTATCCGCTTCCAATTTAATGAGTTAGTGCAGTGGTACTGCAGAATAACACCCTTGAACAAATACTTTTTTTTATGTAACTATTGAAAAAGCGCATATAACAGGAAAAATTCTTTTTCAGGAGATTTTGTGGGAATTCCGGTACATCAAAGTCTAAAGTACGTTCTCCTACGACAAAATAAAGTTGCATAGTCAAACGATTTTGCAAAAAAAACCTAGAATTCGTTTTCTGGTGTTATCCTTTTACAGAACGCATTTAGATCCAGACATATTTTAAATTAGTTTTCTTTTTTTGGCCATCTAATGCCTTAGTTAAAGGACATTAGTCACTTAAATGGAAAAAATATTGTACACCCCAATTTTGACTATGTTCCCAATTGAAAATATTGATCATCTCTCGTTATACTTTTAAAGGAGCTAAACTTTGACTATACCTTTATGGGTAGTTTAAATAATAAGTAAAATATTGAGAGAATTAATGAATGATTTTTTTTAGTATAGGTGAAATTTGAAGGGGAAGGGGGTGTATCAAGATAGCTCCGTAAAAATATATGAAAATGGGTATTTTTATGATTTTTTATCCAGTTTCTCACTAATGACAGAAATGCAAATTCTATTTCTCTATTTTAAAAAATCAAGTCTTCTTTAGCTATATCCACTAATTTTTTTAATGTCAATATTGATAAAATTTAATTTTTCAATAAATTTTTAATTTGATGTTCGCAGTTGGGAACATTAGTCTGTAAAAGGTTAAAGAGATGGAGTCCTGCCCGCATTGACAACTCTAGAGGTGGCGTCATACTGTCGTTTGTTATATAGGACATTTCAAGGAGAGATGGACCACGGGGACAGATAGATGGACAACTGGAATATTTCGTTACTGAGCTTCTCTATACATTTCGCAACTATCTTTGACAGACCTTAATATAATTTAACTTCAGATATAAATTAACAGAATATAACTTCAGAAATGCATGAAATATCTCATCATTATCAGAAAACCCCTTTTTAATGTAGCGTAAATATATTTATCCCAAGAGGATTCACGCACCCTCTGTGCATTCCATCTTGTTATGTCCTTGGAAGAAGTTGACCATACATTCTTGAATTTTTCAATTATGAGGATGACTACGTAAAAGATTGCAACGAAAATGAGTGTTTGTGAGTCTGAGAAAGTTACGATGAGGAAAAACTATAAGTAGATTTTGATGCGGTTACCGCATCAAAATCTACTCCATGTATCTCTTTTACGTTGGTTTCATGAAAGATGTCACGATTTGATGCAACATGCGATTATTTTGGGAAGAATTTATGCAACAATAAAGAAATTACTGCAAAAGAATCAAGACTTTTAGCATATAAATACATTTTCATACAGTTTCTTAATCTATTAAGAATTTAAGAAGCCCCACCATGGCTGAGTGGACAAGTCACTCCAAATGGTACACGGCTGAAGTGGTAAGGTCCCGGGTTCGAGCGCTACCGTGTGGCTGTCTAACCGTGCGGAGTGTTGGTCCGTTATATATAGACGTAACGTAAATACGCGTTAGAACCCTTTAACCTATTAGCGCCGAACTTTTTTCAGCACGTTCTCAAATTTATGTTGATGCCAGAAGTGATAAATAAATTTCCGACATTTGTGTGGTATGAGGAACGTAAATCTTTTTTCTGAAAATGTGAATAAGACAGGGAAATATTCCCATTAAAACTTGTTGCCACTGAGTATTTTGTGGAAATCAGATTTATTATCCAAGAAATTAAACTAGGAAAATAAACTAATGCTTAAGTATTTGAGTGACTTACAAATTTCTCCACGGTCTAAAAATAGATCGCTGGGCGTTAATGGGTTAAAGAGTCCTCCGACCAAGGCAACTCACATCCAAGGCAGATCGCCCAACAACACCAAACAAAATTCATCAAATACATTTCGCTTTCATATATTTAAAAGTCAAATACTAATTCATGTAAACTTTATATTAAGTAAGTTAATTTTATTTTCATGTTGTTGTTGTTGTTGCGTATGCCCTCTGACAACCGCATGCGGTGCCAGATCCCCCCAGAATGGGAGGCGATGGGCAGTGGGGAGCACCTTCCATTTTAGTGGGCCCCAGTGGGAGGAAGTCCGACTTTAGCCTGGTGGTCCCGTAATTTTGAACCAATGCCAGAGGATCAGTAAGCACGGCGGATTTTACTTGCACCAGCTCCCATTATCGTACATGGTCCCACAGCAGTCGATCTGAGAGGATGTTGACCCTCCCAAGCATTCAGCATGAATATTTTTAGGTAACAAGTGTTTTTATTATGTATGTTGTGCTAAATAGCACTTCTCACTGAAGAGAATGCAATTTATTGAAAAGCATGTACTGTGAAGGGAAACAATTTCCATTAATTTTTGTATTAAATGATATTCTGTAAAATTTGAAGCTAATCATCTTTTTGTCCTATCTACGTAATTTTATAATGAAATCCATTCGTGTGATCACCTTACCACGCTTACACACATACTCTCTCTCTCTCTCCTACCTAAACCATAGCTGCCAACTAGTCCGGATTATCATTAACCACTTTTCCGAACAGTAAATTTCTATAAGCATTTTTTCAAAAAAGTAACTACCCCCCCCCCTGTCAAAATCAAAATTTCTGCTATATTTTAAGCTCAATCCTCCTGTTCAAAAAAAGTGGTTAATGATATTCCGGAATAGTGGCAGCTATACCTAAACACGTTTTAACGTGCAAGTTCATTCCACGTACTTGGTGGTCTTCAGTGATACGTCGGAGTCGAACCCACAGCCTTCCGATTATGAGTCCAATGCCTTAACCACTGTCGGGATCCACCGATAAAAATAATGCGAGAAAAACACAAATGGAAGGGAGAAAGAAAGTTGGAAGAAATCAAGGGAGAACTAGAACTTTTTTTCAGCGAGGTGGGGGTAGCTTTAATATAACTGCAGAACTGCATGAAATACGTCATCATTATGTAGATGACCGACGAGTCCGACGCCTTAACCGCTGTCGAGATCAACCGATAAAAATAATGCCAGAAAAGCACAAACCCTTTCCCCACTCATTGGAGAGAGCAACGGAATTTTTCTTTCCGTATCAGTGTCCCGTCGGCCATTGAAGTACATATAAAACGGGGGAGTCAGCATCGGCCTTAACCTCCCTCCTCCCGCCGAAACTCTACTTTCAAAGTCATACAACTTTTTACCACTTACTAAGAGGATTGTACTCAACAGTTTGTCACTGGTAAAAACTTTTTTTTTTGTATGTGTGGTTTAAAACTAATTTTTACAGTACTACATACAATCTTGAATTTTTCAATTCTCAGGATGACAATGTAAAAGATTGAAACGAAAATTAATGTGTGGGAGGTTTCGAAAATTGCGATGATGAAACTCTAAAAGCAAATTTTGAAGGAGTGTTCATCTTGTTTTGGTTAGCTTTAGGAAGGATGTTCACAGTTTGATGTAATATACGATTATTGTGGGAAGAAATTATAAAATAATAAAGAAATTACTTCCAAACAATCTTTACAAAGCATATAAAAGCATTTTGATAAGTGTTTGAAACTATTAAGAATTTCAGAAATGCATTTCACTTTCATTTATTTAAAAATCAAAAATTAATTCATGGAAACTTAATATATCGTAATTTAATTTAATTTTTATTTAATGAAAATAAACTTGAATGAATAAATCGCGAAAAACTCTTTAAGATATGACCTTCGGCTTAGGATTTCTATAATACACATTACGTACCACATATAGACATTGTAATAAGGAAAATATGCAGATTTCATGGTACAATACAGAGAAGCCGTGGTCCATGACCCCAGCAATTACTCAAAAATATTCCGCTACATACAAGCAGCAGTTTCATGACATCTCCCTATCTTCAGAGTTAAAGTGACGTCGCAACGTATTTGTCGTTATTATATGCTATAAAATACTTTCTAAAATTTCTGGTACTTTTAATCTTATTGTACTTTCATATTGTTGTTTATTACACTGAGGTGACAAGAGTCATGGGACAGCAATATGCAAATTTACAGATGTCGGTAGTATCCCGTACAACAGGTATCATTGTCAGTGGATTAGCAGAATTTTTATTTATAGTCAAGTAATTGATGCGTCAAGGTGTTTGAAGTGATCACGGCTGCACGGCGAGAATTAACAGAATTTGAACGCGGAAGGGTTGTTGGTGCAAGACAAATGGGACATTCAGTTTCGGAAATCGTGAATTGAATATTCCGAGATCCACAGTGTCAAGAGTATGTCGTGAATATCTAATTTTAGGAATAACCACCCACTACGGACACCACAGCGGGCGGCCGCGTGCTTTGAATGACCGAGATCAGAGACGCATCCAAAGAATTGTCAGCGGCAACAGACAAGTAACGCTGCGTGAAATGACGGCACAAATCAATGTGGGTCGTACGACGGCCGTGTGCGTTAGGATTGTGCAGATAAATCTGGTTTCAATGGGCTAGGCAGCACACGACCGACTCCAGTGCCATTACTGAATGTATGGCATCGCTTGCAGCGCCTTTCCTGGGCTCGTGATCATATCCGTTGGACCCTAGATGACTGGGCTGCTGTAGCTGAGTCGGATGAATCACGTTTCCGGCAGGTAAAAGCTGACGGTAGGGTGCGAAGGTGGCGTCAACCTCACGAAGTCATGGACCCAAGTAATCAACAAGGCACTATGCAGGCTGGTGGTGGCTCCATAATGGTGTTGGGTGTTTTTACATGGAGTGGAAGGGGTTCTCTGGTCAAACTGAATGGATCATTGACCGGAAATGACTATGCTGAGCTCAGGGGCGTAGCCAGAAATTGTTCATCGGGGGGGGTTACGACTACTGCAACTCATATATATGTATAAGTGGGTGTGATAATGTAGTGAAGAATATACATTTTGTATGGCAAAAAAATTCCTCATGGGGGGGGGGGTTATGACCCCGTAACCGCCCCCCTTTGGCTACGCCCCTGGCTGAGCTACTTCAATTCTTTCATGCTAGTAGGGGAGGCCATGATGAAAATTGGGGATTTACTCGAGCGTCGTGAGGATCTATTAGATTTTGTAAATAAGATAATAAGGAGAATAAAAGGTTATATAATGTTTCTCCTTTCAGTGGTGGGGTAAGCGTCTACAGACCTTCAAAAGTTAAAAAAAAACTTGAGCGCGATACTTGAGATATTGTTTGCTTAGATGCCCCAGCGTGTCTTTGATACCAAAGGTATGTTCATCTGCCAACTTGCGTGGTGGGGGTGGCCATCCGGAAGGGTAGGAAATAGAAAAAAAAATTTGTTTTGGAGTGCGTCAGATATTCAGAGGGGATGTTAAGTGAGCCCTAAAAATGCTACCATTCAAAAGACTGACGTTTCGGAAGTGACTCAAGCTCGTAGCAAATTCTTGAAAATGCAAAAGAAATCACCATATTGAAATACTCGAGCGTGTCAGATTTTTATACAGAAGGTTTAGCTTGATGTTCCAGTCATGGTAGCCTGATTATTTTGAGGGGTATCATTAATCTGACGGCTAGAAAAAAATTATGATTTTTTTTCAGCAACCATAAAATGTGACGAATAAAAGCATGTAAAATTATTTAAATAGTTAGACTTTGTATTTTCAGAAAATAATGTGAAAATAAAATACATCTGCTGGAAAAATGTTTTTCAATCTTCGTCGTTATCCGAAGAATTATCATACTCCAAATTTAATGATTCAATTGGATCTCCGATATTGTCTTCAGTTTTCGTATCTGTAACAAGAAATCATTATAAGCGTTAACACAATTCTATTGATTTCATGAATAATATGTTATCAAAGTATTAAAAAGAAATATACCTAAATCTGAAGTTTCGTCAATAACTGGTTTATGACAACATCTTCGTGTGCATCAGGTAACTGATTGCCACCAAACCAAGTCCTTTGAAAATTTCCATCGACATTTGTCCACCCGTAATCTGTTGGTGACATGTTAGTCATAGTTTTATTGTGTGAATTCCTCCACAAGCACGCAGTATACTTCGTTCGCAATAAATGCTGCCGTAGCTCCGATTGGCAAGGAGGCAAGCAACAAGCATCGTAATTAAGGACGTTCAGTGAGAAGTGCTGCAACGTATCTGACACTTTGTAGGTCTTATGAAAGATTTCCATTCTTCCTAGGTTGACATTAGCTAATTTTTTCAAGCCACACAAGTGACACATAGAAGATTGTAAAATGTCAAAAGAATCTTCTGTATTATGATCCTCTGAGTCTACATCTTCAAATGTCTTCCGAAAAACATTTAAACCCATAAAAATTTGTAGAGGGTTTTATTGCCTCGTATGAAAAATGCCGGATTGTAATCGCATCCTGTTAGCACGTATAGAGGTAGAAGCGCTAGCGAAATTATTGGGTCGAGCTTAGCATAGAGAGCAGATACGTCAATATAACAGGGAACATAGTTAACTCCAAGATCCATTCATATTTTAACCGATGCTTGGAGATGTTCCATATTGACCAACATGATGAAAACAATATTTGTGTCTGAAGTTATGATTGTAACTGTGGAATATTCATTTATTTGACTTGCCAAAAATACAATTTTTGTATCTACTTCTTCATGATCACGACATGAGAGTTCATAGTCGATTGTTCAGGTAAATTTATTATCGGTAATTGAATATACATAACACATATAATGATTGAGATATATTGTTTTGTTACTAATAATAGTAACCGTCTCCTAATCAGCTAAATGATGAATTAAAAACGCGACAAAAGCTTCTTTGAATTTGATGTTTTTTAATTCTTTCTGAAAATTTGCTGTTCTTGTTTATTGAAGACCAGAGATGCACGCTCTAATCTTTATTGACGATTTTTATTACTTCGGCTCGTGGAAATCGGCAGACTATATATTTTTCGTGTTTCTTGTATTATTTCCCTAAAAAAAAAAAAAATCAACCGTGCTCGAGAATATCAAGATAACGTTATTTTTTTGCAAACATGTAACCCTCCCACTCCCTTACGTTACATTCAAATCGTCAGATTTTTCTGAATGTACACTTTTTAGCTAGTAATTAACCCACCTTGTCTTAATCTGACGCGCTTCAATCTTTCTGACGATCGATTTTTTTTACTAATCTCATAAGCTTCCCTAGACGCACGGTCCCACATAAAGGGCTTATATATGGTGGAGGTACTCAACATGATGCAAGGTACATACCCCCCCCCCCCCCCTATGTTCATCTGCCGTGCTCGAGTTTATCCCCAAAAACACATTGGGCTCCTCTACTATGCTCTTCATGTACCCAAAGAACAATGGAGTTTTTATGGATGACAATGCGCCATGCCATCAAGACAGAATTGTCCGAAATTGGTTTGAAGAACATTCTGCAGATTTCCAGTGAATAGTCTAGTCAGCCAGATCCCCCGACAGAAATCCAATGGAGCATGTAAGAGACTTAATCGAGAGTTTCGTTCGTGCTCAGACTCCACCACCGTCTACCCTGTCGCAAATATGGACCTCTATACAGACAGAATGGCTGAATATTCCTATAGGGGACTTCCAACGACTTGTTGAGTCCATGCCACGTCGAATTGCAGCACTCCGCCGGACAAAAGGAGGTCCGACACGTTATTAAGAGGTATCCCGTGACTTTTGTCACCTCAGTGTATACTCATTACTATATTAGCTGTTCCACTTACGTTTAAGACTTACACTGTCATAAAAATTTACTGAAATAAACAGTCACTGTCAGGCAGTCTGTCATCAATGCTGCCAGACAATGACCGTTTTCTTATTTCCGGTGTCGGAGAAAATGCCGTATTATCAAATAAGCGACATTAATGGACAAAACAGGGTCCCTATATACTTAAAAAAAATATTTACCCTTGAATATGGTTTTTATAGACCGACAGATAGCAGAAGATCGATGTGAGTGCCATTACTGAATGCATGACATCGCTTGCAGCGCCATTCCTGGGTTCGTGATCACATCCGTTGGACCATATATGACTGGAAAACTGTAGCTTGGTCGGATGAGTCACAATTAGGGCTGGTAAAAGCTGATGGTAAGGTACGAATGTGGCGTAAACCTCACGATGCCATGGACCCAAGTTGTCAACAAGGAACGGTGCAGGCTGGTGGTGGCTCCATAATGGTGTAGGGTATTTTTACATAGAGTGGACTGGGTCCTATGGTCAAACTTAATGGATCATTGACCAGAAATGACCATGTTGAGCTACTTGGAGACCATTTACATCCATTCATGCGCTTCATGTACCCAAACAACAATGGAGTTTTTATGGATGACAATGCGCCATGTCATCGCCCCAGAACTGCGCGAGATTGGTTTGAATAACATTCTGGAGATTTACAGACAATAGTTTGGCCATCTAGATCACACCACATGAATCCCATTCAGCATGCATGGGACATAATCGAGAGGTTCGTTCTGCTCAAACTCCACCACCGTCTACCCTGTTGCAACTGTGGACCTCTACACAGACAGCATGGCTGAGTATTCTCGTAGGGGACTTCCAACAACTTTACAATACTTCCATGTCACGTCGAGTTGCTGCACTCCGCCGGGCAAAAGGAGGTGCGACACGTTATTAAGAGGTATCCCATGACTTTTGTCAACTCAGTGTATATTGATTACTATATTAGCTGTTCCTCTACGATTAAGACTTACACTGTTATAAAAATTTACTGAAATAAACAGTCATTGTCTGGCAGTCTGTCAGCAATGCTGCCAGACAATGACGGTTTTTCTATTTCCGGTGTCGATGAAAACGGTTAATCTCCGTTCACATGCTATCTTACAAATCGGTATCCCTCCGCTATTTTCAGTCACAGAATCAGGTTTGTCTGCTCCCCAAAAACAAGATTCTTTCTGTTGTTTTCAGGCAGGAAATTCTTTTTTTTTTCCTATAAGAGAAAGGTATTTTTCTTTTTTCCCTATATCCCAAAGAAAGGTTTTAGGTGTTATTTAAAAGTGTGGAATCAGATTTTGTGTCACATTTGAAAGATATTATGCCTTATTTTCTAATAAGCGACATTACTGGACAAAACTGGTTACCTAAATACTTCCAAAAAATAATTTGTTTACCCCAGAATATAGTTTTTACACAATAAAAAATAGTCATTTTTGTGAACCAACCTGAACTGTCGGGCAGAATGAGCAAAGAACATATTGCACTCAAAATTCCTAAAATCAGTTTTGTGGGTATTGTTTTGAAAATGAGCGGAAGTGAGTCGGAGACGTTTCATTCGTCCAAGCTCGCAGGTGCCAGAAGGAGAAGGGAAAATGTCCTTTTAGAACTAGGCTTCTGAAGATTCACAGAAAATTTTCGTTTTTTAACAGAACTTCCGTTACAAAACAGCAAAAATGCTTTATTCACCAATAAGGGAGATTCTCCCGTGAAAACCAGGTTGACATTGTCTGTGAAATTCAGATTTTTTTAACAATGTACCCAACGAAGACGCATACTGAAAAACTTATTAACATATTCTTTACCCGACTTTCTCTCTCAAACTGGTCTTTCATAGATTCACTGTCATTTAAATTAGTTTTAAGCTGCTATATTCCATTTCATTTAGATCAGTTCTGAAATGCATTTTTGAATAAAATGTCCCCATAAATGTCCATCAGAAACTTGTTTGTTTAGATTTCTTGACAGTACATGTGTCTATTAGCTTTGTTTTCAGGAATTTTGAGATAGTTTTGTAGGCAATTATTCAATAAATACTAGAAAAATCATCAGCAGTAGTCTCTGTTTTGTAAGATTTCGGCAAGTTTCCTGATCTTACACGTGGTGATTCAGAACTCCTAATAAACATGGTAGGGGTGATGCAGGGAACCAAGACGGTTTAGAATTACATAGTAATGTGAGGCCGGAAACCTTATTTTCATTTACATTTTAATAATCAGTCCTGTGATCGATATATAATCACGACTTCAATAATTAATTCTCTTAATAATAATTTTAGTCAAGTGCTTTCTATGAAAGATCCAGTAGTTTTTGAGAAACCATAGTCGGAATGTTAGCTATTAGTCTAAAGTGATTGCATGCAGACGACGACTCCGACACCATAATGGTATGGGTTTTTGAGCCTTCTTGGTTCCCTCTACCATCCCTGTATGTTTTTACAAGAGCTCTGAATCAGAAAGTATAACTTACAAGTGAATAAATTAATATCACTGCTTGTGAGCTCTTTCTCTGCATCATGTTTTTTTTGTTTCTATCGACAACTTCTCGTGATGTACCTGCCATAACTTTCAGTCTATACGCATTGTCTTGCAGTAAAAGCTCCAGTAGTACGTCATTTGCGGAATGATTTGCAATTGTCGTCATAATTTTAGAAATTTTTTCTTACTATATATATATATATATATATATATATATATATATATATATATATATATATAAATGTAATGTAATGTAATATGTAAAGTAATAATCGAAAATATCAAAAGATATATTAAAAATGATATATTAAATGATATATATTGTGATATGTTTAAAAAAAATCAAAACTTCGGTCACCTATGCACCAGAAGTTGGCATAGCAAAATTTTGATGCACCAGTAATGGACCTACCAAAAGTGAGCTACCTAGATTCTGATTTAAGCACATAGCTAAAGTTTGAAATGTTGTAATTTTTTTGAAATGTTGTAATTTATGTTTTTACAAGAGCTCTGAATCAGCCTGTATAACTTACAAGTGAATAAATTAATATAGCTTCTTGTGAGCTCTTTCTCTGCATCATGTTTTCTGTTTTTATCGACAACTTCATGTGATGCATCTCCCAAAACTTTCAAACTGTATGCATAGTCTTGCAGTCAACGCTCCAGGAAATAAGGTAAATACTCCACTAGCACGCCATTTGCGGATTGATTTACAATTTTTATCTTAATTTTAGAGAGTTTTTCTTATTCCACATTTTTTATGGTTTTTCAAACTCATATCTAAAGTAATAATCATGGAAAATATCAAAAGACATATTAAATCATATATTGTGATATATCTAAGAAAAAAACAAACTTCGGTCACTTCCACGCACCAGAAGTGGGCATAGCAAAATTTTGCTGTGTCAGTAGTGGACATACCAAAAGTGGGCCACTTACTTTCTGTTAGAAGCACAAAGCTAAATTTTCAAATGTTGTAATTTTTCAATCAGGAAAATATAAGCGAAGTTAATTATACTGTTGATCTATGTAGATAATTATGATTTTGTAGCACAAATTCATAATTAAGTAGATATATATGAGACATTGATCATATGCGCAGTACATAAACACATTTTTAAAAGCTATTAAAAGATATAATTGGATTTTAATCCTCTGAAAGTTCGGAAGCCATTGTAGCTAATAATCTTCAAAAGGAATACTTAAAGGAATATTTCAAGAGTACAGATGTGATGCATGTTCTAAAACTTTCACACAAACACACAAGTTTCCCAATATAATCTAATCATGTTAAATGATCACAGTAAGAAATGAATAATTGATAGAATATATACTGCATTTCCCCGAATATAACGAGATATTTTTTGACTGATCATTTCCCGTTAAGATTCTGACTCGCGCTAAATTCGAAGTATAAATATAGGATATTTTAAAATATTCTCTGATGAAAAATTTCGGTGTCGCGTTATATTCGGGCTAATACAGTAGATTAGATATGTTCCTGATATCCGTAACCGCAGATATTCGAAGAAAAAAACATTCGTATCCACAACAATCGCAAGTGTCTGAGCGAAAAGACATTATCCGTTTCTGGAACCGAGAACGAAAAAAAAAAAAATTATCCTGATCCGCAATTTTCTGCTGACTTTCAGCGAATCTTTTAAAGGCTTTTCCATAAAACCGAAAAAAAACCCCATAAATATTCTGTTAATGTTTTATTTGTAACTGAGCGGAATGTTTTATTATTTCAAAACTTAATAATTGTTGTTTATTAGTTTTAAGGTAATCTTCTGGTGGACCTCCAAAATCGTTCGTTTAAATTAGCATTCGTAATTTGAAGCTATTAACATTATTGGCATAATTGTTTAACTTTTTTGAATATTTCTACGTTGTGGGAGCCCTCCCTCTGGATATGACCTTGGCAGAGGTTGAGCATACAGTCTCAAATTTTTATTTCTGAGGGTGACTATGTACACGCTTAAATCTATTGAGTAAAATAATAATCAAACGGAGTATATTTTTACTTAATTATTGACTTCAAACAGCCATTCTCCCGATTGAGTAAAATTTGCTCCACTCATCGACAAAATCCAATGGAGCGAAAAATTCTCAATTTTTGAGCATAATACAACAGCTCCATTTAGGCTAAATAATAATCAAAAATGAGGAGTGTCTGTCCGTTTTTGATTAATATAACTGTACTCAATTATGATTATTATTTAAGCTATAGAATGAGCGTTTTTACAAAATCAGTCCTTTTTTAATTAATATATCTGTACTCAATTAAGATTATTATTTTAAGCTAGAAAAAGGGTGTCTTATGAAAATTTGCTGTTTTTGATTAATATATTGAATGATTCGTTTTCTTCATTTTTTATTATCAGAGCTGTAATCTATGATTATAAGCCCGAGAAAATAAATTTTAAATCAAGGCAAATACATTACATATATCTTAATACACTATAAAAAAGTATTTTTTTAATAAATAGAATATAATTTCACTATAGTCTCTAGTTATAAAACGAATTCACAGTACAGTCAGAATACAGAAATGCAATCATGGTTAAACCACCTGTGAGATTTAATTAAAGGTAAAATAGTACTTACTCACTTGACTGAAGATATCATTACTTCATTGTTTTTACAACAGCGACGAGATTTTTATAATCCAATAGTAAGAAACTATGTCCATTAAAACAAAATGTTTACCGAAAGCATCCTCTCCACATTTAGGTTGAATTTATTTCACAACTCTGAATATGATAAAGATGCATTTGGTATTCGGATATAAAATAAAATTATCACCAGCGAATACATTCATTCTAAAGTATCATCGGGTATCCTCTTTAGAAACTGTTTTAATTCATATTTTGATAACGACATGTTTGCTCTTTGATGCTCTTCGCAAGCTACGATACGATTCCGGCTTCCCGCGTTGTGTTGTCTGTGGTGACTGTACCGTTTTCCGTTGAGAGCGTTGGTCACGTGATAGTAATAGGATATCTTACTACCCATCTTTCGTGGGGGAGAGACAGAATTCTCAAATAGACAAGATTTTAGTGGAAAATGGAGTATAATAGAATCTAGCGAATCCTGAGCATTGAGGGGAATTGAGGAGATAACAAATTATTGTCTTTAATGAGTATTTTTTAGCGTAAAAGGATTTAAATCAGCCGATAAGAAATTTAATCAATAAAGGAGTGTTAGTTTTAATCAATAGATTTGAGCGTGTAAAAGATTGGAGCAAAATTCCGAGGCAGTAAAAATTAAAATGAGGCAAAACTAAATGCAGATATTGATGCAGTAAGTATCTTGTTTGCGTTGGCTTCATGAAAGATGCTCAAGGTTTGATGTAACATGCGATTATTGTGGGAAAAAATTGAATAGCAACAAAGTTACGGTAAAACAATATTCACTCATAGTATCATAGCTGCAACAATTCCGGGCATGTAATTAACTAGTTTTTGTAAACAGTAATTTTTGTCTTAGAAAATAGCGGAACTTTTCAGTTTTTTGATTAAAATACATACAAATTTAATGGTTACAGAAAGTGGTTAAATATGTGCCCGGAAATGTTGCAGCTATGTAGTACATAAAAAAGGTTTTAGAAAGTGTTTGAATCTAAGAAGAACTTAAAATTAATTTTCCTTACATATATTTAAAATCAAGTAGTAGTTCATGTCAATTTAATATTAAGTAAGATACTTAATTTAATTTTCATGTGGTGAAAATGAATGTTAATTTAAATAAATCATTAAAGAAATTATTTAATGGTATGACCTGTTGCTTAATTATTTTTAATATACATATTTAATACTGTACGCACATATTGCAAAAAGTCATGTATACGTAAACACACGGCTTTCACCAACGACGCAGTAAAAACGCGGTTCATCGCACACGCTATAACGCTAAACGATTCCGCTACACTTATAGGCAGCAGTTGCATGAAAACTCTCTCGACACTGAAGCTGGAAAACAGAGTAGTTAACGATTATTATTGTATACAGTAAAATGCTTTCTAAAATTTTTGGTGCTTTTCATTTTATTGTACTTTCATATTGCACTTTATTATACTGATTACTATCTAAACCTATCAATGTTTAGGAATAATCCAATGAAGACGCGTTTGAATAAACGCATATTAGCAATTGTTTCATCTGCCTCTGTTGATACAATTCTCCAAGAAACAGTTTTTCCATAGATGCAATGTAGTTACAATTTGCTTTAAGTTGCTATATTTCAGTTTATTTAGATCGACTCTGAAATATATTTTAGAATGACATATGCCACTTATCAGGAAGCAACTTGTTTGTCAGATGTCTGGACAGCAAATGTGTCTATTAGTTTCGTTTTCTTGAACTTTGACAGTAGTGTGTATGACTAATTATTGAATAAATGATAAAAAAGTCATCAGACAGTTTCATTTTTGTGAAATTTCGGCAAGTTTCCTGATCTTAAATGGGGTGATTCAGAACTTTTGTAAAAGACATGTAAAGTGTGGTAGAGGGAACCAAGATGGTTTAGAATGTGGGCCCGGAAAAGATGGTTTCATTTACCTCTAATCCATTTGTGCGGAGATATTTTTGCAACTTTGTTCAATTTTTGCTAATACCGGCAATCATAGATAAATTTCTGCTGTCAACTTCTCCAACAAGGGACGACTTCGTTTAAAATCATTGTGCATAAAAATTGAAATGTCAACATCCTACTTGGTCATGATAAAATATTATTCTTTTTCGAATTGATGTTCAATACTCGATAAAGGCTAGGAAAAATAATAACGTTTTCGATTGATGGCGAAAATGCCGTCCCAAAAAAGGGACACTACGAATAAATGGGTTAAATAATCAATACTGCAATCAATACATAATCCTGACTGTATTAATGAATCCTGTTAATGATAAATTTTAACCAAGTGCTTTCTCTGAAAGATCCATTAGTTTCTGAAGAACCATGGTTCGAAAGTTCACTACAATTCTAAAGTGATTACATTGAAGACGACGTTTCCAACACCGTATTGGTATGTGCTTTAGAACCGTCTTTGGTCCCTCTACCACCCTCATATTTTTACAAGAGTTCCCCTGTACCCCCTGAATCCCCCTGTATAATTTACAAGTGAATAAATTAATATCACTTCTTGTGAGCTCTTTCTCATCATTCTGCATAGGTACCAAGTATTACGGAATATAATTAACCACTTTT
Source organism: Cheiracanthium punctorium (assembly GCA_038373885.1). Lineage (NCBI taxonomy): Eukaryota > Metazoa > Arthropoda > Arachnida > Araneae > Cheiracanthiidae > Cheiracanthium > Cheiracanthium punctorium. Next base: position 449,450 of record JAWZYV010012397.1, on the reverse strand, counting down.
TGTAGACAGTAAATTCTTTGAATATTTTCCAAAACAGTAATCAGGTCACGCTCTTAACTCAGAATTTTTGCGATATTTTAAACAGAAAATTACCGTTAACAAAAAGTCGTTAATTATATTCCGTAATACTTGGCACCTATGAATTCTGTTTTTATGAGCAAGTTCTTGTGGTGTATCTACCATAGCCTTATTCTGTTTATATGAATTCTCTTATCATAGCTACCAACCTTCCCGATTTCTTCGGGAGATTTCTCACCACAATTTTCAAACAGTTTTATTTTACATTAAATTTTTTGCGTTATTTAAAGCATGAATTGCTAGGTAAAAATTAGCGGTGGGAAATCTCCCGAAGAAATCGGGAAGGTTGGCAGCTATGCTCTTATGTATAGTATATGCAGATTTTTCGCATTTTCTCTATTCCATCGTATGGAGGCATTTATGGCTTTGGAGTATAGTTAAAAGATGGAGTGCTTAATTTTTTTCAAGGTCTCAAGCTTTAAAAATGGTCACATCTCGTAACAATACCAGAAAAGTCTACAATAGGCATACAGATAAATTTTGGTATGTCATAATTTTACAATCAGTAAAATGTAAGTCCAGTTAATTATAGTGTTGATGCAAGAAGAAAATTATAAATGTGTAATGGAAATACATAATTCAGAAGAAATATATGAATGCTTGATCATAGGCCCAGTACATAAACGCATTTCTAAAAGGTTTTAAAAGATATAATTGGCTCTTAATTCTCTGAATGTTCGGAAAACATAATGTAGTTAATAATCTTCAAAAGGATTACTTAACCCTTTGAGGCGCAACCCTTTCCCAATGCTGAAAAAAGGGCAGCCGTTGCCATCGCTCAACTTAACTAACAGCAAGATGGCGGACGATCGAAACGTTTATCGCGTGCCACAGATCTAGAGACCCCTTTTTTGACGACAGCTTTTTCAGCATTGGGCAATGTACCCAGCTGTTCTCGCGTTCTTAGATTTTTCAGCAGATATCAGTGCTGTTAAAAATAATCGTGACCATTTTTTTACGGGAAATGACGTGCTAAAAAGTAAAGGATTCTCGTGGAGCTATGTCACCCGCAACTATTTTTATAGAAATCAAATCTATTCTTCGTGACTGGCAACATTCAATACGTCAGAGTTGGGTGTTCCCAGAGTGGGATCACTGCGCGTTAAAGGGTTAAAGGAAAAATTTAAGAGTACACATGTGATGCATTTTCTAAAATTTTCACTCAAACACACTAGTTTTGCAAAATAATTTAGTCATGTTAAATCTAGACAATAATAAATTAATAAAACTGATGGAATATATACGGATTAGACATTGTTACGAATTTCTAGATTGTTGTGGCCTTCAGGATTTATATAGAGTTTAAAATTCGTATTCTACGCGTCAAATAATTAAAATTTGCATTTTGTTGCTTCAAAATCGGTCAACTAGAACGCGGGATAGGGAGTTTTGGGTGTCTCCAATTTTGAACATACGGTTTTCTCGAGTTTTCGAGAAATATTAGTGTCATCTCTTACCTGAATCCACTTTTATAGACTTATTTTGGCGGCAATTTTGGCTATATTTTGGCAAAAAGTTGCCAGACATGGTGAAATTTGGCGCATTTGGAGCTATTTTACTAGTGGTGCCTGCAATGTTTTCCTCCCTGTATTTGTATAACTCAATTGCCTAGTATTGACCAATTGCATTTCTATTACGCAATCAAAGTTCATGATATATCGGGATTTTTCTACAGTCTCGAGAAATTGCTAGAGATTTCGTTGAGTCTATGAAAGGAGACGAGATCAACAACGATAAGGCTTATCGGTGGTGACGGTTCAGTTGAATGAATCCTCGTATTCAGTTCACTGCATTGGCTGTGAGATCCATGAAGCTCTGTATTTTGTATTACACACACACTAATTGTATTTACACATAAGTATTTGAACGTTATAGTACAAGACTTTTAACGTTATAGTGCAAGAAAACCATCATGTTTGGATGCAAACTTTTTTCTGAAAGTTTCTTATCTGGCATAGATTTATCGTTTATTACATTTTCTAGTATTGCTTGTAAAGAGACATTAAAAATTTCAAGTGACTGACATAGTTTCGCCGTATTTATGTATCAAAATCACATATTTTTTTCGAACTACAGTCTTAATCATGTATAACAAGATGTTCTGTTGATTTAAAAATCTACTTCATTTGGCAGTAATCATTCGATAATTTAATACACTTAAAAGTCTGTTAAGATTTTTTTAAATGTGATTTTAACCACTAAATAACTTTTTAAACTTATGTTTAACACAGGATCTTAAAGATCTTATGTTATGATCTCGGCAGAATGTTGTATACATTGCACATGAAATTATCTCTTCAAGATAATGTATTCTTGAAAATAATTGCCAAACTCAAAGGACTGCAACTCCATCCGCGGATAAGACATCAAATTATCTTTCTCACAATCGTATTCGCGGAAAAAAGAAACAAATTATCCGTTTTCATATTCGTATCCATGGATCTAGCTTTTTAATTAGACGGTACACCTCAACATATATAAATGTAAACATGTATATACTATAATATACTATACTTAGTTTCTGGGTGATTCCCCCCTGGGTGACTGGGTGAGGGGGAGGGAAATATTTTAGGAGGCGATAGAACACAGCACATGTGGAGCACAAATCAACACAGAACCCCTGATCTATATCAAACTCTTTTTACTCTCTCACGGATGGAATGTAAATGTTCCAAAGCTTAATAAATTCCTCATTTTCTGAAGATTTTAAACATGCTATACAAAAAGTAATCCTATATTTAAAAAGAGCAAAAAAAACCCCTATAAAACGTCATCCATTGTATTACAATACCTAGATTTAATGGCTAGTTAGAAGCAATGAAACAGTGAAAAAAATGCAAAATGAAATATTTCAGAATAATTTTAAATGTTAATCTCTTAAATATTGTTCAAGAGATACCATCAGTAAAATTTCCTAAGAATTGGCCCATTCTGATAGCTTTAGAGATAGCTTACAGGAGCCAGAGTGGAGAAAGACTGAATGTATTGTGACTGAAATTTGCTGTTTTGAATGTATTTGGCGTTATCCAACGTTTTTTTTCTTTGCGCCTGACTTATTTTGTTGTGCGTTTTTAGTAGGAAAAAAAATGTTAATTGGTCATCCGGAGTATTGATTCTATTGTCTAGTTATTACAGTAAAACCTTGCTATAACGATACTCGATACAACGATAAATCTCTCTATAGCGATAAAGTTTTGCGGTTCCGGTGAATTTCCATAGATTATAATAATAATCATATCTCAATTTAACGATATTCTCTACAGCAATAAACCTCAGTAGAAAAACGTTTTTTCCCAGACTGATTATCTTTTTCTACCCTCTACAACGATATTTCAGTATTAAAATATCGTATGGCAAGACCGAAATTGAGGTTCGAGGGAATTTCTTCCACATTCAATCTCTCAGTTGCTTGTTATATTTTCTGGATAACGTCTTTTTGTTTTAGATTTAAGTTTGTCATTGATCATTCATTTCTTCAACTGGAACTGATAAAAGCTTTCTAACGCTTTAGTTCGTAGCTCCTCGATAACCTCATAGTTATTGGGCCGAAACTTCTTTCCCCATGGAAAGAAAGAAGGTTCTTTTATCGAAGATTTTTGACAGTGTGGAGTTTCCCATTCTGAGTAGTACTAGGGGCAAGATGCCCCCTATCGTGCTTCTGGGGAGAAAGACCCATTGTAATTGTTAATTGCATTGCAAGAAAGTAATGTCTTTACAAAAAATCAGCGTTAAAGAAAATAAAGTACAGTCGAGCATTAGTTGGGATCTTACACACTTTTATCACACATATTTCACACACACTTCTCATGTTCCTAAACTTCAAGGCGCTTAAAACGAACAATTATTTACTTTGTGATAGGAAATCGCCACGTCTGGACAAAGCCTAGGGAACTAACAAGTTAACCACATTGTGGTGTTTCCGGGAGTTGTGATGTTTTGTTTGGTTCCTTTTTCTCCCCCCCCCCCTCCATACCACCATTCGCGTGTGCCCGCAGGCGACATGACTTTTCACCCGATAGATGGCGCTGTACAGTATTTCAAAGCTCACCGATGGCATATACAACTTCCAAAACCGATAGACAGAGCATAATGACATTCTAAGAGGCACATAAACAATAAAAACATCATTTACAGTTTATCAAAATTCCATACAATTCGCTTCAGTAATTAAATTTTTACAGTAACATGTAATCAAAAATTAACATAAATTAGGATCACAAATTAAACATTTCATATAGACGCTTTGGAAAACAATTAAACTATTATTTATTCAATGAAATTATCCCGATGTGCTCAATATGCGAACCACCAGATGCAACCACATGCTGAAAACGTAAAAAACCTCACCTGGAATTTTGGTGAACTGTAAATGGTGCTTTTATTGTTTATGTGACTCTTAGAATGTCATTATGGACTGTCTATCGGTTTTGGAAGTTGTATATGCCATCGGTGAGCTTTGAAATACGGTACAGCGCCGTCTATCGGGTGAAAATGGTGATTTTCTTTTATTGCATATTTGACTTGCGCATGTTCTGAAACGTGTAGATACCAAATTTCACTGGAATACTCCCGGTCGTTTTCTCTCCAACATCCCTTGAACACTTGCAGTTTAATTATGGCCAACCTGTACTTTATTTTTACATATTTGGCATGCTCCAAGAAAGGTAGATTTCATTCTATAAGTTGAAGGTAAATGATCCACTAATGGATCATTTTTTCGAAGGAATGGGAAATGTATTCGAATGCAGCTACCAAAAGGTGGAAGTGCGCTTAAAGAAGATTGATGTGAAATGCAGATATAGAACTATTACATTAAACAAAGTAACATTAAATATGAAAAACATCCACCCATATGTTCGTAAGTCATAACATTTTGAAAATGCATTGTCGATGTATTTTCAACAACAGAAGGATTCTTTTTTTTTAATTTTGTAGCTTAAGATAATGTTTACTGTTCGATTTTGAACATACAATTATTTGACACAGAGCTAGTTCGTTTATTTTTGCACGCTGTTATTCAAAGACGTTTCATATTGGCCTCATTCAAATAAAACATAGAAAACGCGTATTTATAATGGAAATACAACTTAATTATGGAAATAACTTTTTACGTGTAATTACTGTTGAAAGTTTAGTATTTAACTAATTTTTAGATACTAGTTTTTAGATTGCATTTTATTTGCCGTTTTATTTATAAAATAATGTTCTATTGACCTTATTGTATTCACAGTGTATTTATTATTTTTTGGGGGGGGATGTGGGATATTTGTCTCCAATTTAATGAGCTTGTGTGGTGATACTACAGAGTTACACCTACGAGAACACTTTCCTTTAAAGTACCTATTGAAAAAGTGAATTTAGGTTACGAAGATAAATATATATTGACTTAAACAACTTTTTAATGGCTCTCGAAGGCGAAAAAATAGAACGAAGAAAACATCGGATGATCGCATTTCAGGGGTCGTACAGAAATTACGAACAAAATATTTTTTCTACTCTAGCAATAAAAGTTTACATTAAAATTCATGTATAACACCCGATTATCTTTGTTTAAAGATATCTCGGAAAAAAATTTATGATGAAAGGCTGAAACTTTGAACATCACATCTTTAGAGTATGTTCATATTTAAGCAGCTGAGAATTTTTTTTTGAACGGGGTTGTATAAAAATTTAAAAAGTATAACTTTTTCAAAATTAAAGAGAGGAATTTTTTCTTAACGTTGTCTTATTTCCGAACTTATTTTGAACATTTTTCCAATTTATAGTGCCCACTTCAAGTGGCGAGGCGTTGAAGGTTGGGGGGGGGGTACGGGCCGCACCGGGTGACACAAAAAAAATGCTGGTTTTAAAATATTCAATTAATTAAATAAAAGATCTGATTTCGTGATGAAAAAGATTTCCGAGATTAGAAATAAGAATAAATATAATGAAAGACACATGTTCTGTGTACCTGTAAATATAAAATGTGTTATTTCATCTCAACTTTGTTTTCTTCAAGTTTAAAATTTTCAACATTTTCCTTATAAAACAAGAATATAGCAAGTTGTTCTAAACTTATGTGTTGCCATTTCATCTGTATTTTGTTCCACTTTTAACCAGGGGTGTAACTAAGAACACTTTATTTTGCTTTGGGGGAGGGGGCAGTGGATCTTGGGAAAGGAGTTCGAATGCGGTGCTTGACCAAACTGGGGATGCAGTAAAGATTCCCCACAGACTTGCTCAAGTCGGGGTAGTAATATACACCAACGTACATTACTACGCCGTGTACACCGTAAAACATTTTACTTGCGTAGTGAATAAAAAAAAAAACCATTATACTCACAATGTTAATAACGATTTTGCTTATATTTATGCAGAACTAACTTTGACTGGCCTGTGTATGATGAGGGAGGATGACACCGGATGTGTCCACACCGGTAGACACCATGCTTAGCGACGCCACTGCCCACTTATCACCAATATACTTATCTCCACTTATCGTAAAGAAATAAAGTCTGTTACCACGTTTTTGGATATCCTGCATATGTATATTTTTTTAAATGAAGTTATACAGGTAACTGAAAACTTTGTCATAAATGTAAAGGGTGATAGAGGCATATACGATTCAGAATCACATAGGTCGGAAACTCCGTGTTCATTTAGTTGTTAAGTTTAAATTAAAGCAAAGACATTGATTTTTGGATAAAAATTAAAGGCTCAAATCCAAAACAGTAACACATGACTGATTTTTCCAACAGTTATAGTAGAAACAAAAATGCCCGAAACTTCCATACAAAATGAATTATGAGAGTGGCTAGTTTCCAGTGTTGCAATAGTGGATTATAGAATTAAAATTTTTTTTTTTGAAGAACTTTAGAAGAACTGTTGGAGTGTTTGTCTAAATTCTAAATAAAGTTTCATAAGCAACGCTTTTTTCTCCGACACTTTGTAAACTACCTATTTAGACTAAGTGCTTTTTGTGAAAGATGCATTAGTTTTTGTCACACGGTGGTCGGAAAGTTCACTGTTACATCAACACTTCTTCCAAAGCGATTATTAACAGGTACATGAAGACGACGTTATCGACCCCAAATTGTAATGGGATTAGGAATCGTATTTTTCTGAATCTTGGGGCTCTAGTCTGCCACGTTCATTTCACGTAGTATACGCAACCTTTAAAAAGTTGCGGGTCAAGCTTTAGGATGTTAGCGAAGTCGCGGGCCGTATAATTGGGATTTATATGGGATTTTAAATGGTTTATATAGGTTCTATACAGGGTTCTGATATGTTCCGCTGGCCAGATCAAAAGCCGTGGCATCCGAACGTTCGTTTAAACGAAAGTGGTAGAACAGAGCTCTTGGTCTCCTCCACCTCCATTTATATTTCTGACGTACAGATTTGAACCATCGTGTACCTTATTATACTGCGTTTAGAGAAAAACTCACAGAGAATGCTTTCCCTCTCTTCTGCAATTACTTTAAACGGCTCCGCTACTACAGATGCAAGTAGCAGTTGCACGAAAACTCTCTCAAGGCAAGGGTTAATCCCAATTCGAGAATGATTATTTTTTATACAATAAAATACTTTCTTAAATTTCCGGTGCTTATTGTGGTTTCATATTGCTGTTTACTATACTGATTACAATACAAGCTGTTCTACGTTGAAGACTGACCCGATGAAGACGCGTTTGGATAAACGTATATTAGGTATTTCTTTATCTAACTCCGTTAACAAGATTCTCTGTCAAATTGTTTTTTTATGTATGCATTTTCTCTAAAATAAGTTTTAAGCTGCTATTTTCCATTTCATTCAGAACGATTCTGAAGTACATTTTAGAATGACATATCCCACTTATCAGGAAGCAACTTGTTTGGTTAGACGTCTGGAGTGTATATGTGTATATTAGTTTTGTTTTCAGGAACACTGAAAGTAGTCTTTATAGCCAATTATTCAATAACACATAGAAAATCATCAGCAGTAGTTTTAGCTTTTTAAGATTTCGGCAAGTTTCCTCATCTTATACGGGGCGATTGAGAACTTTTGTATAAAAATCTAAGATAGTGGTTGGGATAGAATCAAGAAGGTTCAGAATCACATAGAAATATTGGGTCGAAAACGATGTTTTCATTTACTGTTAATAATGCTTTTAAAAATCAATACTGTAATCAACATATAATCCCCTCATTTTTATAATGAATCGTATAGTAATTAATTTTAGTCAAGTGCTTTCTGTGAAAGATCAATTACTCTTTGGCGAACCTTGGTTGAAAATTTCATTATTATCCTAACGTAATTATACTAACACGTACATAAAGACGACGTTTCCGGAACCTCAGTGCTATGTGCATTTGTTCCGTTTTGGTTCCCTGTACCAACCTTCACCTGTTTATAAAAGAATTCTGAATCGCCCTGTATTATTTAATAATGAATAAATTAATATCGCTCCTTCGGAGGGGAGGACGGCACGCACCCTCTTCATGGATCTGCTCTTGAAAGATATTGACTATACCATCTTGAATTTTTAAATTCTCAGGCTGAAAAGATTGCTTCGTAAACGAATGTCTGCGAATTTCGAAAATTAGAATGAGGCAAAACTAAAAGCAGATTTCGATACAGTGTGTACCTTATTTGCGTTGGTTTCATGAAGATGTTCTGGGCTTTATGAAACATGCGATTTTTGTGGGAAGAAATTAAATATCAGAAGAAATTTTTTCAAAACTATTTTGACATAGCATATAAAAACATTTTCATAAAATGCTAGAATCTACTAATATTTTAAGAAATACTTCTCACTTTCATGCACTTAAAATAAAAAAAAAATAATTCATGTAAGTTAATGTAAAATACCTTAATTTAAATTTCATGCAATGGAAATAAATGTTAATAAAATATTAAATATATCCTATAACGATATGATTTTCTGCTTTAGTATTTGTATAAAGCGTATTACATGCATATATATTAAAATAACATAAAATGTAACGCTTATTTAGATGTTTAAGACTTATACAATGAAGACGCATTCTACACGGACAAGTAGCAGTCGCATGATAGCTTAACAGACTGGAAAAACCCCTGTCTGTTGCACGGATGTCTTATTTAGTATATACAATAAAATACTTCTTTAAATTTATGGTAATTTTAATCTTGTACTTTCATATTGTTGTTTATTATACTGATTACTGTATTAGCTGTTCATCTACGTTTAAGACTTATCCAATGAAGACGCAGTCCGAGAAACACATTTTAGGAATTTTTTTACATCACTTTGTTGACAAGATTCTCTCTGGAACCGGTCTTTTATAGATGAATTGCCATTAAGATTAGTTTAAATTTTCTATATTTCATTTCTTTTCTACCAATTCTGAAATACATTTTACAATGACTTGTCCACTTATCAGGAAACAACTTGATTGGCTAGATGTCTGGGCAGTGTATGCGTCTATTAGCTACGTTTTTAGGATTTTGAGAGTTCTTTTTGTGGACAATTATTCAATAAATGATAGAAAAGCAACTATCAAATTAATAATGAATCCTGTTTACAATAATATACGTATTATCTTATGTAAAACATACCCAGGTTTTTTTCATCTTAATTATTTCAGCGCACGGAGCCAGTTATGGGATTGCGGTAATTAAAATATTGAGTGATTAATACTTTCGACTTTTCAAGCCTCTTCAGAAGGGACCACATATTGTGACCATTTCGGAAAATTCTAAAATCAGCTGAATCTTGAAAAGTTATGGCGAATTTTGGCTTCAATTCACTTTATTGCTATTTCTTGCAAGCGCTTAACCTTTTCTTGATTTCGGACTTCTTTCGAAACAAAAGTACAGGACACGGCTGGGGGAAGATTGCTTTTTGCATGTAGAAAGAGTCGTTGACAAGAAAGAAAAAGAGTAAATTACAAGAACGGACATGTTTCACAAATGTGTTATTCCGCTGATAAAAGAGACTTAATTTAAGCTCGTGTAAGAAAGTAAATTATTCATTTCTGATTAATCGTACTCGATCAATAGTAGAGGAATTTCACTCAGTCTATATCGTTATGAAATTAGAAAGAATTTTTTATTTCCTTTCTGAACTGATTTATCTTTCTTTTCTGTTATGAATAATGCGAAAAATGTTTATAAATACAAAATTGAGCATAGTATTCGATATTCGATACACATATTATGTACACGTGTAGGTTTTTTATTTTGTAAGAAAGTTTATTTGAATTGCGTTTGCAGATTTCTTATCGAGCTGATATAATTTTTCGACGTAAGCTATTGCTATTTGTCGCATAGTGAGAAATAATAATTAAAAAAGAACGCAGAAAAAAAACAAGGTAAATTTGTTGTTTGTTGCATTGATAGATAGCATTGACAGATAGCATTATATGAGTGGATACGATTGCACCTGAATGACTGGCGTTGATGTAAGCAGAGGTGAATGTGGTCTTGGCCACAGCTTGAACCCGCAGTCACCAAATCTGCGTATCTTTGTAACATGGAACTATTTTCTTCGGGCCAGTTTTATTTGTTTTACCTTGTAGAAGCAGCTTCTTGAGAATGCGGCAATGACGCTAAAGATAGCATTATAAGATAGACTTCATTTTCTTGGTAAGCTCTGCCAAAAATTCCATCCACATCGCAATTTGTGACAATTTGGCTGAAAATGTCGATTGAAATAAGTTATGCGGGCCCTTCAGTAGAAAATAGCTAAAAGGTGGGCAAGGGGAGATGGGGCCCTCTCAAAATTGAGATTTCTTTTAATTGAATGTGAATGATCAAGCTTTTTGTGATGAATTCTACCTTTTCCCTTGACACAACCTGACATTTTTTATGGCTATGTGTCTGGTCTTACATGTAGCTTGTTGATTGAATAGGGCTGGTGCAGGAGCCCTAGATGCAGCTACCCCGTGGTAGACTCTGGGTCGCCTGGTTAGCGACATTGGCCAGGTGCTGGATTTGTGCAGAAATTTTCATATAATTCCAAGCTCCAGAGGAGGCAATTCTGTTCCCTTCAGGAAATTTATCTTACATCTCGAGGCTTGAAAATAAGTTTTTATTGCAGATGGAATTTACTAACCCAAGATTATGAGAATTTTAACGTAACGAAAATTAGTGACAATTTTGGTGCTTTTATTCGAAATTTCAAAATTTTAAAGATATTCTTTTCACACAAGATTTTATTTAATTAAAATATCGTAATGTCCATGGATGGGTCACTTTTGCTGGTTATTACATTTCGATCGGAAAAAAGTTGTAAATTATCAGTCGAGTTTTATAAACAATGAGCTTTTCTCGGTTATAAACCGTTAAACAATAAACAAATATTGATATTCGATGTAGTATTATTTTACACTCATACCATCGATACTTTATATTAATTTTGTACTACTTTGTGCGATTGCTACTTATGTAAGCTACTCAAAACACCACCTCTAGTAATAATTTTTGCTTGATGCTTCAGTAAAACAGTAACTTTATGAAAGCATTTTACTGGCATGTTTTGCACTGTAGAACTGCTTTACAATTTGATAAAAGTTCAACAGAAACGATTCGAAAAGTCTTCTCTTTTAGATACATTTAAAAAATATAAAAATCCAGAAAACTTTCGCCGTTGTATTTTCAAGTTTTGAAACAAAAGTTTACTTGAAACGAAATGCCTTCTGTTACAATTATGTTATTTTGGGAGAAACGTGTTGGGTCTCCTGAGAGTAATGCGCTGAATGTTCTCATGCCCAGTGGTATTACACTGCTGGCCACCCAAATTGCAGCACCAAGAAAAACAAGAGATATCACAACAAAATTTATTGTGTAGATAACATGTTGACCAAGTAACAAATGATTAAATTTACAGCATTCTATGAAGCGTGGTTCCTGCCAAAATCAGTACCCAGAGTAGCCGCCGTTGTTGGAGATCACAGCTGCCACACGCCTCGGCATTGATTCAAAGAGACTTTGAATGTGTTCTTGGGGTACAGCAGACCAAGCAGCTTCCACACGTTGCCAAAGTTGATCTGGTGTGACAGCTGGGGATGAACTCTGGGTCAGTCGTTGAGCAACCATGGACCACATTTTTCTATCGGCGAAAGATCCGGAGAGCGCGCCGGCCAGGGAAGCAATTCAATCTGGTGATTGACGAAGAACCCTTGGACAATGCGTGCCACGTGTGGCCGTGCATTATCCTGCTGAAATATGGCTGTTGGCAAGCCCTGAAGGTAAGAAAGGACAACTGGCTCCAACACCTCGGAGATGTAGCGCTGGCTGGTTAAAGTACCGGCAATGCGTACTAGAGGAGTGCGAGAGAGATATCCGATACCGCCCCATACCATAATACCCGGTGCAGGACCAGTGTGACGGTGCATAATGCAGCTGTTCAGCATCCTCTCTCCACGGTGTCTCCAGACTCGAATCCGACCGTCGTGGTGTTGCATACAGAAGCGTGACTCGTCAGTAAAGAGAATTTCATTCCATTCTGTCGTCCACATCCTTCTTTCATCGCACCATTGGCGGCGGAGACGTCTGTGGTTCCGCGTCAGAGGTAGACAAAGCAACGGACGTCTTGCGGACAGACCATTCTGCTGTAAACGACGTCGAATGGTACGCGCAGACACTGGATGATGCGTTACAGACTGAATCTGCTGTGATATGGTTCGTGATGTGACTGATCGGTCCGTCACTGCCATGCGTACAATCTGCCTGTCATCACGTGACGTGGTGCACTGAGGTCGATGCGGTCGATCACGTCTGTCCGTCGTACCCTCCTGCACCCAACGATCACATATCCGCATCACAGTTGTTTGGTTTCGTCCAATACGACGACCGATTTCCCTGAAAGATAACCCACAATCTCGGTATGCCACTATCCTTCCTCTGTCAAACTCGGATACTTGATCAAAAGATGATCGTTGTTTCCTACGAGGCATAATTTATCGTTTTTTTGAAAAAAAAGCAAGAAAAACACAATTGCTGTACTTGAAACCGTCGAAATCTCCAAGCCTTAAATAGCGCTTTGAGGTGGCGCCACAGGCGCGCTTGATGTGCGTCTGCGCTGAAATTCTAATCATTTGCATATCTCACCTCAGCTAATGCATGTTGTAAATTTCATATTATTTGCATGCTTCCTTCAGGGTGTTGCATTTACGATGGCCAGCAGTGTAGATGATCTGAGAAGGAAACAAAAAAATATGTTGCACGAAAAATCTTAAAACCTCCTAGTGGAATTCATTAAGATGAATATCTGGGTTCCCCGATAAGTACATCAGCTAGACTAAATGCAGTAATTCTACGCTTAACTGACATTTCATTTTCCACGAATTATAAAAGCAAATGAAATATAATAAAATATAAAAGGAATATAAAATAAACAAATAGCACGTCTTGCCTGGGCGAAAAGTTTATTTTCCCATTAAAATTTTGCGAATTCTGGTAGACAATCTTCAATTCAAAGTGGTGGGGGTGGGTGAATGAATTATGTTCTGTTCTTACTATCGCTCAAAACAACTGCGAATAAATTTTTCCGCCACATGACAAAACACGTAAAATTAAATTTAATCTTCTACTAAAGATTAGAGAAAAATATGCCAGATTTGCAGTATTAAGTCTGCTTTCGTGGCGCCAGAGTAGAGAAAGATTTCACTCTTTCGAATGCATTTGACGTTATCTCACATTTAAAAATTGGTTTTTTATTTACGTTTGGTGTATTTTGTTGTGAGTTTTAGGAGAGAAAGACTTTTTAATTGGCCATCCAGCGTATTGATTCTATTGTCGTCGTTTCAGTTATTATTTTATTGTTCAGAAATGATGTAGTTTATTTTTACACATTTTGTATGTTACGAAAAAGGCAGATTTTCTTCCTTTAAGTTGAAGCTATACGATACACAATTCGAACATTTTCTTGAAGAAATAGGAAACGTATATTTCGGTCAAGTATATTAATCGATTGCAACTACAGGAAGGTCTAAAATGGCGCAGTGAAGGTTGATGTGAACGGTAAAGACAGAAATGCTACATTAAACAAAGGAACTTTAAATACGAAAATATCAAATTACATGTATGTAGTTATTAAATTTTTCCATTTCCTTTTTATTTGTGTAAGGCGTTCATTTATAAACATTCAAAGTAACCGATGACCGTCTAATGCGTTAGTTAAAGGACATTAATCACTTAAATGGAAAAAAAAAATGTACACCCGAATTTTCTCTGTGTTCCCAATTGGGAACATTGATCGTCTCTCGCAATACTTTTTTAAGGGGCTAAACTTTGACAATACCTTTATGGGTAGTTTAAATAATAAGTGAAATATTGAGAGAATTAATGGAAGTTTTTTAAAATTTAAGTGAAATTTGAAGCGGACGGGGGGTATCATGATAGCTCAGTAAAAATTTATGAAAATGGGTATGTTTATGATTTTTTATCCAATTTTTCACTAATGGTAGAAGTGCAAATTCTATTTCAAAAAATCAAGTCTTCTTTATCTTATAATACTTTTAAAGTCAATATCGATAACATTTAAATAAAAAAAATTTAATTTGATGTTCGCAGTTGGAAACATTAGGCTGTAAAAGGTTAAAGAGATGGAGTCCTGCCCGGATTGACAACTCTAGAGGTTACGTCATACTGTCATTTGTTATATAGGACATTTCCAAGAGAGATGGACCACGGGGACAGAAGATGGGCTACTGACATATTTCGTTACTGCGCTTCTCTATACATTTCGCAACTATCTTCGCCAGACCTTTAGAGGCATTTTGCGTGGTGTGCAACTAGTTGTTTCTCAAAAAACATAATATTTTTTTCAGTTAATAATGATTGCTTCTGTTAATAAGTGAAATAATTTTTTCATAAGATTATAATTACAGTTAAAGGTTTTGCTTTGTGTGTGGTCTATCTTGTTTTGATGATGTAATCTTGGGAAACTTATAGGCTTCGAAATAAACTAAAATGCCGAAGAGAAATCCACAGTGTAATGTCAGAGTGAGTTAGTTATATTTCTCACTCACATTAATCGAAAAAGATGGACCTCGTCTAGACGGGAGACATGGACGAGGATTTCTGTTGGAAGAAATCAAGGGAGAACTAGAACTTTTTTTCAGGGAGGTGGGGGTAGCTTTAATATAACTGCAGAACTGCTTGAAATATGTCATCATTATTTAGATGATCGACGAGTCCGACGCCTTAACCGCTGTCGAGATCAACCGATAAAAATAATGCGAGAAAAGCACAAACCCCTTCCCCAACTCATTGGAGAGAGCAACGGAATTTTTCTTTCCGTATCAGTGTCCCGTCGGCCATTGAAGTACATATAAAACGGGTGAGTCAGCATTGGCCTCCCTCCTCCCGCCGAAACTCGACTCTCAAAATCGTGCAACTTGTTACCACTTACTAAGAGGATTGTACTCAACAGTTTGTCACTGGTAAAAACTTTTTTTTTTGGATGTTTGGTTTAAAACCAATTTTTACAGTACTACATACAATCTTGAATTTTTCAATTCTCAGGATGACTATGTAAAAGATTGAAACGAAAATTAATGTGTGGGAGGTTTCGAAAATTACGATGATGAAAAACTAAAAGCAAATTTTGAAGGAGTGTTCATCTTGTTTTGGTTAGCTTTAGGAAGGATGTTCACAGTTTGATGTAATATACGATTATTGTGGGAAGAAATTATAAAACAATGAAGAAATTACTTCCAAACAATCTTTACAAAGCATATAAAAGCATTTTCATAAGTGTTTGAAAATATTAAGAATTTCAGAAATGCATTTCACTTTCATTTATTTAAAAATCAAAAATTAATTCATGTAAACTTAATATATTGTAAGTTAATTTAATTTTTATGTTATGAAAATAAACTTGAATGAAAAAATCGCGAAAAAATCTTTTAAAGATATGACCCTGGGCTTTAGGATTTCTACAATACACCTTCGGCTTTAGGATTTCTATAATACACATTACGTAGCACATGTAGATATTGTAATAAGAAGTTTCATGGTAGAATACAGAGAAGCCGTGGTACATCTCTCCAGCAATTACCCAAGAATATTCCGCTACACATACAAGCAGAGGTTGCACGAAAGGTTACTACCATACTAACAAAACTAACGTAGTATATGCTATAAAATACTTTTTAAAATTTCTGGTGCTTTTAATGTTATTGTACTTTCATATTTTTGTTTATTACACTGAAGTGACAAAAGTCATGTGATAGCAATATGCAAATTTACAAATGTCGGTAGTATTGCGTACAACAGGCATCATTGGTTAGTGGATTAGTAGAACTTTAAGTTATAGTCAAGTAATTGATGCGTCAAGGTGTTTGAAGTGATAATGGCTGCAGACGAGAATTAACAGAATTCAGTTTCGGAAATAGTGAACTGAATACACAGTGTCAAGAGTATGTCCTGAATATCTAATTTCAGGAATAACCACCCACTACCCACAGCGTGCGGCCTTGTGCTTTGAATGCCCTAGATCAGAGACTCATCCGAAGAATCGTCAGCGACAGCAGACAAGTAACGCTGTGTGAAATGACGGCAGAAATCAATGTGGGTCGTTCGACGGCCGTGCGCGTTAGGACTCTGCAGCGAAATCTGGTTTCAATGGTCTAGGCAGCAGACCGACTCGAGTGCCATTACTGAATGCATGGCATCGCTTGCAGCGCCATTCCTGGGCTCGTGATCTCATCCGTTGGACCATATATGACTGGAAAACTGCAGCTTGGTCGGATGAGTCACAATTAGTGCTGGTAAAAGCTGATGGTAGGGTACGAATGGGGCGTAAACCTCACGATGCCATGGACCCAAGTTGTCAACAAGGAACGTTGCAGGCTGGTGGTGGCTCCATAATGATGAGGGGTATGTTTACATGGAGTGGACTGGGTCCTCTGGTCAAACGTAATGGATCATTGACCAGAAATGACCATGTTGAGCGTCTTGAAGACCATTTACATCCATTCATGCGCTTCATGTACCTAAACAACATTGGAGTTTTTATGGATGACAATGCGTCATGTCATCGCCCCAGAACTGCGCGAGATTGGTTTGAATAACATTCTGGAGATTTGCAGCCAATAGTTTGGCCACCTAGATCACCCGACATGAATCCCACTGAGCATGCATGGGACATAATCGAGAGGTTCGTTCTGCTCAAACTCCACCACCGTCTACCCTGTCGCAACTGTGGACCTCTTCACAGACAGCATGGGTGAGTATTCTTGTAGGGGACTTCCAACGACTTGTCCAGTCCATGCCACGTCGAGTTGCTGCTGCCGGGCAAAAGGAGGCCCGACACGTTAGTAAGAGGTATCCCACGACTTTTGTCACCTCAGTGTACACTGACTACTGTATTAGCTGTTCTTCTACGATTAAGACTTACAGTGTTATAAAAATTTACTGAAATAAACAGTCAGTGTCTGGCAGTCTGTCAGCAATGCTTCCAGACAATGACCGTTTTCCCATTTCCGGTGTCGGAGAAAACGGTTAATCTCCGTTCACATGTTAGCTTACGAATCGGTATCTCTCCGTTATTTTCATTCAAACTATCAGGTATTTTGGCTCACCAAACACAAGATTCTTTCTGTTATTTTGAGGCAAGAATTTACTTTTTTTCCGATTAGAGAAAGGTATTAGGTATTATCTAAAATTATGGAGTCAGGGTTTGTATCACTTTTGATAGATATTATGCCTTATTTTCTAATGAGCGACATTAATGGACAAAACAGGGTGCCTATATACTCCCAAAAAATAATTTATTTACAGTTGAATATGGTTTTTATACATTAAAGGTAGTCATTTTTTAAACCAACGTTATGCTTTCAAATACATTTTACAGAGCTGCCAAGTCTCCGGCTTTTTTCGGGAGATTTCCTACCACTAATTTTTACTAACAAATTTATGTTTAAAATAAGTCGAAACATTTAATGCAAAATAAAACTGTCTAAAAATTGCGGTTTGAAATCTCCCGAAAAAAGCCGGAGACTTGGCAGCTCTGATAGTAATACATTCAAATAGAAATTGAAACACTGTATTCATGCAGTTATTTTACACGTGAAGGGAGAATAAAAAGTTGTCCTGGTTCAACTTTTCCATATATTTATATATATATACACACACACTATACATAGGTAGGTACGTACGCAACATTAACAAAGTTTTATGCATTATTAGTTATTAAAATCTGGAATTAGTTTTTTGTAGCTGCACCACCAGCTTCAATAATATTTTTTTGGGGGTGTGGGGGTGTGGAGGTGGTCCATCTAGGTGCTAAAATACTAGAGTTGTTTTAAAAATGTGTACATACATGTACATACAATGTTATAAATAGTGCACTATTAAAAAGCATCTTGGAATTATTCGTTTTCTGCATTTTTTTTTATCAGAGCTATAAGTTATGGTTATTAGCCCCCAAAAAAACAAATTTTAAATGAAAGCAAACACTTTACACATATCTTAATTCGCTATACAAAAAATAATTTTTTAATAAATAGAATACAATTCCTCTATAGTCTCTAGCTAGAAAACGAATTCACAGGACAGTCAGAATACAGACATGCAATCACGGTTAAAACAGCTGTGAGATATTAAAGCAGCAAACAAATTTATTTACATGAGAAAGGTAAAACAGTACTTACAGTTCACTTCTTTGAGTCGAAGTATTCAAAACTTCCTTCGTTGTACAACAGCAACGAAACTTTTATAATCCAATCGTAAGAAACTCTGTCCACTAAAGCAAAATCTTTACCGAAAATATCCCAACCATACTTAGGTTGAATTTATTTAAAAACTCTGAATATCAAAAAGATGCATTTAGTATTCGGATATAAAATAAAATTACCACATGCGAATACACCGAGAAGTAAGCTTCGTCGTGTCCACTGCATTAACCTAGCACCCACAGCAAAAGGACTTAGCATTAATTGAAATACTACTCCAGTTACCTGCAGTTGTCTGTTACATGCATCATACGACGATATTTTTGTACGTTTAAGGGATCTTAACTCCGACTTGAACATCCGTGCAGAATGAGCAAAGAACATATTGCATTAAAAATTGCTAAAATCAACTTTGTGGGTATTGTTTTGAAAACGAGCGGAAGTGAGTCGGAGACATTCCAATCGTCCAAGTTCGCAGGTGCCAGAAAGAGAACGGAAAATACCCTTTTAAAACTAGACTTCAGAAGATTCACAGATAATTTTCGTTTTTTAACCAAACACCATTGTCTGTGAAATTCAGATATTTTATAACAGTGTATCCAAGTAGTAGTGTGCAAAACTATTTATTAAATACTAGAAAAACCATCAGCAGTAGTTTCTATTTTGTTAGATCTCGGCAAGTTTCCTGATCTTACACGTGGGGATTCAGAACTCTTGTAAAAAACATGGTAGGGGTGGTACAAGGAACGAAGACGGCCTAGAATCACATACCTAGTAATGTGAGGCCAGAAACGTTATTTTCATTTACCTTTAAATAATCAATCCTGTTATTGATATGTAATCCCGACTTCAATAATGAATGGTGTTAATAATAGTTTTAGCCAAGTGCTTACTATGAAAGATCCTGTAGTTTTTGAGGAACCGTGGTCGGAATATTCACTATTAGTCTAAAGTGATTGCATGCAGACGACGTCTCCGACACCATATTGGTATGAGCTTTTGAATCTTCTTGGTTCCCAATACCACCCTTATATGCTTTTACAAGAGTTCTGAATCACCCTGTATAAATTACAAGTGAATAAATTAATATCACTTCTTGGGAGCTCTTTCTCTGCATCATGTTTTCTTTTTATCGACAACTTCTCGTGATGTACCCACCATAACTTTCAGTCTATACGAATTGTCTTGCAGTAAAGAAGGCAAATGCTCCAGTAGTACGCCATTTGCGTAATGATTTGCAATTGTCGTCTTAATTTTAGAAATTTTTTCTTACTATATATATATATGTATATTGGCTGTTCAAATTCATATGTAAAGTAATAATCATCGAAAATATCAAAAGATATATTAAAAATTATACATTAAAGGATATATTGTGATATGTTAAAAAAAAATTAAAACTTCGGTCACCTATGCACCAGAAGTGGGCATAGCAAAATTTTGATGTACTAGTAAAACACCTACCAAAAGTGGGCAACCTAGATTCTGATATTAGCACATAGCTAAAGTTTGAAATGTTGTAATTTTTCAATCCAGAAAATATCAACGAAGTTAATTATACTGTTGATCTATGAAGGAAATCATGATTGTGTAGCGCAAATTCATAATGAAGTAGAAATACATGAGACATTGATTATACGCGCAGTACAGAAACACATTTGTAAAAGCTTTTAAAAGATATAACTGGCTTTTAATCCTCTGAATCAAGGCCGTACCCAGGGGGTGGTCCTATGGGTCCGGACCCCCCCCGAAATTTTCACATTATATATACATTTATATGTGTGGAGACAGGGGCGTAGCCAGAAATTTTTCATGGGGGTGGTTACGACTACTACAACTCACATATATGTATACGTGTGTTTTATAATGTAGTGAAGAATATACATTTTGTATGGCAAAAAATTCCTCATGGGGGTGGGGTTATGACCCCCTAACCCCCCCCCTTGGCTACGCCCCTGGTGAGAGTATATTTATATAATAATATGATGATATTCAATATGTCAGACCCCCCCTCCCCGCGAAATGTCGGACCCCCTCCGAAATTATTTTCTGGGGACGGCCCTGCTCTGAATGTTCGTCCAGTGTAGCCTATGTAGTTAATAACATAGCTGCCAACTCTTCCGTTTTTTTCGGGAGATTTCCCACCACAATATTTAAACAGTTTTATTTTCTATTAAAATTTGGATTTGTTCAAAATATGAGACAGAGAAGAAAAATCGGGAGAGTCGCCAGCTATGTAATAATCTTCGAAAAGAATACTTAAACAAATATTTCAAGAGTACAGATGTGACGAATGTTCTAAAACTTCCACAAGTTTCCCTATATAATCTAATCATATTAAATGATAACAATAATAAATGAAGAACTCATAGAGTATATATACTGTATTAGCCCAAATATAACGACATATTTTTTGAGTGATCATTTTCCGTTAAAAACTTGACTCGCGCTAAATTCGAAGTATAAATATAGGATTTAAAAAAAATATCTGATGAAAAATTTACGTGCCGTGTTATATTCGGGCTAATGCGGTAGATTAGATTTGTTCCTGATATCCGTAACCGCAGATATTCGAAGAAAAAAAAATTCGTATCCACAACACACGCAAGTGTCTGAGCGAAAAGACATTATCCGTTTCCTGAACCGAGAAGCGAAAAAAATTTATCCAGATCCGCAATTTTCTGCTGGATTTCGGCGAATCTTTTAAAGGCTTTTCCATAAAACTCAAATAAAAAAAAACCCATAAATATTCTGTTATTTTATTTGTAATTAAGCGTAATATTTTATTCTTTCAAAACTTAATAATTGTGGTTTATTAGTTTTAAGTGAATCTTCATGTTGACCTCCAAAATCGTTCATTTAAATTAGCATTCGTAATTTGAAGCTATTAACATTATTGGCGTAACTGTTTAACTTTTTTGAATATTGCTACGTTGTTGTTACTCCCTCTGGATATGACATTGTCAGAGGTTGAGCATACAGTCTTAAATTTTTAATTCTGAGGATCACTATGTAAAAGATTGGAGCAAAATTCCGAGGCTGCGAAAATTAGAATGAGGCAAAACTAAAAGCAGATATTCATGCAGTACGTATCTTGTTTGCATACGCTACATGAAAGATGTTCAAGGTTTGATGTAATATGCAATTATTGTGGGGAAAAATTAAATAGCAACAAAGTTACGGTAAAACAATATTCACTCATAGTATCATAGCTGCAACAATTCTGGGCATATAATTAACTAGTTTTTGTAAACAGCAATTTTTGTCTTAGAAAATAGCGAAACTTTTCAATTTTTGATTAAAATACATACAAATTTAATGGTTACAGAAAGTGGTTAAATATATGCCCGGAAATGTTGCAGCTATGTAGTACATAAAAAAGGTTTTAGGAAGTGTTTGAATCTAAGAAGAACTTAAAATTAATTTTCCTTAAATATATTTAAAATCAAGTAGTAGTTCATGTCAATTTGATTTTAAGTAAGATACTTAATTTAATTTTCATGAGGTGAAAATAAATGTTAATTTAAATAAATCATTAAAGATATTGTTTAATGGTATAACCTTTTGCTTAATTATTTTTAATATACATATTTAATACTTTACGCACATATTGCAAAAAGTCAAATATACGTAAACACACGGCTTTAACAGACGACGCAGTAAAAACGCAGTTCATCGCACACGCAATAACGTTAAACGATTCCGCTACGTTTATAGGTAGCAGTTGCATGAAAACACTATTATACCGAAATTGACAGACAGAGTAGTTAACGATTGTTATTGTACTAGCTGCGCACCCGTTCTCCGCACGGTAATGAACGAAACTTTTTCTTACATCTATAATTCGAATTGAATCCAGTGATTTGGAATCTAAAAATAAGCAAAATGATTTTTGACTCTTTGCGTAAAGTTACTCATTAGTTATTCGTAAAGTTAGTATAAGTACTGACCTGAGACCATTGTTAATATTATGACACAAAGACTATGTCGGTGTCATTCGCGATCAGAAAAAAAAAGCGTGACGGTTTGTAGCGAAAATTCCTAACTTTCAAAATATCTCATTTCTACATCATACTCTTTTTTAGATTTAAGTTATACCACCTTAGATACTACACTATATGGAGAACCGTTTTATTTTATAGTTACATAGTTGTGTACCCGCTCTTCGCAAGGGAAGAAGAGAACATTTTCCCAAAATGTGATCATAACGACTTGTGACTAAACAGAATCTCCAAGAACAAAAAAAGTTCTGTTACAGTCTTTTCTGTTGAAACTACCGCGAGATATATTAACGCGAAATAGAATTATTTAATTTTAGTTAGCTGTGATGTAAGATGGTTGTTCAAAAAGGAATAGAACACTTAGTTTCACGAAATATTTATTAATGCGGTATATTGTGCTTTGATCAATATTGCCCTAGCATATCTACTAACTATTACTCATACTATCTTTTACTGATATCAATACAATATATTTTCGTTTTTCAATCGTTAATGTTTAATTTAAAGAAACGGCTTAGACATTTGCCACAAATGTAGTTTTTTATTCTTTGGTGACTTTTATAATTTACGCATTAGTATAAACGATAATCATTTCACTTTATGGTTGGCACTAAAACAGCTCTCCATGCATTTGTATGCATAATTCTTGTCAGATTGGCGTATTTAGCACCGGGGCCCTATTATCTCACGGGCAAATCGCGACTTCCCCAGTGCCCCAGGCTCGAAATGGCCCCCAATTTGAAACGTTAATCTCAAATATTCTTTTTTATAACAAAATTTTATGAAAAATAAAACAAATTTCATAGATGGAGGTCCCCAAATTCATCAATGCCCGGTATCCCTGTTTGTCATAATCATGCCATGTTTATCACCGCAAAATATTTTTTGCGATTCGAAAACGTGTCCCGTTTAAAATCTGAATTGAAAATAATGCTCGATAATTCACTGGTGAAAAAACAGCATTGAATTCTTTTACAGACAATGTAAAATAAAATATGGATTATTTCATGCGTTGCGTATGTTTTGCTTGTGAATCCGTTTTCTGATTGAGTTTCGAAAGGGGTTTTAAACTCGTGACACCAAAATGACGCACATTTCACATGCAAAAACCCAGTTATTTTAAAGTAATTTTATTTATTTTTTTCAACTGGCAATTTTAATCATTGTTACTGTATCCAGGACAACCAAACCGCAAGATATCAAACCGAAATTTGTAAGCAGCTGCTATTGAAATAAAAAACCTTCTTTACTTAAAAATTCTTAAAAATTCTCCTAATTTATTTTTTTCCTCCGTTCTTCTTTTAAAAGTGGGCGAATTGTGTGCTCCGTCTTTTGCCGAAATATAAAAAAGTTATGACAGATAGAATTCAAGATGCAGCAGTTTTAAAAATATTTTATGAAAGTCAGCGTCAAATTTAATTTTATTTGAAAAATTCCCCAAAATCTGCAAATTATGTTACACAGTCCGAACAAACAGTTTTTAAAAGAAAATTTTCTCCTCTATACGATGATGTAAATATTGTTTTCTTGCGAGTGCAATTATCGGCGTTATTATGTATTACGCAAGAAAAATCGCTAAAAATCGGAGAAAACATAAAATAAAACATTTTCTAATTCGAATTTCGAAAAAATCGCTTCGAGGTGTGTGGAGACCCGTCTTGGAGAATTTCCGTATAAAATTTGGTAGGTCGACGATCACTCGTTTCGGAGCTACGCGAGACACAGATAGACAGAAAGACAAACAGACAATTTACACATTTCTTTATTTATATAGATAGATACAGTAAAATGCTTTCTAAAATTTTTGGTGCTTTTCATTTTATTGTACTTTCATATTGCACTTTATTATACTGATTATTATCTAAGCCGATCTATGTTTAAGAATAATCCAATGAAGACGCGTTTCAATAAACACAAATTAGCAATTGTTTCATCTGCCTTTGTTGATACAATTCTCCATGAAACAGTTTTTCCATAGATGCAATGTAGTTAAAACTAGCTTTAAGTTGCTATATTTCAGTTTATTTAGATCGACTCTTAAATATATTTTAGAATGACATATGCCACTTATCAGGAAGCGACTTGTTTGCCAGATGTCTGGAGAGTAGATGTGTCTATTAGTTTCGTTTTCTTGAACTTTGAGAGTAGCGTGTATGACTAATTATTCAATTAGAAAAGTCATCGGAGACAGTTTCATTTTTGCAAGATTTCGGCAAGTTTCCTGATCTTCATTGGGGTGATTCAGAACTTTTGTATAAGACATGTAAAGTATAACACAGTGTTCATGTAAGAAGAAAATTATAAATGTGTAATGGAATACATAATTCAGCAGAAATATATGAATGCTTGATCATACGCCCAGTACATAAACGCATTTCTGAAAGGTTTTAAAATATATAATTGGCTCTTAATCCTCTGAATGTTCGGACAACATAATGTAGTTTATAATCTTTAAAAGGATTACTCGCAGGAAAAATTTAAGCGTACAAATGTGATGCATTTTCTAAAACTTTCACGCAAACACACTAGTTTTCCAATATAATTTAGTCATGTTAAATGTAGATAATATATGAATGATGGAATATATATGGATTAGACATTGTTACGAATTTTTAGGTTGTTGTGGCCTTCAGGATTTATATAAAATTTAAAATTCGTATTCTACGCGTCAAATAATTAAAATTTGCATTCTGTTGCTTGAAAATCGGTCAACTAGAACGCGGGATAGGGAGTTTTGAATGTCTCCTATGTTTAAGATAGGGTTTTCTCGAATTCTCGAGAAATATTAGTGCCATCTGTTAGCTGACTTCACTTTTAGAGACTTATTTTGGCAACAATTTTGACTATATTTCGGCAAAAAGTTGCCAGTTCGAGAAATTGCTAGAGATTTCGGAGTCTGTACAAGGCGAGTAGATCAACAACGATGATGTTTATCGGTGACATTTTGGGCTATTTCACTAATGCGGCTTGTAATGTTTTCTTCCCGGCATTTGTATTACGGATTTGTCTAGTATTGACCAAATGCATTTCTATTATGCAATCGAAGTTCACGAATGATTGGGATTTTTCTAGAGTCTCGAGAAATTGCTAGAGATTTTGTTCAGTCTATACAAGGTGAGGAGATCAACAACGATGATGTTTACGGAATTGACGGTTCAGTTGAGTGAATCCTGGTATTCAATTCTCTGCATTAGCTGTGAGATCCGTAAAGCTCTTTTTTGTATTAAACGCACGCAAATAGTACTTACATATAAGTATTTTTAACGTTATAGTACAAGACTTTTAACGTTAGTACAAGAAAACCATCATGTTTGGATGCAAACTTTTTTCTGCAAGTTTCTTATCTGGCATAGATTTATAGTTTATTTATTTTTCCAGTATTGCTCGTAAAGAGGCATCCTAGATTTTCAATTGCTTGACATAGTTTCGCCGTATTTATGCATGAAAATCACATAATTTTCGAGCTACCGTCTTAATCATGTATAACAAGATGCTCTGCAGATTTGAAAATCTACTAGGTTTGTCATCAGTGGCTGGATAGTTTAATGCACCTAAAAGCCTGTTAAATTTTTTTTAAATGTGGTTTAACCACTAAATAACATTTTTAACTTATGCTTAACACAGGATCTTAAAGATAGTATGTTATCTCTGCAGAATGTTTTTTACATTGCATATGAAATTATCTCTTCAAGTAAAATTGAAAATATCTCTTCAAGATAATGTATTTTTGAAAATAATTGCCTTACGGTTGGCTGATGCGATTTCGTGATCGGTACGGAATATTTTCCCAAGAAATTCATGGAGAACAAAAGTCGGGTCCAATAAGTGACCCCCAATAAATGGCGAAAGAATAAATTTAAAGAAATTTATAAAAAAATATGCACCTGAAGATATTTGCTGAAGAATGCAGATGAGGTTGGACTTTTTTTCAACTTTTACCCAGTAAAACACTTCCATTCAAAGGGGAAAATGGTTACGGAGGTAAAAAATGAAAACAGAGGTGGACAGTACTTTTGTGTGCAAATATCACACTTAAAATTCAACTCCTGATTGTTGGGAAATCCGTGTAACTAGGATGTTTCAAATTGTGAAAAATCTTCCCGTAAAGTACAATCTTAAAAAAAAGCCTGGATGATTTAAATTATTTTCCGAATGGTCAGACAATTTAGATAAAGATATGGAGGAAAAAAAAGGAGAAAATTGCTTTGTTGGTGGATAAGTTACCGCTCACTCGTCGGTTCCGAAAGTGAAAAGCATCGAAGTTTTTTTCCCCCCTGCTAACTGCACTTCAATTTTACAGCACCTAGGCTTGGGCATCATTAAATGCTTTAAAGGGTACTACAGACAGAGATTGGTTGACCCAATACTCGTAAATATCGACAATAATGTTGAAGATCCTTTGAAAGTAGTAAATGATAAAGAAGCCTGTGATAATATTGCTGGAAGTTGGTGTCAAGTTACAGAAAAAAACAATTAGTAATTATTCGAGAAAAGCGGGTATTAGTTTTATTGAAGATAATTAATTTATTGAGGATAAGAATTAAAATGAAAATTCAGAAGAAAAGATAATGAGCAGTGTTTTAAGAAACCTGAAATGTCTGTGGCTGAACTAGAAGAAAGAATTATCAAAATAAGCGGAATTAGCGTAGAGGATTATTTAGCAGTAGATGATGAAGTTATGGTTTTTACAGGAGTTAATGACGAAGACATATTGTCTGAAATAACGATGAGAAGTACAGTGATAATGAAGAGGATGATTATGAGGAAGATACAGCTTCATCGCACTCTTTATTAACAGCCCAAAAAGCTCTTTAATCTGTAAAGTCTGTTCAGACATTTTTTTTTCAAGAATTTCAAATATGATCATTTTCGTAATTTCGACACTATGCAGAAATTTTTAGTTGATTCAACTGTGAAAAAAAACATGTAAGCAAACAAAAGTAATTGATTTCTTTCAATAAATTTCTCAGGAATGTGTTTCTTGTTTTCTTTTTCAAAGCATCTTTCACAATGATGGTTTGATGCTTTTTAAAAATTTTTATTACTGTCACAAAATTTGAAATGATTTAAGGCTTCAAAATTATCACTATCTCCCCTCGATATAATGATACATCTATCTATAACGATAATTTTATAAGGTTCCTTGAGTATCGTTGTATCGAAGTTTTACTGTATTTTATTGTTAAAAAATGATATACTTTATTTTTACATATTTGGCATGCTCCAGGAAAGGTAGTTTTCATTCTTTAAGTTGAAGGTAAATGATTCACTAATGGATCAATTTTTTTTGAAGAAATGGGAAATGTATATTTCAGAGAGCAATATGTATTGGATTGAAACTACAAAAAATTGGAAATGGGCTGAAAGAAGGTTGATGTGAAAGGCAGATATGGAACACTTACATTAAACAAAGTAACATTAAATACGAAAAATCTCAACCCATATGTGAGTAAGTTATAAAATTTTGAAAATAAATTATCGATGTATTTTCAACAACAGAATGATTTTTTTTTTAACTTTTGAAGGTAAGATAATGTTTACTGTTCGATTTTGATCATGCAATTGTTTAATAGAGAGCCAGTTCGTTTATTTTTGGACGCTGTTATTCAAAGACGTTTTATATTGGCCTCATTCAAATAGAACATAGAAAACGCGTATTTATAATGCAAATACAACTTAATTATGGAAATAACTTTTTATATTTAATTACTGTTTAAAATTTATTATTTAACTAATTTTTAGATACTTGTTTTTAGATTCCATTTTGTTGCTTTTTTATTTAGAAAATATTATTCTAGTGACCTGATTGTATTCACAGTGTATTTATTTTTTTTGGGGGGGGGATGTGGGATATTTGTCTCTAATTTAATGAGTTTGTGTGGTGGTACGATAGAATTACGCCTATGAGAATATGAGAATACTTTCCTTTAAAGTACCTATTGAAAAAGTGTATTTAAGGTACGAAGATAAATATATGCTGACTTAAACCACTTTTTAGTGGCTCTCGAAGGTAAAAAAAAAAAAAGAAAAAGAAAAAAAGAAAGAAAGAAGATAACATCGGATGGTCGCATTTCAGGGGTCGTAGAGAAATTACGAACAAAATATTTTTTTTCTACTCTAGCAATAAACGTTTACATTAAAATTCATGTAGAGCCCCCGATTATCTTGATTTAAAGACATCTCGGAGACAATTTATGATGAAAGGCTGAAACTTTGAACATCACATCTTTATTTTATGGTCATATTTTAGGAACGGGGGAATTTTTTTTGTACGGGGGTTGTATAAGAATTAAAAAAGTATAACTTTTGGAAAAGGAAAGAGAGGGAATTTTTTCTTAACGGTGTCTTATTTCCGACCTTATTTTTAACATTTTCCAATTTATACTACCCACTTTAAGTGATGTCACCTGGGGGAGCGGGGGGGGGGTACGGACAGCACCGGGTGACACCAACAGAGGAGGTGAGGAAAAAAATCCTGGTTCTAAAATTTTTAATTAATTTGAAAAACAAGATCTGATTTGGTGATGAAAAAGACTTCGGAGATTAGAAATAAGAATAAGTATAATGAAAGACACATGTTTTGTGTACCTGTAGATAAAAAATGTGTTATTTCATCTCAAATTTGTTTTCTTCCAGTTTAAAATTTTCAGCATTTTCCTTATAAAACAAGAATATAGCAAGTTGTTCTAAACTTATGTGTTGCCATTTCATCTGTATTTTGTTCCACTTTTAACCAGGGGTGTAACTAAAAACACTTTCTATTGCTGGGGGGAAGGGGCAGGGGATGTTGGTCAAGGGGTTCGAATGAGGTGCTTGCCTAAACTGGGGGTGCAGTAAAGATTCCACACGGACTTGCTCAAGTCGGGGTAGTAATATACAGCAACGTACATTACTGCCCGTGTACACAAAACATTTTACTTGCGTAGTGTACAAAAAAATTTTATACCCGCATTGTTGTTAACGATTTTGCTTATTCTTACACAGAACTAACTTTGACTGGCCTGTGTATGATGGGAAAGAATTGCATGGGATGTGGCCGCACCGGCTGACACCATGCTTAGCGACGCCACTGCCCACTTATCACCAATATACTTATCTCCTCTTATCTCAAAGAAATAAAGTCTGTTACCACGTTTTTGGAATATCCTGCAAATGTATATTTTGTAAAAATGAAGTTACACAGGGTAATTGAAAACTTTGTCAGAATTGTAAAGGATGATAGAGGCATTTACGATTCAGAATCACATAGGTCGGAAACGTCGTGTTCATTTACCTGTTAAGTTTAAATTAAAGCAAAGATATTGATTACTGGATACAAATTTACGGCTCAAATCCCAAAAAGTAACACTTGACCTATTTTTCCAACAGTCATAGTAGAAACAAAAATGCCTGCAACTTACATACAAAATGAATTATGACAGTGGCTAATTTCCAGTGTTGCAATAGTGGATTATTGAATTTTAAAAAAGAAATGAGCTTTTCAATCGGACAAAAATATCTATCGTCCCACTGTGCCCCATTCTCCCCTATACTGTATAAAGGAAAGTATACAGGGTGATTCAAAAGTTTGCTAGAAATGTTAAGTGCGATAGAGGAGACAGAAACGCTTCAGAATCACAGCAATGTGAGTTCGGTAAAGCCGTCTTCATGTGCCTGTTTATAACTACTTTGGAAGAACTGTTGTAGTGTTTGTCAAAATTCTAAGTTTCATAAGCAATGCTTTTTTCTCCGATACTTTGTAAACTACCTATTTAGACTAAGTGCTTTTTGTGAAAGATGCTCTAGTTTTTGTCACACGGTGGTCGGAAAGTTAACTGTTACATCAACACTTCTTCCAAAGCGATTATTAACAGGTACATGAAGACGACGTTATCGACCCCAAATTGCAATGGGATCAGGAATCGTATTTGTCTGAATCTTGGGGCTCTAGTCTGCCACGTTCATTTCACGAGGTATACGCAACCTTTCAAAAGTTGCAGGGCAAGCTTTAGGATGTTAGCGAACTCGCGGGCCGTATAATTGGGATTTATATGGGATTTTAAATACACTCATGTCCATAAATTAAGGATAATGAAGTTCAGGCAAAGAAAGAGAAAGAAGCAAAACAAATTTGACTTATTTGTAAAGTCTATTTATTAAACAAAAAGTAAAGAGCAAAAAAGATGCTATATGTTTGACATAATTAATAAAAATTACAAGTTTTACTCCCTTGACCAAATTTCAAAAAAGAACCTATTTATAAAAAACAGTATAACATGGTTAGTAGGATGGTTAATACGGAGTATGTCTCCCGGACGATGCAATACAGGCCTGACAACGCCTAGGCATGCTGAGTATCAAACAATCAATCTGATCTTGGGGAATACTACACCATTCATCAAGCAATGCACTCCGAAGTTCCGGTAGACAGGTGGGAGGGGGTTGACGGGCTGCAATTCGTCGGCCAAGCATATCCCACACATGCTCTATTGGATTCAAGTCCGGTGAGTATGCTGGCCAATGCATACGGGTGATATCCTCCGATTGAAGGCATTCGTCTACAATGTTTGCACGGTGAGGACGGGCGTTGTCATCCATAAACACAAATTCAGCACCCATGGCGCCCCGAAACAAACGTACATGTTGTTCCAGAATGACATCCCGATAGATGTGGCCTGTCATCGTTACGCTCTGAACATGCAGGTCAGTTCTGGAACCAAGAATAATTCCTCCCCAAACGAGCCATCCTGCACCACCGTAACGGTGTCTTTCATTGGTGTTCTCTTGGTGGCAACGGGTACCTGGCGCTCTCCAGATGAATGTCCGGCGAGAATCAGACTCCAAACTAAACCTGGACTCGTCAGAAAACATCACACAAGACCACTGTTGTGGTGTCCACAATGCATGCTTTCTACTCCAGGTTAATCGCAGGCGACAGTGAGTTGCGGTAAGTGGAACACATCTGACAGGCCTACGAGCATATAGACCAATGTGCCCTAAGCGTCTGTACACGGTCTGCCTTGAAACTGTCGTACCGGTAGCTGAAGAGAGCTGACGAGACAGATCTGATGCTGTACTCCGTCTGTTTCTTTTGGCAATAACTGCCAAATAGCGGTCCTCATTCGGCGTTGTAACTCGGGA
Organism: Cheiracanthium punctorium; assembly: GCA_038373885.1. Classification (NCBI taxonomy): domain Eukaryota; kingdom Metazoa; phylum Arthropoda; class Arachnida; order Araneae; family Cheiracanthiidae; genus Cheiracanthium; species Cheiracanthium punctorium. The sequence goes on along the minus strand of JAWZYV010012397.1, from coordinate 417,631 downwards.
GCGACCTAGCTGTAACGTCTACTCACATTACCATCATCTTGGAATCGTTACCAAAGCCTGGAGATGACACTCTGGGCGATTCCAAGTTCCTCGGATACTTCCAGCTGGGTACGTCCACATTCCAGTCGTCCGATAATTCTGCCACGTAAAACATCATCCAAATGCCTCCTTTGTGCCATAACTATGCGGTTTTTGCACTGAAAGGCTTTCACAGCGCTTGTGAACAATTTTACTCTTTTGCCACCATTCCTTATATACCCCTCTCTTACACTCTCGTCATTGTGACGTACCATCCACGCCATCTGGTGGTTTCCTGTAATTTGCATATTCTTCTTCAAGATGTGTGTGATCATTCCACAGGTGAAATTTTTATTTTAGAGATCAATTTCTGTGTGATTCTGAATTATCCTTAATTTATGGACATGAGTGTAGTTTATAGAGGTTCTAAACAGGGTTTTGATATTTTCCCCTTGCCGGATAAAAACCGTGGCATCCGAACATTCGCTTAAACGAACATGGAATAATAGAAATCTTGGCTCCTCTACCTCCATTAATACTTCTGACGTACAGATTTGAACCACCGCGTATCTTAATATACAGCTTTTAGAGAAGAACTCACGGAGAATGCTTTCCCTCTCTCCCGCTATTACTTAAAACGATTCCGCTACACGTGCAAGTAGCAGTTGCATGAAAACTTCATCTAGGAGACCGAGTGCTTCTCAATTGACTATTTTTTATTATTACTTATAATAAAATACTTTCTTAAATTTCCGGTGCTTATTGTGGTTTCATATTGCTGATTACTATACTTATTACAATACAAGCTGCTCTACGTTGAAGACTGAACCGATGAAGACGCGTTTGGATAAACGTATATTAGGTATTTCTTTATCTGACTCCGTTAACAAGATTCTTTGTCAAACTGTTTTTTTTATGTATGCATTTTCATTAAAATAAGTTTTAAGTTGCTATTTTCGATTTCATTCAGAACGATTCTGAAGTACATTTTAGAATGACATATCCCACTTATCAGGAAATAGCCAATTATTCAATAAAAGATAAAAAATCATCAGCAATAGTTTTATTTTTTTAAGATTTCAGCAAATTTCCTCATCTTATACGGGGTGGTTCAGAACTTTTGTAACAAAATGTAAGATAGTGGTAGGGATAGAATCAAGAAGGTTCAGGATCACATAGCAATGTTGGGTCGAAAACGTACTGTTAATAATGCTTTTAATAATCAATAAAGTAATCAACATATAATCCCTTCACTTTTATAATGAATCGTATAGTAATTAATTTTAGTCAAGTTCTTTCTGTGAAAGATCAATTACTCTTTGGCGAACCTTGGCTGGAAAGTTCATCATTATCCTAACGTAATTATATTAACACGTTCATAAAGACGACGTTTCTGGAACCTCAGTGCTATGTGCATTTGTACCGCTTTGGTTCCCTGTACCATTCTTCACCTGTTTATACAAGAATTCTGAATCGCCCTGTATTATTTAATAATGAATAAATTAATATCGCTCCTTCTGAGGGGAGTACGGCGCGCACCCTCTTCATGGATCTGCCCTTGAGAGATATTGCTATACAATCTTGAACTTTTAAATTCCCAGGCTGACTAAGTAAAACACTGCAACGAAAACGAATGTGTGGGAATTTCGAAAATTACAATGAGGCAAATCAAAAAGCAGATTTTGATGCAGTGTGTACCTTATTTGCGTTGGTTTCATGAAGATGTTCTGGGCTTGATGTTACATGCGATTTTAGTGGGAAGAAATTAAATATCCGAAGAAATTTCAGCAAAGCTATTTTGACATAGAATATAAAAACATTTTCATAAAATGTTAGAATCTATTAATAATTTAAGAAATACTTTTCACTTTAATGCACTTAAAATAAAAAAATAATTCATGTAAGTTAATGTAAAATACCTTAATTTAATTTTCATGCAATAGAAATAAATATTAATAAAAAATAAAAAATATCCTATAAAGATATGTATTAAAAGAAAATAAAATACATCGCTCATTTAGATGCAATGAAAAGGTGGCCCACCTCTCCTGTATTTACCCGTAACGATTCCGCTACACGTACAAGTAGCAGTCGCATGATAGCTTAACGGACTAAAAAAAACCCCGGTCAGTCGCACAAAATTCTTATTTAGTATATACAATAAAATACTTCTTTAAATTTATGATACTTTTAATCTTGTACTTTCATATCGTTGTTAACTACTGATTACTGTATTAGCTGTTCATCTACGTTCAAGACTTATCCAATGAAGACGCATTCCGATAAACGCATTTTATCAATTTTTTTACCTCACTTTGTTGACAAGATTCTCTCTGAAACCGGTCTTTTATAGATGAATTGCCATTAAGATTAGTTTAAATTTTCTATATTCCATTTCTTTTCTACAAATTCTGAAATACATTTTAGAATGACTCATCCACTTATCAGGGTCCACTTGTCTGGGCAGGGTATGCGTCTATTAGCTACGTTTTCAGGATTTTGAGAGTACTTTTTGTCGCCAATTATTCAATAAATGATAGAAAAACAACTATCAAATTAATAATTACCCAGGTTTTTCGTATCTTAATTATTTCAGCGAGTGGAGCCAGTTATGGGATTGCAGTAATTAAAATATTGAGTGATTAATGCTCTCGCCTTTTCAAGCTTCTTCAGAAGGGACCACATATTGTGACCATTTCGGAAAATTCCAAAATCAGCTAAATCTTGAAGAGTTATTATTTTTAAATCAGGGAAATATTAGGGAAGTTAATTATACTGTTGATCTATGAAGAATATTATAAATGGGCAGTGAAAATGCATAATTTAGTTGAAATATCTCAATCTGTGATCATACGCGCAGTACATAATCACATTTCTAAAAGCTTTTAAAAGATAGAAATTGGCTCTTAATCCTCCGAATATTCGGAAGACTTAATGTAGATAATAATCTTCAAAAGGAATACTTAAAGGAGACGCAGATGAAGGAATTTTAAGACTACAGATATGATGCATGTTCTAAAATTTTCACGCACACACAGACGTTTTACACAATAATTTAATCATGTTAAATGTAGACAATAATAAATGAATAACTGATGGAACATATACAGATTAGATATGCTCCTGATATCCGTAACCGGGTATATTCAAAGAAAAAAAAAAAAGATTCGTATCCACATGCGTATCTGTTTGAGGGAAGAGATATTATTCGAATCCAGAACCGACACTGCCAAACAATATTATCCAGATCCACTGTATTTTTTTGCAGATCTTCGACGGGCCTTTTAATGGCTTGCAGGATAAGTGAAAGAAACAAAAAAAATCAAATTATTCTTTTATTTTTTGTAATTAGACACAAACTTCACTTTATAAAACTTAACAATTATTGTTTATTATTTTTAAGTGAATCTTCTAGTTCAACACAAAAATCGTTCGTTTAAATTAGTATTCGTAATTTAAAGCTATTAACATGTATTCACCATTGGTAACTGGTTAAGCTTTTTGAATATTTCTACGTGGTGGTGTCCCCCACTTTCGTTGCACCTTGGGAGAGGTTGACCATAGAATCTTAAACTTTTCAATTCTGAGGAAAGACTATATAAAAGATCGGACCGAAAATTATAATTATGCAAAACTAAAGACAGATTTTGATGCAGTATGTATCTTGTTATCCCTATCATCAGGGAAAATATTCATTGTTTGTAAATGTAAAGTTAATGCCAATTATCTGCTCATGAGATCTAGGCCCAGGGGGGGGGGGAGGATTTCTATCAGTAGGGGACTTTCTAAGGGATCCTAACCCGTATTTAAGCGAAGTTTCGGAGAAAACCACGGAAAACTCTGAAAGGTTAGGTCGGCGGACGCGACCTGGTTTCGAACCAGGTACCTTCCGCTTCCCAGTTCAAAGCGCTCGCGCTATGTCTCTGCTGGGGTACTCAGTGTTTGATGTAACATGCGATCATAATGGGAAACATTACATAGCAACAAAAAAATTACGGTGAAACAATATTGACTCATAGTATATAAAAAGATTTTTATAAAATGTTTGAATTTATGAAGAATGTAAAAATAAATTTCACTTTCATATATTAAAACGACAGGCAGTAATTCATGTTAATTTAATATTAAGTAAGCGAATTAAAAAAATTCGCACCGTGCACGCAACAGCCCTAAAGGACTACTCCACATTTACAGGTGGCAGCCGCATGAAAACTTAGGCCTATAGAAATTTTCAACAAAGTAGCGGATTCATTATTATTATACAAACTAAAAAACTTTGTAAAATTTATGGTGCTTTTAATCTTACTATACTGCTTGCTGTTTATTATACTGAATACTATTTAGGCCGATCTATGTTTAAGACTTATTCAATGAAGATGCGGAAGCAACTTGTCTGTTAGATGTTTGGACAGTACATGATTCTCTTCTTCATTTTATGAACTTTGAGTATAGTGTTTATAACTAATTACTGAATAAATGCCAGGACAATCATCAGCAACAGTTTCTTTTTCTAACTTTTCGTCAAGTTTCCTGAACTTATACGGGAGGATTTAGAACTCTTCTAAAAAATAGGCAAGGGGTGACAAGCGGGAACCAAGACAGTTCAGAATCACATAGTAATGTCTGCTCGAAAACGTTATATTAATTTACATTTTAATAATAAATCCTGTAATCAATATATAATCACGACATTAATAATGAAACCTGTTAATGATTGATTTTAACCAAGCGCTTTCTGTGAAAGATCCATAAGATTTTGAAAAACCATCCCGTGGAAGTTCACAATTATTCTAAAGTGATTACCTGGAGCAATGTTTCCAACAACATATTGGTAAGAGCTTTTCAACCGTCTACGTTTTTTCTACCACCCATATATTTTTTACCCATACATTTTTTACCCATATATTTTTTTATGAGTTATGATTTAATTTACATGTGACCAAAGATATTTTTTTTTAAGTGTTCAAAATATATATGATGTATTACCTACCTAGTTTAATGTGTGATTATGAAACTTAAAGTGACTTAAATAATTCCATTGAAATCTTCAGAAATATTTCAATGAAGACTATGAAGAAGACAGAAGAGAATGAAGAAGTAAAAATTTAGTTTTAAAAAATTAAAACTAAATTTTACAGAAAAGTTTTTTTAATTTGTAATATTTAGACCACTTTTTATATAATACATTTTACAAATAAAAACGGCACGCATGTGTATCAATCACTAGGCGATATTTTAAAAGTTTTAGTGTACTACAGTTTGAGATTTTTTGATATAATTTTTATGATGAAATGTCCCGAGTTAAAAACTAGAAAAACTTAAAAAAACAAATTTCTTTTCAAATCTTTGTTACTAGAAAATTTCCTGCTCAATGCTATTGAAATCAGTGCAATTTTTTACATTTACCACATGTTGTTAATGACTCATTGCTAAGTTTTCTTAAAAAATAACTTTTTAAGTCAAGGTATTTTTTTTTCAAGCCGTAATAATTATATGTGTTTTTTTTTCTTTGATTTTCTTAAAAGTTTTCTGCTTCAGCTGATTCCGTAGAAAAGAAGATGAAGCGGGGAAAATTTTCATTACTGAAAATTTTGGCTTCAATTAACTTTATTGCTATTTCTTGCAAGCGCTTAACCCTTTCTTAATTTCGGACTTCTTTCGAAACAAAAGTACAGGACACGGCTGGGGGAAGATTGTTTTTAGCATTTAGAAAAGGGAGTCGTTGATAAGAAAGAAAAAAGTAAATTATAAGAACGAACATGTTTCACAAATGTGTTATTCCACTGATAAAAAAACTTAATTTAACCTCACACGTGTAAGAAAGTAAATTATTCATTTCTGATTAATCGTACTCGATCAACAATAGAGAAATTTCATTGGAAAGAAATTACATTACGCTGCCTATAACGTTATGAAATAAAAAAAAAATTTTTTTTACTTCCTTTCTGAAATGATTTATCTTTCTGTTCTCTTATGAATAATGTGAAAAGTGTTTATAAATACAAAATTGAGCATAGTATTCGATACACATATTATGTACACGTGTATGTTTTTTATTTTGTAAGAAAGTTTACTTGAATTGCGTTTGCAGATTTCTTATCGAGCTGGAATAATTTTTCGACGTAAGCTATTGCTGTTTGTCACATAGTGAGAAGTACTAATTAAAAATGAACGCAGAAATTAAACAAGGTAAGTTTGTTGTTTGTTGCATTGACTTTTTTTCGTATAGTCAGGAAAAGAAAGTAGAAATCATGCTAGAGTAAATTTATGTTTCTTCGGTAAATGGTAAATCACTGCAGACGAAGCAAAGTTACACTGAATGTGCTTTAATAAAGAAAATTTCTTTAAACTTTCAATATTTATACAAAAAATCGTTTGGAAAAATCTTTTGGAATTGTTCTCGGACACAGGACAAATTATTGTACACCAAGAAATAAAGAAACAGGATTTTCTCACTTCAAAAATGTGTTTACAAAACATCATCGGTGTTTACTTAGTTTTTCTTACAAGTTTTACTTAGCCTTCGTCAATGAAGTTCGTTCACTAAGGTTTTTGTAATTCTAAAAATGTGGACTAATTGAAATATTGTAAAATGCATAAATATATAATTCTACACTATGCATATAATTCTACACCATATACGAATGTCACAACTTATAAAACAGAAAAAGGAATTAAAAGTCCGTTTGAAATTTGCATTTTTAATCTCAACGCTTTTCACTAAAGTTCGTTCATTTGAAAGAACGAGAATAATCTAGCCGTTTCGAATAAAATTCTGACTCAGTGACATCAGAGGATGGAAACGATATTTAATGGCACGCAATTTCCAATCGTTATCAGTGGTAAGTGGAAGCATGGATCCAGCAGTAGAGCTACTACTCTTTCAAAATGCAAATAAATCATACAGCAGCACCAAAATAATATTTCGTAGCGCCACATTCGCCGAATGTTCCACTTGACACAACCTGCAGTGAGTACTACTACAAAACGATTCACTATAAATGAAAATAACCGTTCAGAAAAGACTCCTGGTCAGAAACTAATGGGGAAAATTTGGCTAAAAGGGAAAGTACGCCCATTTTGTCAATTTATTCGCAAAAATAATAGGCATTTGCCAGTTGCAGATCTTGTCACTCTCGAAAAAAAAAATAAGTTTTGAAAAGATCATTTCGCAAGCAACTCGTTGTTGATAAAAGGTGTGGATACACATTACACAAAGTAATACGTAAAGCAATTCTCCTTTCATCGAATGAACGTCACCGCATTGTATGGGCTAAATCTAATCGTAGCTGAGCTCCAATTCACAGGAAGAAGATACAGTGGTCAGATGAACTGATTTTACAGGTTTTATGTGTAAACTAGCTGCTTGCCCGTTCTCCGCACGGTGGGAAACGCATATTTTCCTTACACATATATAATTCGAATTAAACCGAATAATGAGGAATCTCAAAACGTGAAAAAATACTTGAATCGTGACTAAAAGTTGACGTCATGTGTGCAAATTTTAGACGATTGCAACATGACACAAAAACTACGTCAATGTGACTGGCGATCAAAAAAAAAAGAACTTTATGGTATTCAGACAAAACTTTTCTCTTTCGAAAAATGCCTGATTTCTACATCAAATAATTCGTTTTGTGAGGTTTAGTATATACCACATTGAGGTTTAGTATATATAGTATACACCACATAAATAACATTACATGATGTTGACAGCAATTTTATCTTGCCTTTTTCAAAGCGTGGACAATGCATTAGCGCAGTTATGTTACACACGACTTTATTAAATTTTACCTAAATTAAAAAACCTACATGAAACAATGGATGCATCATTTACGTTTAAAAGCCAAAAATGTACCCTGCTCCGGTGAAAATCATGTCGCTTTTGTAAATGAAAACGTTCGTGATGTAACTTCTGAGAAAAAGCTTATTACCCTTATTGAACTCTTAATGCAGTATCACACTTGTTACATAAAAGTGACAAGTGACGTTTATCTCACTGTCAGTTCGCTCTAAATAAATAACTAATTTCATTTTTCATTTTTTACAGATTACAGTTGAACACTTTATAACATGGGTCTACAACACGAATTCTTAGAACACGACGAAAACATTACGATCGTTTTCGTGTAGCACGTTAAAAGAGACTTGTACAGCACGATGAAATGAGACATGTGTTCTGATATTATGGCGCCTTAGCTCCTGTAATTAACATTACTTTTGAATGGCCACACCAAACATTATTGCATTTTTACGGAGCGCAAATAAGTTTTGCCGCGATTATACCGCGCAGTCCGCACTCCACGTGGAGTATAGCGCAGGACCCGTACACCGTACAACACGGATTCCTTTAATACGGAACGTATCTACCGTGTTATAGGGAATCTACTGTAGTTGCATAGTGTCAAATTCAATAGTTAAGAAAATTCTGTGTTGCCGTATTTAGTAATATTTCATCTTACCTTGGTGGCCGAAATGTATTAAAACCAAATATTCGAACTGTATCAAAAGTAAAATTTACTAAAAGTAAAATTTTTAATTTTGTATAACCCTCAGAACAACTTCGGAGTTTGCCATCTACGACGGTTTTTGATGACGTGACAACTGATGTTTGCATACAGTGGCGTAGCCAAGGAGGAGATAGGGGGTCACAACACCCCATGTGGATTTTTTTGCCATACAAAATGTATATTCTTAACTCCCGTAAAATTCCCATGAAAAATTTTTGGCTACTCCTGCTTGTATATAATTGATCTTTTTTTTTTCATTTATCAGTGATCAATATACTTCAGGATCGCAATCTCCGCTGTAAAAAGTGGTCTAAAAAATCTGACACCAGAAAAATCTGATTAACACAGTGGGGTTACACAAATACGCGCCGGACTTACGCTCTTGCTTATTTCCGGAGGAGCAAATACATTAGAGGTTACGTGCTGCTCCGGATAATCTGCCAGCAAAACAGCAAAAATGACGTAAAAAATGACATCCACACGCGAAGGAAATAAAATTAAAGATATGTAGAATTGCATGAAAATTTCGATTATTTTTAAAGTGCAAGTCTGTTACAGTTAGTTCTATTTATTTCACGTTTGATGCGCTTTCACTTTTTCGAGTCTTAAAAGCTGTAGAAATGAGTGGTTTCACCTAATGTATTAAATTTAAGAACTTAAGTGGCAACAATGGATTCCATTGCTAGGGAAATTATTGCAATGTTAAAAATAGAACATGAAATGAGTTATTCATGTTTACTTTCCGAGAACTGCCATATTGGCGAAATTAACGCCGCCAGTCGATGGCAAATAGCCCAAATTAAACTCGACCACAAATTAAACTTGACACTAAAGGCAATACGCAATACTCTGTTTGTAGGAATTTAAAAAAAAAATATCTATGCATACGCTAGTGACATCGGCTCATCTCAATTGTGAAATGAAATTAATAATACGTAAAGAGTTGCACTACATTTGAATATTTTTCGCCAACTTTGCTAAGAAATGTACTAAAGTAGGAATCAACATACATTTCAATTCGTAAAACAAAAAATATATTAGACGGTATTAATTACGCCTTTCTAACAGCTTTTAGTAAAAGAATCTTTCGATGAGCTGTTTTAACAAATAAGAATCAATTATTTATTACATAGTACTTCGATCGCCAAAATGCCAACATACACCATTTTGCGAGATTTTTTTGTTTTCAGGGAATCATTCGAAGCATTGATTTAACAGCAATCAAACTGGGAAATAGTTATCTATCATTTAAATGGTTCCATCGCCAAAATTTAATGCTGGCATATTATTGATAAGTAGCAGTTATTTAAATTATTATTACCTATAACGGGGTTTAATCACCGTTAACTACCATGTACAAAATGCGAGAATTTCAAATTTCTGAAATTTGGCGGAATTCCTCTATCTTAAATCAGTTTACTTAATTTGGTGAAAATTCTATACATCGATTAAAATCGCCTTAATAACTGCATTATTTCTGTATGAAAAATCTAAGTATAGCGCCGTAACGCTTATACTTGATATTAAAAATACTATTTCGTTACGCTTTCAGTAATTTGCGCCAAGCCCAAAACTGTACAAATCGGTAGAACCTACTACTTTCTCAAAATCGCCAAATGAGCCATTTTTTTTCGCCAAACTAAAAAATATACATATTAGTCTCGGAAATCCGCCAATCCCTTATTATTTTACACATAAAAAACATTGAATTCCTGCTCTGATTTCACATGAACGCAATATATTAATTAAAAAATAACTTTGTAAATAATCTAAACAGAAAAAAAATCATTATTCTTTTATTTTTACTGCAGGAGTCTAAATAATTTAATAAAATAGCCAGACATGGCAACCTCGATGCCTATTTCTCACTTTTTCATTACAGGGGTTACAATCGCGGAGTTGCGGAGAGCAAAAATTAGTGTTTTTGACGAGGCTTTTTATCAATATCTCCTAAACTAATTCGAATTTCGAAATTTAAATTAGCGGAGGTTCTTTCCCGAAATTTTCCGAATTCGTGGATACCTCGGTCGAAACTCAACTCCCAGCCGTTTAGGAGGAGATGATGTTACACACACACACACACACACACACAGACAGACGCGCACAGATTTTAATAGTATAGATATTAGCCGAAAGTTTACTAGGAAGAAAGGTGAAGCAAACGTTCCGTTTTGTTACAAGAGCATGGTTCTTAAAGTAAGATCTGGGATGGTGTTGGGCTGCTTGCAAGAGACTGGTGTTGGAAATTTGCATTCTTGTACTTGCACGATAAAGGTGCAAGACTATATACGCATTCTTGAAATGAATCTACGTCCGTCAGCGCAGAGATGGCAGAAAAGGATATATTTTCCAACACGATAACGCAAAGGCCGCATATTTAGCGAGGATAATAAAACATAGACATGTTCAAAACATGTCCCTGTTTCACAGTGGCCAGCACCATGTCCACATCTTTCTCCTATCGAGAATATTTCGAGAATACTTAAAAGGAAGATGATTCAACGTCATCCCCACAATGTACAACAGTTACAACGATTATCTACGGATGGAATGGGAAAAAAATTCTAGACATATTAAACCGTTTAATTTCGTCCATGCATAAACGCCTTGCCGCGATTACCCGCCAGTAAAAGCGACGTCATCTATTGCTAATCGAACAGTACGAGCATTTTTTACTTTACTTGTGTAAAGAAATACACTTGTAATGCTTATCATAGCTATATGTGTTGTTTCAAACTAATACAAATGCCGTTACAATGTTGTACTTAGCATATCAAATCTTAATAAAATGTTTCTTTTGGATATACGCTTCTTTGTGTTTCACACTTTCCGCATTTCAAGGTATTTCTTCTGTGAAGGAACTTTATTGACGTTTACTATGTACATTTTAGAATGGTAACCTATGCGGTTTGGACAATGAGAATATGCGTTTTTCTTTTTCTTTTTTTAAATAGACTTGATCCGTGTTCGAGTGACTTCCTTTATAATTTTCTCCAAAAGAGCAGGCGTACTTGATTTTCTCGGCACAAATGTTGAACAAATAAAATGATATTCAGGTTCTGAAGGAATTATTTGTTAAGTTTAAATACGTTACCTTTATCATAACTTCATTCGACAGTTTAAATAAATTACTTCATGATATCTTCCTGATGACATTTAAATACAGTACTTCATTTCATACAGTTAAACAAATGCTTTACAGACGAATAATTAGTACATAATAAAAAAAATTAATACACTAATTGCATATTCAATTTGAGTGGTGCATTTTAATCTTTTGCAGTTTAGGATGTGTAATTCTAACGTGATAACTCATAAAATATTCCTTTCGTTAAACTCAAGTTTTGCGCATTTGAAGCTATAATTACGTTATTGGTATGTAGTTGTTTCTAAATTAATTTATAGAGATGAAACCTAATACTTACTCTCTCTCTCTCTGTGTATATATATATAACACCGATTTTATATAATAAAAGATATTTATGAAGCGTGTTTTAATTTTAAAATTAGAGTTTTATTATTAATTTTCCCTCTATGAAAATTCCTTTTTTTAAAACATTCTATGATGATTTATAAGAGGCCAATTAGAGCTGTTTTTATTCAGTAGATCATTATGTCAGTTAAAAGGCAGGGCTTACGGAAAAAGCAAAATATATAATTCACATGTTGACAAAGAAAGTGGTAATAGCAATTATTTGTCTCGTGGATTTTACTATTGCTGAAGCCTCAAATTTACAGTTGCACATTGCTGTAATTTCCAAATACCTTCTATTCAGAGTGATAAAGATTCCATTACAACTGCGTACTTTGAATTTCACCGCAGTAATTTTACTTCATTGACTATAGCCGTATTGCCGTGATGTATGAAGTAAAAGTTAAATAACTTTACAAGATATTAAAAGAGTTATTGAACATTAAAATCTACATATTATGTTGATAAATGACTTATCGTTCAGCCTAACTTCCTTTTATTTGCTTCAGTCACACGAAAACTTCAGAAACTTTGAAAAAATCTACAGCCTGTATTTTCTTTTGAGTAACAACTAGAGTGCCTTACCACTAGAGTGTACTTATTCAGCGAATGTTCATGCACTGCAAGTCGAAAATCCAATCCGTCATCATACCAAAGAGAACATATAACTGAAATGCAAAGTACGCATTTGTCTAAAAAATAGGGAACGGACTAAGGCCTGATAATTCGTTGGTAAACATAGATAATTGTAAATGGTTTTAGACACGTGACGAGGACCATTGGTAATGGGCGGCAGCGTCCTGACCCAGTACAACACCTCCTACATATAGGAAGCCTAACAACTGAAACTTTGACGTCATCATTAGGCCTTCAAGTAATGACGTCATCACAGTTTCACTTTCACAAAGTAAAACTATTTAAAATTTCTGGTGGATGCTACAAATATTAGAAAATATCTTAAATAAAGAATTAAAATTAAAATACCTGTCTCATACAAAATTATTCATTTCGATCTATTTCCTTATCATATTATCTAATTCGTCACGGTTAAAAACAACCAATTTTCATAAAATTATATTTTTTATCAAATTTTATTAAAATATTGTTATTTGTAAGTAAATTCACCAGAAACTTTGTATTGTTTTATTTTGTAAAAATAAAACTTTTAGGTGTAGGCCAAACGATGACGTCAAAGCTTGGTGACGTGGGAGTTGTTAGGCTTTCTTTATCTAGGAGGTGTTGCCCAGTATCGCATCTTAACATAGACTGCAAGTATGTGTGTCAAAATTTCTATGGATTTCTTGGTCAGATTCTTCGTTGCTATTTACAGTCTTAGAATTCTGTTTGCGCATGCCAACGAGCGAGCTTTGTTCAGTTTGCCAACCATCATAAGGGCAAGAGAATCTTGGCATTTAATTATTGTACTATGACTTCTAAGAAATGTATAAAACAAAGAGCTCCTTGGCAAACTTTCATTTCCGTACTATATTGTGTCAGAATGACAGAACTGAGAGTGAAGTTCGTTATACAGGGTGGCGCAAATAAAAGTGGCCAGTACAGATAGCATTATAACAGTGGATACGATTGCACCTGAATGACTGGCGTTGATGTTAGCAGAGGTGAATCTGGTCTTGGCCACAGCTTGCACCCCCGGTCACCAAATCTGCCTGTCTTTGTAACCTGGAACAATCGGTTTCTTCGGGCCAGTTTTATTTGTTTTACCCTGTAGAAGCAGCTTCTTGAGAATGCGGTTATGACGCTACAGATAGTATTCTAAGATAGACATCACTTTTTTGGTAAGCTCTGCCAAAAATTCAATCCACATTCCAATTTGTGATAATTTCGATGAAAATGTCGGACGAAATACGTTATGCTAAACCTTCACTAGAAAATAGGTAAAAGGTGGACAAGGGGGGATGTGGCCCTCTCAAAATTCAGATTTCTGTTGATTGAATGTGAATAATCAAGCTTTTTGCGATAAATTCTAACTTTTCCATCTTTTTGGCCCGACCTGAAATTTTTTATGGCTATGTGTCTGGTCTTACATGTAGCTTGTTGGTTGAATACATCTGGTGCAGGAGCCCTAGATGCAGGTACCTTCACGTGGGGGACTCTGGGTCGCCTGGGTAGTGCCATTGTCTAGATGCAAATGGAAGTTCCTAACTCAAGATAATTTTTATTTTAACGTAACTAAAATTAGTGACAATTTTGGTGCTTCTATTCGAAATTTCAAAATTTTCAAGAGATACTTTTCACGCAAGATTTTATTTGATTTGAAAAAAAATATCGTAATGTCTATGGATGGGCCACTTTTGCTGGTTATTACATTTTGATCGGAAAAAAAAAGTTTTAATACGAGGCACACTATCATGCAATAAATTTCAATTTCATTCATGAAGTGAAAATATACAGGGTGATTCAAAACTTCATATCAGAAATATAGAAGGTGATAGAGGAGACCAAGACGATCCAGCATCGCACAACAATGCACGGTCGAATACCTCGTTTTCGTGTACCTGTTAATAATCACTTTAAAAGAACTGTTGCTCTTCTAAATTCTCAGTCGAGTTTTATAAGCAATGATCTTTTCTTCGACACGTTCTACAGTGAAATGAAATAGAATTTGTAAGCTACCAATTTTGGTTGAGTGCTTAATGTAACAGAAGCAACAGCTTTTCGACATACGATGGTCGGAAAATTCACTCTTCCTTCAAAGCTTCTTCCAAAGCGAGTATTAACAGGTAAATGAAAATGCCGTTTCCGACCCCATATTGCTATGTGTTTCTGAATTACCTTGGTCTCCTCTATCACTCTTGGCATTTATGACAAGAAGATTTGTATCACATTGTATATTAAAACTGGAATGCTGTTGTTACGATGAAATCGATGCTTATAGTTTATCGATAGTTATTTACTGTTTCTCGGTTATAGACCGTTAAACAATAAACAAATACCAATATTCGATGTCGGATTATTTTACACTCATACCATCGATACTGTGTATTAATTTTGTACTACTTGTACTATTGCTACTTATGTAAGGTACTCAAAACATTCACCTCTATTAATAATTTCTGCTTGATGCTTGAGCAAAACAATATGAAAGCATTTTGTGGTTCACTAGCATGTTTTTCCACTGTAGAACTGCTTTACAATTTGATAAAAGTTCAACAGAAACGACTCGAAAAGTCTTCTGTTTTAGATATATTTAAAAAATATAAAAATCCAGAAAACTTTCGCCGTTATATTTTCAAGTTTTGAAACAAAAGTTTACTTGAAACGAAATGCCTTCTGTTACAATTATGTTATTTTGTGAGAAACACAGACGTTCGGGGAGAAACGTGTTGGGTCTCCTGAGAGTAATGCGCTGAATGTTCTCATGCCCAGTGGTATTAGATGATCTGAGAAAGAAACAAAAAATATGTTGCACGAAAAATCTTAAAACCTCCTAGTGGAATTTATTAAGATGAATATCTGGGTTTCCCGATAAGTATATCAGCTAGACTAAATGCAGTAATTCTACGCTTAACTGAAATTTCATTTTCAGCGAATTTTAAAAGAAAATAAAAGATAATAAAATATAAAATGAATATAAAATAAACAATTAAAACATAGGAAGCAGTCTTGCCTGGGCGAAAAGTTTATTTTCCCATTAAAATTTTGCGAATTCTGGTAGACAATCTTCAATTCAAAGTGGTGGGGGTAGGTGAATGAATTATGTTCTGTTCTTACTATCGCTCAAAACAACTGCGAATAAATTTTTCCGCCACATGACAAAACTCGTAAAATTAAATTTAATCTTCTACTAAAGATTAGAGAAAAATATGCCAGATTTGCAGTATTAAGTCTGCTTTCGTGGCGCCAGAGTGGAGAAAGATTTCATTCTTTCGAATGCATTTGACGTTTTCTAACATTTAATAATTGGTTTTTTATTTACGTTTGATTTATTTTATTGCGGGTTTTTAAGAGAGAAAGACATTTTAATTGGTCATCCAGTGTATTGATTCTACTGTCGTCGTTTTAGGTATTATTTTATTGTTCTAAAATCATGTACTTTATTTTTACTTATTTGGTTCCTTACAAGAAAGGCAGACATTATTCCTTTAAGTTGAAGTTAAACGATACACAAATGGAATATGTTTTGAAGGAATGGAAAACGTATACGTAGGTAAACAATATTTATTTGTTTGCAATTACAGTGAGGTTCAAATGGGCTCAATGAAGGCTGATGTAAAAGGTAAATACTGAACTGATACATTAAACAAAGGAACTTTAAATACTAAAAATTCAAATCATATGTATGTAAGTAATAAAAGTTTTCCTATTACTTTGATTTGTGTAAGGCGTTCATTTATAAACATTCAAAGTAACCGATGCCTTTTTAAACCTGAAGAATTTTTTTTAATTCCTGAGGTAAGATAATGCCTTATCTTCAGTTTTGGACGTAGAATTATTTAACACAGATCTAGTTTGTTTATTTTTGTTCATTCTTATTCAATGACGTTTTATATGGGCTTCATTCAAATAGAATAAGGAAAAAAAAGGATTTGAGAATGAAAAACCAACTTAATTGATAAATAACCATTTATTTTTAATTGCTTTTCTAAATGTAGCATTTAACTAATGTTTAGATAGTTCTTGTACATTGCGTGTTTATATGTTTTATTTAGGACATAAGGTTCTATTGATCATCTTATATCCACATATTACACTCTATAACAAATAAATCGACGCACCAAGAAGGAGGTGTCCGATTGAGACGAAAATTGGTGGATAGGAAGACAATGTACAGAATAGTAAATGATTAAAATTCCAGAACAATCGAATAATTTATTTCAGAGTTACAGTAACAAGTTCAATAAGGTGTTGACCCGCCGCTAGCCTGGATACAAGCTGCCACACGGCGTGGCATTGACCGATAAAGCTCCCGGATGGCCTCCTGCGGTATTTCCTGCCAAATTCGCTCCAATTGTCGAACGAGGTCATCAACAGTCCGTGCCAGATGCAATCGCCTTCCCATCATATCCCAGACATGCTCGATGGGAGAGAGATCTGGTGATCTGGCAGGCCAAGCAAGAGTTTGACAAGCTTGCAGACAGTTTACAGCAACACGAGTCGTATGTGGTCTGGCATTGTCCTGCTGAAAAACCAGCCCAGGGCACTGAAAAAGGAACGGTAGCAAAACAAGTCTAAGATGTCGTCCACGTACCGCTGTGCAGTAAGTGTACCTCTAATGACGACCAAAGGGGTCCGGCTGTCAAAGGAAATGGCACCCCAGACCATAATGCCTTGTTGAGGGCCGGTGTGGCGTGCAATAGTGAAAGCAGGGTCCCCCCTCTGCCCTGTGCGTCTCCAAACACGTCTTCGATGATCGTCAGGACACAGTTGGAAGCGGGATTCGTCGCTAAAGACTATACGTCCCCAGTCGGCATCATTCCAACCTGATCGAGCCGTGCACCACTGTAATCTGGCTCGGCAGTGAGCAGACGTAAATGGCAGGTGGCGTAACGGTCGACGCGAGCGTAGATTTCGCTCTCTCAACCGTCTGTGAATGGTCATGATGGACACTGGTGTTTGGGTTGAACGTCTGATGGTTGATAGAGATGAAGAAGGCGCTGTGACAGCTGATCGGACCATCACTCTGTCCTCACAATCTGTTGTAGCCCTAGGTCGACCGCTACCATCCTGACGCTGCACTCTGCCATTTTCCACCCATCCTTGCCAGCATCTTGGAATCGTCGCATCGCTTCGACTCAAATGACGAGCGATTCTCCGATTAGTCCAACCGGCCTCTCTCAATCCAATGAAACGACATCTGTCAAACTCTGACAGTTGATCGTAATGAGCAAGAATCCTGCACCAAGGCATTTTTTAAGTTGTTGAAAGGTCATCTAAATCGCAATCAAACCGAAAGTTTTAACAACCGATGAAGAACTGCTCCTTATATACGTCTGCTGGATGCGCAGTTCCGATGCGCTAGAGATCAAACTATTCATTCATTGGACACCAAATTTGAATCATTTGCATATCTATTCATAACATTCGTGCATACGGAATTTCAAAGTAATCGGATGATTGTTTCTTGGTGCGTCGATTTTTTTTGTTATAGAGTGTATTTATTTATTTTGAAAGGTTGTTATCTGCTTCCAATTGAATGAGTTAGTGTGGTCGTGCTATTGAATAACACCCTTAAGCAATTTTTTTATGTACCTATTGTAAAAATGTGAATATAACGTGAATAAGTCTTTTTCAGGAGCTTTCGTGAGAATTCCTGTACATCAAGGTTTATAGTACGTTTTCCTCAGACAAAAAAAAATCTGATGTGGACAACACATCACTTCCTTGCACGTCTATTAAATCGAAAATAGTTTCGGCGCACTTCATCTAAACTTATTTTATTTGAAAGAGATAAAAATACTGCAATAATAGTAAGGTTAAGCGGTGTTTCGCTAAAACACGACAAGGTCGACGACAAATGGCGAGAATTTTGGCACGGACCAAACAATGCCTGACTATCGCCAAATTTGGAAATATTTCGGCAAAACTCGCCGAGGTCGACGATAAATCGCCAGATTTTGGCCAATGACCCAGCAATGACTGACTGCAGATGTAATACATTGAAGATGTCCATAGGCATTAATGTAGTGAAATTCTTTTGGGTGGTCCTGTAAATAAACTCTCCAGTAGATTGAAACCAAAAATCGACAATCCGAACTAGATGTCACAGCAATCTTATATATGAAATTTCAACATTGTACGACTAAAAGTTTTTGAGATTTGAGCGTTAAATACATACACAAGCACACCAAAAGTCGCCAAACTGGGCGAGATTTGGCGTAATTCTTAAGCGAGGCACGTGACCGTGGTCGGACCGTTACCGATTAACTATATAGTAGGACGGTATTGTGCTTGAAATGGATAAATGTCCCTAAAAGTGCCATTGACGGTAATGTATTGGAAATCTTTGAATGTTCTTGTAGTAGAACTGTAAATGATAAAGACACTTTTTTCGATGGAAAAATTCATTTTGTAACCCTTAACAGCATATATCACTTCTGAGTCGTTTGAAGTTGCCTAATACCTCTAAAATACGCTTTAATGAATTTCTGCAAATAGAGCGTAATGTATTTAAAATCTTTTGGGCGCCCCTGTAGATAAACTATCCAGTCGAATGAGACCAAAAAGGGAGGTATACGGCTAGAAGTAACAGCAATCCTAAATATGAAGTTTCGACATTCTACGTCTAATAGTTTTTGAGATATGCAAGTTTGATGATTTTCGGCCTATAGAGCGTAATGTATTTCGAATATTTTGGGCGGTCCTGTATTTATATGATCGTGCATGCTAGCGTACGACGTGATGCATTCAAAAAAATTCTTAAAATTAAATTTAGAGGTAGTCAAAATCGGTTTTTTTCGTCGAAATTTGGCCCCGAAAGTTTTCGGAATCACATTACTTTCTCATAGTCCGTACAAGGAAGTAATTAGTTGTTGAATCAAAATATTTTGCTAAAAAGTCTGGAATTCATTTTTCGTGTTATCCTTCTACAGACCACATTCAGATCCATGTATATTTTAAATTAGTTTTTTGAATATTTTAACTTCTAATGCTTTAGTTGAACGACATTAGTCATTTGAGTGGAGAAAATATCGTACCCCACAATTTTCACTGTGCTGACATTTTGGAACATTGACCATTTCTGGAAATACTTTGAAAGCGGATGCACTTTGACCATATTTGGTATGGGTAGTATAAATAGTAATCGAAATATTAGGTATTAATGAAAGATTGATTTTTAAATTTAAGTAAAGTTTGAAGGGGAAGCGGTGTATCAAGATATCACGTAAAAATTTAGGAAAATGGTAATTTTTATAAAATTTTTCCAGTTTCTCACTAATGATATAAATGCAAATTCTATTTAAAAAACCAAGTCATTTTTTAACTATATCTGATGATTTTTTTTCAAGTCAGTACTGATAAAATTTAAATTTTGAAGAATTTTTCATTTTATGTTCCCAATTGGGAACATTAGCCGGGAAAAGGTTAAAGAGGTGGAGTCCCTCCCGCCAACTCTAGAAGTTGCATCATACAACTCTACATCGCATCTCTAGAGGTTGCTCCGCATTGACAACTCTAGAGGTTGCATCATACTTCCGTTTGATATATAGGGCAATTCTACTGGAGATGGACCACTGAATGATTTCGTTACTGCGCTTCTCTATACATTTCGCAACTATCTTACAGTCAGGCATGAGAGACATTTTGTGTGGTGTGCAACTAGTTGTTTCTAAAAAAAACACACTTTTCAGTTAATTATCATTGTTGCTGTTAATAATTTTCATAATTTTTTCATTTTGTTATAGTTACATTTAAAGGTTTTGCTTTGTGTATGATCTAGCTAGTTTTGATGATGTAATCTTGGGGAACATACAGGCTTCCAAATAAAAAAAATGCTGACTTGAAACCCACTGTGTAATGTCCCAAACCAACACCTCCTACCTTTAGAAAGCCGAACAACTCAAGCTTTGACGTCATCATTAGGGCTACGAACGTGACGTCATCACAGTTTTACTTTCACAAAGTAAAGCTGTTTAAAATTATTGGTGAATGCTACAAATATTACAAAATATCTTAAATTAAATATTAAAATTAAAATACCTTTCTCATACAAAATTATTCATTATGATCTATTTCCTTATCATATTATCTAATTAGTCATAGTTAAAAACTGCCATTTGCCTTAAAATTATATTTCTTATACTAAGTTATTAATTCACCAGAAATTTTTAATAGTTTTATTTTGCGAAAATAAAACTTTCAAGTTTAGGCGTACTGATGAAGACAAAGCTTCATGACGTAGGAGTTGTAAGGGTTTCTATATCTAGGAAGTGTTAAATGTTGTAAAATTCTTTCCTCAACAACATTTGATGAATTGAAAATAGTGAAATAACATCAAATTAAACGGTAAGAAAACGTTCACCTAAATAGCTGTTAGGTGATACCTCCACCATCGTAAGTTTAAATTAAAGTCCTTTTTATCATTGAAAGTCTACCTGAAATTAGAACCGTGCCAACCAGTTCCGGCTTACAGATGTGGAAGCCCTGAGACACCACCACCTATACCTACAGAGCCTCAGAACGCAAGCTTTGACGTCACCGCTAGGCCCACAAGAATGACGGCATCACAGTTTTATTTTCACAAAATAAAACTATTTAAAAATTCTGGTGAATGCCACAAATATTAGAAACTCTCTTAAATTAAACATTAAAATTAAAATACCTTTCTTATACAAATTTATTCTTTATGATTTAGTTCCTTATATTAGCTAAATAGTCATGGTTAAAAACTGCCATTTGACGTAAAATTAGATTTTTCATTTCTAATTATAAAAATACTGTTATTCATCAGAAAATTTTGATAGTTTTATTTTGTGAAAATGAAACTTTTAAGTATAGGCCCAATGATGACGTCAAAGTTTGGTAACGTAGGAGTTGATAGGCTTTCTTTATCTGGGAGGTGTTGCCTGGGATAACAAAAAACAGGCGCCACCTAATAATTTTTCAAACAAAAGTTAATTAATTTTTTCGACTACCAATGTGGTGATGTGGATTGAACGCTAACATAGTCTAATGGTCCAGGGTTCGATTTCTAGGTAGGTAGCATTTATTTAATCAAAAAATAATGTCTATTTGTCTTTTTTTTCTCCGGTGTTGTAATCTTATTATAACGTCGGTATGGCTCGCAACTGATCACATTCAGTGCCAGTAGTATGCGAAATGTGTGCGAGAAGCAGTTTCTTGGTATCTGAAACCTTTATATTAAATATTGTGACGTTACTTTTTAATTATTCTGTGTCCATAGGACATATTAGATAAAAATGTCTATTGCAAGGGGACCCGGCCTTCAGCCCCGGTTGCCCACCCCTAATTTGGCCCTGTGCGTCATTGTTCTTTCTGTACCTCCCCAAAGCATAGGTTTATATCCAGTTGGGCAATGTCCCACTTTACTCCAATCAGTATGTACCACTGTACCCACTATGAAGTCGTTCTAAATACAGACTTAAAAGTTGAAAAAAATTTATAAATAGAATAAAGACCATTACATGCACTCAATTAAGAAAGTTTAACTAAACAGTTTTAACTTTAGAAAACAGAAAGTTTAACTTTAAAGAACTTAAATCAAAGGAAAGGTCACGTCGTCTTCAAGTGCCTGTTAATAACCACTTTGGAAGAACTATTGGAGTGTTTGTCTAAATTCTCAATCGAGTTTCATAAGCAATGTGTTTTTCTCCGACACTTACTATAATGAAAGGAAATAGAATTTGTAAACTACCAGTTTTGTCACAAATCCGAAAGTTCCCTTAAACGAACATGGCAGAATTGAGCCCTTGGTCTCTTCTATCACCCTTCACATTTCTGGCAAAAGTTTTGAATCACCGTGTATGTAAACGCATGGTTTGAGAGAACTTTCAAGTAATTTGGTCCATCTCTCTAGAAATTGTCCAAAATAGTTCTGCTACGTCCAGCAGTAGCAGCTCCATGAAAGCTTTTCAATATAGCCATAAACTGCGCCGTGCAGCAACGAATTTATTATTATTGTATACAATAAAATACTTTCTAAGATTTCTGGTGCTTTTAATATTATTTTGGTTTCTTCTTGCTGTTTATCATACTGATTACTCTACAAGCTGTTCTATATTTAAGACTTATGAAATGAAGACGCATTCTGATAAACGCATATTAGCAATTTCTTTACCTGACTCTTTTGACAAGATTCTCTTTCAAACAGTTTATTTTTATATATGCATTTGCATTAAAATAAGTTTTAAGTTGCTCTATTCCATTTTATTTAGAACGATTCTGAAATACATTTTCGAACGACATATCACACTTACCAGAAAGAAAATGGTTAGATGTCTGGACAGTGTACATGAGTATATTAGCTTCGATTTCAGGAACTTTCAAAGCATTCTTATAGACAATTATTCAATAAATGCTAGAAAAATTATCAGCAACAGTTTCATTTTTATAAGATTTCGACAAGTTTCCTGATATTATACGAGGTCATTCAAAACTCTTCTAGAAAAGATGTAAGGGGTGGTAGAGGAAACTAAGAGGGTTCAGAATCACATAAGAATGCGTGGTCGGAAACGTTGTTGTCTTGTGCCTGTTAAAAATGATTTTAATTGTCAATCATGTAATCAATATATAATCCCTGCTTTAATAAAGAATCCTTATAATAATTAAATTTAGTCAAGTCTTTCCTTGAAAGATCCATTTTTTTAACGAACCTTGGTCGGAAAGTTCATAATTATTCTAAAGTAAATTAACAATTAACAGACGACGTTTACTGCAGTACAGCGCTAAGTGGTTTGAACAATTTTAGTTCTCTACCATTCCTTATATGTTTATACAAGCGTTCTGAACCACCCTGTATTATTTACAAATGAATAAATTAATACCACTCTTTTGAGCTCTTTCTCTACAATCGGTTTTCTGTTTTCATCAGCAATTTATTGTGATATATCTACCATGACCTTCTACCTATAGGTGTTCCTTAAAATATAAAGCATAGGCAGATTTTTTGCATTTAAAGTATTTCAGATTATGCAGCCATTTATGGCGTTGCAGTAGCTAAAATCTGGAGTGCTTAATGCTCTTATGGTTTCAAGCTTTGGAAGTGATCACATGTCGTGACAATGTCGGAAAAGTGTCTGATATAAGCCCATAGATTTATTTTGCGCTGGTGGAGGGGACACGCAGTCCCAGCGCCCAGCGATCTCTCTGGATGTGTCCTTGAGAAAGTTTCACCATACAATCTTGAACTTTCAATTCTCAGGATGACTATGTGAAAGATTGGAATGAAAACAAATGTGAGCGAGTTTAAGAAAATTACAATGATGCGAAACTTAAAGTTTGACGCAGTGTGTATCTTATTTGTGTTGGCCTCGTGAAGCATGTCCACGGTTTGATTTAAATGCAATTATTGTGGGAAGAAATTAAATAGTAACAAAGAAATTACTGTAAAACAACCTTGTCTTTAGCATATAAAAACCCTTTCTTAAGTGTTTGAATCTATTAAGACTATCAGAAATACAATTCCCCTTTCATGTATTTAAAAGTCAGAAAATAATTCATGTAAACATAATATTTTTCCCAGTGGTGAGCCTCTGCGTTAGAGCAACACCTCCTAGATATAGAAAGCCTAACAACTGGCACGTCACTATGTTTCTAAGTCATCAGCAGGCCTTCAAGAGCGACGTCATCACAATTTATGTCTCATAAAGTAAAACTATTTAAAATTCCTGGTGGATTTACTCACGCGCAACAGCATTTTACTGATTTCAGATAGAAAATTTAATTTTACAGCAAAGGGCAAGTTTTTAACTGTATTTAATTATGTAATGTGATAAGGAAATAGATCCCAATGAATTGTTTTGTATCACAAAGATATTTTAATTTTTATCTTTAACTCAAGATATTGTCTAATATTTGTAGTATTCACCAGAAAATTTAAGTAGTTTTACTTTATGAAAATAAAACTGTAATGACGTCACTACTTGAAGGCCTAGTGGTGACGTCAAAGCTTCAGCTGTTAGGCTTTCTTTATGTAGGAGGTGATGGTTAGAGGCATTGGCCACTACTAAGGCCGGAGTTCTTTGTCTCTTTCGTATGTGGCAACCTAGTAGTTGGACCAACGTCGCCCCCTATGAAGTGACAGACACAATGACAGCCGAGAGTTGAACCCGAAACGTAGCACGATGATTTACCTACCATACTATCTGTAAACTTAATATAAAGTAAATTAATTGAATTTTTATGTAATGAAAATAAACGTCAATAAAAAAAAAAATCATAAAGTGCTTTAAACAAATGACCTTGTGCCTTAGGTTTTCTATAATTCACATTAAGTACCACATGCACACATTGTAATAAGAAAAATATTTGTAAACATTTAACTTTTAGGTAAGAATAGAGAGAAAGCGAGGTCCATCGATCTCTCTCGTAATTATCCAAAATATTTCCGCTACACATTAAAGAAGCAGTTGCATGAAAGCGTTCATTGCCCATTTTACTTTGCGTACGAAGAAATGAATTTGTTGTTGTAATATACAATAAAATACTTTATAAAATTTCTGGTGCTTTCAATCTTATTCTACTTTTATATTGTTGTTTATTATACTGATTGCTATATTAGCAGTTCAACTACGTTTAAGACATATCGAATGAAGAAGCTTTCCAATAAACGCATGTTAGATATTTCTTTACATGACTTTGTTGACAAGTTTCTCTCTTAAACTGGTTTTTTATAGATGCACTGCCATTAAAATTAGTTTTAAGTTTCTATATTCCATTTCATTTTGAGCAATTCCGAAATACAATTTAGAATGACATGTCCCACTTACGAGGAAGCAATTTGTTTGGTTAGATGTCTGGACAGTGTTGTGTCTATTAGCTTTGATTCAGGAATTTTGAAAGTAGTTTTTGTAGCAAGTTATTCAATACATGCTAGAAAAATCATCAGCAGTAGTTTCTTTTTTTGAAATATTTCGGCAAGTTTCCTGATCTTACACATGGTGATTCGGAACTCTTGTAAAAGCATGCAAGAGGTGGTAGAGGGAACAAAGACGTTTTAGAATGACATTGTTTTGTGGGACCGGAAACATTGTTTTCATTACCCTTTTAATAATCAATACATAATCCCTACTTTAATGATGAATCCTGTTAATTATAACTTTTAACCTAGTGGTTTCTGTGAAAGATTCTTTAGTTTTTGACGAACCATGTTCAGAATGTTCACTATTAGTCTAAACAGATTACATGAAAGATGACGTCCCCGACACCATATGGGTACATGCTTTTGAACCGCCTTAGTTCCCTCTACCACCATTATTTCTTTTCACAGGAATTCGGAATCACCATGTATAACTTAGAAGTGAATAAATTAATATCACTCCTTGTGAGCTCTTTCTCTATATGCGGGTTTTCTGTTTTTATCAACAGCTTCTCGTTATGTATCTCCCATAACCTTCTGTATATACGTATCGTCTTTGCAGAACAACGTGAACGTTTCAGCAGCAGGCCACTTAAGGACAGAGATTCAATTACCATCTTAACTTTAGAGAAGTTTTCTTTAATGCTTGTGGTTGTTCAAACTCATATATAAAATTTCCTTTGAATATATTAAAATAATTGTTCTTTAGTTAAAAAAAAATAAAACTTGCGTCACTTCTATGCACCAGAAGTGGCAATAGCAAAATTTTGATGTACCAGTAATGGACACACCAAAAGTGGGCTACCTAGATTATGATATAAGAATATAGCTAAATTTTAAAATTTTATAATTTTTCAATCAGGAAAATATCAGTGAAGTTAATTATGCTGTGTATTTATGAAGAAAATCATAAATGTGTAGTGCAAATTCATAATTAAGTAGAAATATAGGAGAATGCTTGATCATACGCGCAGTACATAAACATACTTCTGAAAGGTTTTAAAATATATAAACTGGTTTTTAATCCTCTGTATGTTCGGAAGCCAATGTAGTTAATAATCTTCAAAAGGAATACTCAAATAGGAATATTTCAAGAGTACAGATGTGATGCATGTTCTAAAACTTTCACAAAAACACACACGTTTTCCAATGTAATTTAATCATGTTAAATGAAGACAATAAATGAATAACTGATTGAATATATATACTGTATTAGCCCGAATATAACGAGATATTTTTTGAATTATCATTTCCTGTTAAAATCTGGCTCGCGTTAAATTCCAATTATAAATATAAGATGATGAAAAACTTCGGTGTCGCGTTATATTTGGGCTAGTACGGTAGATTAGATTTGTTCCTGATATCCGTAACCGCAGATAATCGAAGAAAAACACTTTCGTATCCACAACTTCCGCAAGACATCCGTTTCCGGAAACGAAAAGCGAAACGCATTTCATCCAGATCCGCAATTTTCTGCGCACTTTCGGCAAATCATTTAACGGCTTTTCAAAACACCCGAAAGAAATATAAAAAAAGCCATAAATATTCTGCTAATGTTTTATTCGTAATTGACCGGGATATTTTATTCTTCAAAAACTTAATAATTATTGTTTTTTAGTTTTAAGTGAATCTTCTGGTTGAACAGCAAAATCGATCGTTTAAATTAGCATTCGTAACTTAAAGCTATTAATATTATTGGCGTAACTGTTTAACTTTTTTGAATATTTCTACGTTGTGGGAGACCTCGCTCAGGATATGACCTTGGCTGAGGTTGAGCATACAATCTTAAATTTTTAATTCGGAGGATCACTATGTAAAAGATAAGAACAGAATTCTGAAGCTGCGAAAATTAGAATGAGGTAAAACTAAAAGCAGATTTTGATGCAGTACATATCTTGGTTGCATTGGCTTCATGAAAGATGTTCACGGGTTGATGCAAAATGCGATTATTGTGCGAAAAAATTAAACAGCAACAAACAAAGTTATGGGAAAACAATATATACTCATAGTATCATAGCTGCAACAATTCAGGGCATATAATCAACCACTTTTTTTAAACAGTTATTTTTTTAATAGAAAGTAGGGAAACTTCACAGCCTTTTGATTAAAATGCATACAAATTTAAGGTTTACAGAAAGTGGTAAAATATATGCTCGGAAATGTTGCAGCTATGTAGTACATAAAGAAGGTTTTATGAAGTGTTTGAATTTACGAAGAAATTAAAAATAAATATTACTTACATATATTTAAAGTCAAGTAGTAGTTCATTTCAATTTAATATTAAGTAAGATACTTAATTTAATTTACATATGGTGAAAATAAATGTTAATTAAAATAAATCATTAAATAAATCGTTTAATGGTAGGGCCTTTTCCTTAAGGATTTTTAATATACATATTTAAGACTGTATGTACATATTGAAAAAAGTAAAATGTACGTAAACACACGGCTTTTACAGACGACGCAGTAAAAACGCTGTCCACCACAGACGCAATAACGCTAAACGATTCCGTTACGCTTATCGGTAGCAGTTGCTATAAAGGGATTCGACATTGTTACGAATTTCTAGGTTGTTGTGGCCTTCAAGATTTAAACAGAGTTTAAAATTCGTATTCTACGCGTAAAATAATTAAAATTTGCATGTTGTTGCTTCAAATTTGGTCAACTAGAACGCAGGATAGGGAGTTTTGGGTGTCTCCAATGTTTAACATAGGGTTTTATCAAATTCTTGAGAAATATTAGTGTCATCTCTTAGCTGAATCCACTACTGGAGACTTATTTGGCTCCAATTTTGGCTTTTCGGCAAAAAGGTGAAAGACTTGGTGACATTTGGGGCTATTTTAAAAATTTGTTCTGTAATATTTTCTTCCCTCCATTTGTATTACTTAATTGCCTACTATTGACCAATATCATTTCTATTACGCAATCAAAGTTTATGATAGATCGGGATTTTTCTAGAGTTCCGAGAAATTGCTAGAGATTTCGTTGAGTCTATGAAAGGAGTGGAGACAATAGATACAACAACGATAATGCTTATCGGAGGAAACAGTTCAGTTGAGTGAATCCTCGTAATCAGTTCACTGCATCAGCTGTGACTTCTATGAAGCTCTGTATTTAGTTTTATACACACGCCAATGGGATACACATAAATATTTTGAACGTTATAGTACAAGACTTTTAACGTTATAGTACAAGAAAACCATCATGTTTGGATGCGAACTTTTTTCTGAAAGTTTCTTATCTGGCATAGATTTATCGTTATTACATTTTCTAATATTGCTCGTAAAGAGACATCCTAAAAATTTCAAGTGCCTGACATAGTTTCATCGTATTTATGTATCAAAATCGCAAAATGTTTTCAAACTACAGTCTTAATCATTCATAACAAGATGTTCTGTAGACATTAAAATTTATTTGGTTTGGCAGCAGTGATTCGATAATTTACCACCCCTAAAAGCCTGTTAAAATTTTTTAATATGTGATTTTTACCACAAAAAAGATTTTTAACTTATGCATAACACAGGTTCTTAAAGATCTGATGTTATGATCTCTGCTGAACGTTTTTTTACATTGCACTTGATATTATCTCTTCAAGATAATGCATTCTTGAAAATAATTTGCCAATCTGAAAGAACTGCAAACGCATCCGCGCATAAGACATCAAATTATCTGTTCTCACAGTGGTATCCGCGGAAATAAGAAACAAATGATCTGTTTTCATATTCGTATCCATGGATCTAGCTTTTTAACAAGACGGTACACCACAACATTTATATATATTAATGCTATTCTATATTATATTGGGTTACTGGATGATTAAGAACTTTTTAAAAATATTTTATGAGGTGATAGAACACAGCTCATGTGGAACACAAATAAACACAGAACTCCTGATCTATCTCCAACTCTTTTCCCACTATCACGGATAGAATGTAAATGTTCCAAAACTTAGTAATTTCCCCATTTTCTGAAGATTTTAAACATGTAATCCCATATTTAGAAAGAGCAGAAAAAATCCTATAAAACGTCATCCATTTGTATTACAATACCCAGATTTAACGGCTAGTTACAAGCAATGAAACAGTGAAAAAAATGCAAAATGAAATATTTGAGAATAATTTTAAACGTTAATTTCTTAAATATCGTTCAAGAGATACCATCAGTAAAATTTCCTAAGAATTGGCCCATTCTGATAGCTTTCGAGATAGCTTACAGGCGCCAGAGTGGAGAAAGACTGAATGTATTGTGACTGAAATTTGTTATTTTGAATGTATTTCGCGTTATCCAGCGTTTTTTTTTTTTTATTTGCGTCTGATTTATTTTGTTGTGGGTTTTTAGTAGGAAAAGAAATGTTAATTGGTCATCCAGGGTATTGATTCTATTGTCGTCGTTTTAGTTATTACAGTAAAACCTTGCTATAGCGATACTCCATACAACGATAAATCTCTCTATAAAGTTTTACGGTCCCGGCGAATTTACATATATTATTATAATAATGATATCTCGATTTAATGATATTCTCTACAGCAATAAACCACAGTGGAGCGTCGTTTTTTTTCCAGACTGATTATCTTTTTCTACACTGTACAACGATATTTCAGTATTAAAATACCGTATGAGAAGAGCAAAATTGAGGTTTAAGGGAATTTCTTGCAGATTCAATCTCTTAGTTGCTTGTTATATTTTCTGGATAACGTCTTTTTGTTGTAGATTAAAGATTTTCATTCATTATGCGTTTCTCCAACTGCAAATGACAAAAGCTTTCTAACGCTTTAGTTCATAGCACCTCGATAATCTGATAGCTGTTGGGCCGAAACTTCTTTCCCCAGCGAAAAAAAGCGGGTTCTTTTATCGAAGATTTTTGACAGTGTGGAGTTACTCATTCTGAGTAGAACTATGGGCAAGCACCCCCTATTGTGCTTCTGGGGAGAAAGACACATTGTAACTGTTGATTGCACTACAAGAAAGTAACGTCTTTGCAAATAATCAGCGTTATAGAAAATAAATAAAGTACAGTCGAGGATTAGTTGGGCTTGTATGTTTCTCACACACTTTTCATGTTCCTAAACTTCGAGGCGCTTAAAAAGAACATTTATACTAGTTTACTTTGTGATAGGAAATCACCACGGCTGGACAAAGCCGAAGGAAGTAACAAGTTAACCTCATTGTGGTGTTTCCGGGAGTTCTGAAGTTTTCTTTGGTTCCTTCTTCCCCCACCCCACCCCCACCCTCCATACCACCATTCGCGTGTGCACAGAATTCGCGTGTGCCCGCATGGGACATGACTGTGGAACCATCTGTAGCCACAGTCTAGTTTAAAAATGTTTGAATCTCTGTACTTGATTTCACAGTTCTTTTTGAGTCTGCTTTTCTGAGGTCAGAAAATTTAGACTTTCTATCCCATTGCTCATTTCATGAACTAAAATGACAGTTCAAAATCAGTTATCGTTTCGTGAAAAACTTGAAGTAGTCAATGATTGTAAGGATGGCATGAAACAAAGTATGCTTCCAAGAATTATGGGTTTGCGCAATCTAATATTGCAACTTTTCTCAGAAAGAGGAAAGAGATTGAAGAAGAAGTGAATTTAAATCAAATTAATCCTCAGAGGAAACGGACGAAAGCTGCAACAATTGAAGACATCGACGCAACAGTTTTGAAATGATTGCAAGAGCAAAGAGCAGTAAAGGTTCCAATAAATGGACTTTTGTTATATGAAAACACTAAGAAATTTGCTGAAATGATAGGAAATGAAAATTTCAAAGTCAGCAACGGTTGTCTGATGCGATTTCGTGATCGGCACGGAATATTTTTCCAAGAAATTCATGGAAAACAAAAGTCGGCTCCAATTATTGACGCCAATAAATGGCGAAAGAATAAATTGAAAGAAATTAAAAAAAAATACGCACCTGAAGACATTTGTTGAAGAATGCAGATGAGGCTGGACTTTTTTTTCAACTTTTACCCAGTAAAACACTTCCATTTAAAAGGGAAAATTGTTACGGAGGTATAAAATGAAAACAGAGGTTGACAGTACTTTTCTGTGCAAATATCACTGGTATACATAAAATTCAACTCTTTCTTGTTGGGAAATACGTGGAACTAGGATGTTTTAAAAATGTGAAAAATCTTCCCATAAAGTACATCTATATAAATAAAGCAATGTGTAAACTGTCTGTTAGTTAGTTAATTAGTTAGTTTGTTTGTTTGTCTGTGTCTCGCGTAGCTCGTAGACGGGTGATCGTAGACCTACCAAATTTTGGACGGAAATTCTCCATGACAGGTCCCGACACACATCGAAGCGATATTTTCAAAATTTGAATTATTTTAGGAGATATCGATAAAAAACATTTCGGAAAAGGCAAATTTTTGCTTTCCGCCATTTCGTAATTGTAAACGCACAGTGGAAAAAGCGACGATTAAGCTTATCTAGGTTGCCTAAGTTTGCTTATCTAAGTTTATTAAATGATTGAGACTCTCTAAGTAAAAATAAAAGAATAACTATTTTTTTTTGTCTAGATAATTTTTAAGTTTGTTTTTAAATTAAAATAGCGTGTGCATAAGAAATCAGAGCAGGAATGAAATGTTGTATACTCAAAAATATTTTTTAGAAATTTTCTGAGACTAAAATGTGCAACTTTTTAATTTGGCGAAAAACTAAACGGCTGATGTGCGATTTTGAGGAGATGATTCTAATGCTTGGCGCAATTTATCGTAATTTATCGTCTGCTGAATACACCTGAGAATAAGTTTTTGAAATTTTCATTCAGTTGGAATTGTGCATTTTTCTGTGCAGCTTTTCTCATCTATTAATGAACGTCATTTTATCTCTCACCCCCTTTATTGAAAATTGTATGAAAAATGTGTCCCAAAAATACAACATAAAAGTATGCCACATAATTTTACATATACTTAAATACTATTAGTTCACAACAGCTTTAATCTATTAATACAATATTTCGTAAGCTCTAGAATATGCTTCACATGTATTTTTTACATATATTTAAATACTGTTAGTTCACAACAGCTTTAATCTATTGTTACAATATTTCGTAAGCTGTAGAATATGCATCACCAGTATTTTTCTATAAATAGGTTACAATCATAAAAATTTCAACACAGGGTTACTAGGCGCAATACTCGAAAGATGCCAGATAAAATGACATAGTCAATTAATATCGTTTTAATATGGCTATAATGAAACCAAAAAATTAGGGGGTTCAGGGGGGGGTGTCTCCCCCTGACGAGGCTCGAACAACCGAGGTTTTTCTAATGTATTACATCCAGAAAAGGGATGTTAGAAATACCAATTTTAATTTTGTTTAATCACACTCATGAATAATGATATACTTTCCAACTTAATGAAATAAGGAACGATAATAGGGAAGACCCATGCATCATAATTCGCTTTTAATATAAAGCCCTTTTGTGCGTATTTAAAATCTGAAAGTGTTTCAGAATTTCTTACTTTTCTTTTTCCTTTCCGTTTTTTGATAAAGGCCAATATATCCAGAAGCTCTTCGGAATTATATAGGACGAAAATAATTTGTTCCTTTTTGTAGGTTTTTATCATTTAACCATCTTATTTTTGTAACAAGGGGCGGCCCGACACAGTAAGCATCGCATCTGGGCGCCGGCTTCGAAGGGGCGTCATTTCGAACACAAAAACTAAGTAGAGCATAAAAGGGGGCATCTTTTTTATATTAGCAGGGGGCGACACTTACCGTAGGGCCGCTGCTGTTTGTAACCATCTTAATTTTAAATTCCATTCAGAATCTGAGAGATTTCAGTGCCAAGAAAGCCGGTGAGGAAAAGGATTCTCTCCGAACAAGATTTATTAAGATGGCAGCCGCCTCCGGCGATCCGGTGGCGGCTAGCGAGGATTGCTTAAATTATTTTCCGAATGGTTAGGAAATTTAGATAAAGGTATGGAGAAAAAAAAAGAAGAAAATTGCTTAGTTGGTGGATATGTTACCGCTCACTCGTCGGTTCCGAAATTGAAAAACTTCGAAATTCTTTTTTTCCCTGCTAACTGCACTTCAATTTTGCAGCACCTTGACATGGGCATCATTAAATGCTTTAAAGGATACTACAGAACGAGATTGGTTGACTCAATACTCGTAAATATCGACAATTATGTTGAAGATCCTTTAAAAGTAGTAAATGTTAAAGAAGCCTGTGATAATATTGCTGGAAGTTGTTAGCAAGTTACAGAAAAAACAATTAGTAATTACTCGAGGAAGCGGGTATTAGTTTTATTGAAGATATGAAACTTGATCGCCGACCTTTTCTTCCGCGCCCTATTTATCGAAGTGCACTTTATCACGAAGTAAGAAAAATACAATGTGCGAAAGTTCAAAAATAACTTTTGCCCTTGTTGAAAGATTTTATGTCCAATCGCTACAAGCCATCAGTCAATGTATTACAATGAAAATGGCCAATTGCATCTCGGAATAATTACTTTCCCTCTCCTCCAAGTAAGCAACCTATTTCCAGCGCATTCCCTCGGAGGATAGAGCCCATAAAGTGTCACGCCACATTTCGCCGAACAATCTAATGGACTTGCGTGAGACTTCTCCAAAGAGAAATATCACAAATCCTGTGAAAAGTAGGTCTATATTCAGAATTTCTTACTTTTCTTTTTCCTTTCCGTTTTTTGATAAAGGCCAATATATCCAGAAGCTCTTCGGAATTATATAGGACGAAAATAATTTGTTCCTTTTTGTAGGTTTTTATCATTTAACCATCTTATTTTTGTAACAAGGGGCGGCCCGACACAGTAAGCATCGCATCTGGGCGCCGGCTTCGAAGGGGCGTCATTTCGAACACGAAAACTAAGTAGAGCATAAAAGGGGGCATCTTTTTTATATTAGCAGGGGGCGACACTTACCGTAGGGCCGCTGCTGTTTGTAACCATCTTAATTTTAAATTCCATTCAGAATATGAGAGATTTCAGTGCCAAGAAAGCCGTTGAGGAAAAGGATTCTCTCCGAACAAGATTCATTAAGATGGCAGCCGCCTCCGGCGATCCGGTGGCGGCTAGCGAGGATTGCTTAAATTATTTTCCGAATGGTTAGGAAATTTAGATAAAGGTATGGAGAAAAAAAAAGAAGAAAATTGCTTAGTTGGTGGATATGTTACCGCTCACTCGTCGGTTCCGAAATTGAAAAACTTCGAAATTCTTTTTTTCCCTGCTAACTGCACTTCAATTTTGCAGCACCTTGACATGGGCATCATTAAATGCTTTAAAGGATACTACAGAACGAGATTGGTTGACTCAATACTCGTAAATATCGACAATTATGTTGAAGATCCTTTAAAAGTAGTAAATGTTAAAGAAGCCTGTGATAATATTGCTGGAAGTTGTTAGCAAGTTACAGAAAAAACAATTAGTAATTACTCGAGGAAGCGGGTATTAGTTTTATTGAAGATAATAAATTTATGGAGGATAAGAATTCAGAACATGAAAATTCAGAAGAAAATGATGTTTCCGATAATGAACCGTGTTTTCAGAATCACGAAAAGTCTGTGGCTCAACTTGAAGAAAGAACTACCAAAATAAGCGTAATTAGCGTAAAGGATTATTTAAGATTAGATGATGAAGTTATGGTTTTTGCAGGAGTTAATGACGAAGACATATTGTCTGAAATAACGGATGAGAATTACAGTGATAATGAAGAGGATGATGATGATGAAGATACAGCTTCATCGCATTCTTTATTAACAGCACCAAAAGCTCTTCTAAAGTCTCTTCAGACATTTTTTTCAAGCCTTTCAAATGATGATCACTTTCGCAATTTAGACACTACGCCGACATTTTTAGTTGATTCAACTGTGAAAAAAAAAAAAAAAAAACGTGTAAGCAAACAAAAAATAAATGATTTCTTTCAACAAATTTCTTAGGTATGAGATTCTTCTTTTCTTTTTTAAAGCATCCTTCACAATGATGGTTTGATCCCTTTTAAAAACCTTTATTATTGTGCAAAAAATCGGCCATAATTTAAAGCTTCAAAATTATTACTATCTCCCCTCGATATAATGATACATCCTTCTATAACGATAATTTTATTGGGTTCCTTGAGTATCGGTGTATCGAGGTATTACTTTATTTTATTGTTCAAAAATGATATATTTTATTTTTCCATATTTGGCATGCTCCTTTGGCATGCTGATTTAATTCTTTAAGTTGAAGCTAAATGATCCACTAATGGATCATTTATTTGAAGAAATGGGGAATGTATATTTCGGATAGCAATATGTATTCGATTGCAGCTACCAAAAGGTGAAAGGCAGATACAGAACTGTTACATTAAACAACAAAGTACCATTAAATACGAAAAACATCAACCCATACGTGCGTAAGTTATAACATTTTGAAAATGCATTGCCGATGTATTTTTAACAACAGAAAGATTTTTTTTTTTTTACATTTGTAACTAAGATCATGTTTACAGTTCGATTTTGAGCATACAGTTATTTAACACAGAGCTAGTTCGTTTATTTTTGCACGCTGTTATTCAAAGACGTTTCATATTGGCCTCATACAAATAGAACAAAGAAAACGCGTATTGATAATGCAAATACAACTTAATTATGGAAATAAGTTTTTACGTGTAATTATTGTTTAAAGTTTTGTGTTTAACTAATTTTTAGATACTAGTTTTTATTTTGCATGTTATTTGCCGTTTTATTTAGAAAATATTGTTCTGTTGACCTTATTATATTCACAGTTTATTTAGTGATTTTTGTTTTTTGGGGGGGGGGAAACAAGAATATAGCAAGTTGTTCTAAACTTATGTGTTGCCATTTCATCTGTATTTTGTTCCACTTTCAACCAGGGGTGTAACTAAAAACACTTTCTATTGCTGGGGGGAAGGGGCAGGGGATGTTGGTCAAGGGGTTCGAATGAGGTGCTTGCCTAAACTGGGGGTGCAGTAAAGATTCCACAAAACTTGCTCAAGTCGGGGTAGTAATATACAGCAACGTACATTACTGCCCGTGTACACAAAACATTTTACTTGCGTAGTGTACAAAAAAATTTTATACCCGCATTGTTGGTAACGATTTTGCTTATGCTTACACAGAACTAACTTTGACTGGCTTGTGTATGATGGGAAAGAATGGCATGGGATGTGCCCGCACCGGCTGACACCATGCTTAGCGACGCCACTGCCCACTTATCACCAATATACTTATCTCCACTTATCTCAAAGAAATAAAGTCTGTTACCACGTTTTTGGGATATCCTGCAAATGTATATTTTGTAAAAATGAAGTTATACAGGGTAATTGAAAACTTTGTCAGAAATGTAAAGGATGATAGAGGCATTTACGATTCAGAATCACATAGGTCGGAAACGTCGTGTTCATTTACCTGTTAAGTTTAAATTAAAGCAAAGATATTGATTATTGGATACAAATTTACGGCTCAAATCCAAAACAGTAACACTTGACTGATTTTTCCAACAGTCATAGTAGAAACAAAAATGCTGCAACTTACATACAAAATGAATTATGACAGTGACTAATTTCCAGTGTTGCAATAATGGATTATGGAATTTAAAAAAAATGAGCTTTTCAATCGGACAAAAATATCTATCGTCCCACTGTGCCCCACTCCCCCTATACTGTATAAAGGAAAGTATACAGGGTGATTCAAAAGTTTGCTAGAAATGTTAAGGGCGATAGAGGAGACTAAAACGCTTCAGAATCACAGCAATGTGAGGTCGGTAAAGTCGTCTTCATGTGCCTGTTTATAACTACTTTGGAAGAACTGTTGGAGTATTTGTCTAAATTCTAAATAAAGTTTCATAAGCAATGCTTTTTTCTCCGTCACTTTGTAAACTACCTATTTTGACTAAGTGCTTTTTGTGAAAGATGCATTAGTTTTTGTCACACGGTGGTCGGAAAGGTCACGGTTACATCAACACTTCTTCCAAAGCGATTATTAACAGGTACATGAAGACGACGTTATCGACCCCAAATTGCAATGGGATTAGGAATCGCATTTGTCTGAATCTTGGGGCTCTAGTCTGTCAAGTTCATTTTACGTGGTATACGCAACCTTTGAAAAGTTGCGGGGCAAGCGTTAGGATGCTAGCGAAGTCGCGGGCCGTATAATTGGGATTTATATGGGATTTTAAATAGTTTATAGAGGTTCTAAACAGGATTTTGATATTTTCCGCTTGCCGGATAAAAAGCCATGGCATCCGAACGTTCGCTTAAACGAACATGGGAGAATAGAGCTCTTGGTCTCCTCTACCTCCATTTATATTTCTGACATACAGATTTGAACCACCGTGTATTTTAATAAACTGCTTTTAGAGAAGAACTGACAGAGAAACTTTCCCTCTCTTCTGCAATTACTTAAAACGATTCCGCTAGATGTGCACGTAGCAGTTGCATGAAAACTTGATCAAGACGACGAGGTACATCTCAAGGCTGATAATTTTTTATTCTTACTTACAATAAAATATTTTCTTAAATTTCCGGTGCTTATTGTGGTTTCATATTGCTGTTTACTATACTGATTACAATACAAGCTGCTCTACGTTGAAGAGTGACCCGATGAAGACGCGTTTGGATAAATGTATGTTGGGTATTTCTTTATCTGACTCCGTTAACAAGATTCTTTGTCAAACTGTTTTTTTTATGTATGCATTTTCATTAAAATAAGTTTTAAGTTGCTATTTTCGATTTCATTCAGAACGATTCTGAAGTACATTTTAGAATGACATATCCCATTTATCAGGAAGCAACTTGTTTGGTTAGACGTCTGGAGAAATATGTGTATATTAGCTTTCGTTTTCAGGAACTTTGAAAGTAGTCTTTATAGCCTGTACTGCCAGTACTGCTGATGATTTTCTATCTTTTATTATTGAATAAAAGATAGAAAATCATCAGCAGTAGTTTTATTTTTTTAAGATTTCAGCAAGTTTCCTCATCTTATACGGGGCGGTTCAGAACTTTTGTAAAAAAATGTAAGATAGTGGTAGGGATAGAATAAAGAAGGTTCAGAATCACATAGCAATGTTGGGTCGAAAACGTTGCTTTCATTTACTGTTAATAATACAATATATACAATAAAATACTTCTTTAAATTTATGGTACTTTTAATCTTGTACTTTTATATTGTTGTTTATTACACTGATTACTGTATTAGCTGTTCATCTACGTTTAAGACTTATCCAATGAAGACGCATTCCGATAAACGCATTTTAGCAATTTTTTTACCTCACTTTGTTGAAAAGATTCTCTCTGAAACCGGTCTTTATAGATGAATTACCTTTAAGATTAGTTTAAATTTTTTATATTCCATTTCATTTCTACCAATTTTGAAAAACATTTTAGAATGACTTGTCCACTTATGAGGAAACAACTACTTTGGCTTGATGTCTGGGCAGTGTATGCGTCTATTAGCTACGTTTTCAGGATTTTGAGAGTACCTTTCTGTGGCTTCAAAAACTTCTTGTGATGTATCTAACATAGTTTTTACAAATACGTATTAGCTTATGTAAAACATACCCAGATTTTTCACATCTTAATTATTTCAGCGCACGGAGCCAGTGATGGGATTGCAGTTGTTAAAATATTGAGTAATTAATACTCTCAAGGTTTCAAGCTTCAGAAGGGACCGCATATTGTGACGATTTCAGAAAATTCCATAATCAGCTGAATCTTGAAAAGTTATTATTTTTCAATCAGGAAAATATTAGTGAAGTTAATTATACTGTTGTATTACGAAGAAATTTCAGGAAAGCTATTTTGACATAGCATATGAAAACATTTTCAAAAAATGTTTGAATCTATTAAGAATTTAAGAAATAATTTTCCCTTTCATGTACTTAAAATAAAAAAATAATTCATGTAAGTTAATGTAAAGTATCTTAATTTAATTTTCATGCAATGGAAATAAATATTAATAAAAAAATAAAATATATCCTATAAAGATAAGATTTTCTGCCTTAGTATTTGTATAAAATTTATTACGTACAACATGTATACATATTATAATAAACTAGCTTAAATTAAAAGCATGAAAGCTTAGAAAATTAATAAGCCCCTTATAAGTTGCACAAGTTTAGTTTCTTATTTAGAAGATAAGATAAAATACTTCTTTAAATTTATGGTGCTTTTAATCGTGTACTTTCATATTGTTGTTTATTATACTGATTACTGTATTAGCTGTTCATATACATTTAAGACTTATTCAATGAAGACGCATTAGGATAAACACATTTTAGCAATTTTTTACCTGACTTTGTTGACAAGATTCTCTTTCAAACCGTCTCCGACACCATATTGGTATGTGCTTTTGAACGGTATTTGTTCCCTCTACCACCCTTATATGTTTTTACTAGAATTCCGATTTACCCTCTATAATTTAAAATTGAATAAATTAATATCAATTCTTGCGAGTTCTTTCTGTACATTTAATTTTCATTTTTTATAAAAAACTTCTTGTGATATATCTAACATGTTTTCTGCATATACGTTTTATCTTATGTAAAACATACCCAGATTTTTCGCACCATAATTATTTCAGAGCACGGAGCCAGTTATGGGATTGCAGTAGTTAAAATATTGAGCGATTAATACTCTCGAGGTTTCAAGATTCTTCAGAAGGGACCACATATTGTGACAATTTCGGAACAGTCCAAAATCAGCGGAATCTTGAATAGTTATTATTTTTAAATCAGAAAAATATTACAAGTTAATTATACTGTTGATCTATGAAGAATATTATAAATGGGCAGTGAAAATACATAATTAAGTTGAAATATCTGAATCTGTGATCATACGCGCAGTACATAAACACATTTCTAAAAGCTTTTAAAAGATATAAATTGGCTCTTAATCCTCCGAATGTTCGGAAGACTTAATGTAGATAATAATCTTCAAAAGGAATACTTA
The DNA here is from genome assembly GCA_038373885.1 of Cheiracanthium punctorium. Lineage (NCBI taxonomy): Eukaryota > Metazoa > Arthropoda > Arachnida > Araneae > Cheiracanthiidae > Cheiracanthium > Cheiracanthium punctorium. Next base: position 377,226 of record JAWZYV010012397.1, on the reverse strand, counting down.
TAGGAGACGCAGATAAAGGAATTTTAAGAGTACAGCTATGATGCATGTTCTAAAATTTTCACGCACACACATACGTTTTCCAGAATAATTTAATCATGTTAAATGTAGACAATAATAAATGAATAACTGACGTAACATAATAAAGATTAGATGTGTTCCTGATATCCGTAACCGCATATATTCGAAGAAAAAAAGATTCGTATCCACAGCCGTACCTGTCTGAGGGAAAAGACATTATCCGTATCCAGAAACAACACAGCGAAAAAACATTATGCAGATCCACTGTATTTTTATGCGAATCTTTGGCGGGCCTTTTAATGGCTTGCAGGATAAGTGAAAGACATAAAAAATATCAAATTATTCTTTTATTTTTTGTAATTAGACATATTTTCTTTTTTTTAAACTTAACAATTATCGTTTATTATTTTTAAGTGAATCTTCTAGTTCAACACAAAAACCGTTCGGCGTAATTAGTGTTCGTAATTTAAATCTATTAAAATGTATTCACCATTGGGTAACTGGTTAAGCTTTTTGAATATTTCTACGGGGTGGTGGCCTCCCCTTCGATGCACCTTGGGAGAGCTTAACTAGAATCTAAAATTTTTCAATTCTCAGGAAAGACTATGTAAGAGATCGGAGCGGAAATTAGAATAATGCAAAACTAAAGACAGGTTTTGATGCAGTATGTATCCTATTATCATTTTCTTCAGGGAAAATATTCATTGTTTGTAAATGTAAATGTGGTGTTAAGGACAATTACCTGCTCATGAGATCTAGGCCTAGGGGGGTATGTTGCTCTCAGTGGGGGACTTTCTAAGGGATCCTAACCCGTATTTAAGCGATGTTTCGAAAAAAACACGGAAAACTGAAAGGTTAGGACGGCGGACGCGACCTGGTTTCGTACACAGGTACCTTATGTCTGCCAATTCAAAGCGCTAGCGCTATGTCACTGCCGGGGCATTTAGTGTTTGATGTAACATGCGATCATAATGGGAAGATAAAATTAAAGAGAGAGAAGAATACAATTAAGAGTAAAAATTTAGTTTTAAAAAATGAAAACTAAATTTTACAATTTTTTTTAATTTGTTAAATTTAGAGCACTTTTTATGTAATGCATTTTACAAATAAAAACATATAGTAAAGGCACACATATGTATGAATCATTATGCAATATTTTAAAAGTTTTAGTTTCCTACAGTTTGAGATTTTTTGATATAATTTTATGATGAAAAGTTCCGAGGAAAAAACTAGAAAAACTTAAAAAAACAAATTTTTTTTCAAATCTTTGTTACTAAAAAATTTCCTGCATAATGATATTCAAATCAGTGCAATTTTTTACATTTACCAGACGTTGTTAATGACTCATTGCTAAATTTTCTTTTAAAAAGAACTTTTAAAGTCAAGGCATTTTTTTTTCAAGCCGTAATAATTCTATCTGCGTTTTTTTTTTTAGATTTTCATAAAAGTTTTCTGCCTCAGCTGATTCCGTAGAAAAGAAGATGAACCGGGGAAAATTTTCATTACTGAAAATTTTGGCTTCAATTCACTTTATTGCTATTTCTTGCAAGCGCTTAACCCTTTCTTAATTTCGGACTTCTTTCGAAACAAAAGTACAGGACACGGCTGGGGGAAGATTGTTTTTAGCATTTAGAAAGAAGGAGTCGTTGATAAGAAACAAAAAAAGTAAATTACAAGAACGAACATGTTTCACAAATGTGTTATTCCGCTAATAAAAGAGACTTAATTTAAGCTCACACGTGTAAGAAAGAAAATTATTCATTTCTGATTAATCGTACACGATCAACAACAGAGAAATTTCATTGGAAAGGAATTTCATTACGCCGCCTATATCGTTATGAAATTACAAATAATTTCTTATTTCCTTTCTCAAGTGATTTATCTTTCTCAAGTGATTTCACTTATGAATAATGTGAAAAGTTTTTATAAGTACAAATTGAGCACAGTATTTGATACACTCATTATGTACACGTGTATGTTTTTTATTTTGTAAGAAAGTTACTTGAATTGCGTTTGCAGATTTCTGTTCGAGCTGGAATAATTTTTCGACGTAATCTATTGCTGTTTGTCGCATAGTGAGAAATAATAATTAAAAAAGAACGCAGAAATTAAACAAGGTAAATTTGATGTTTGTAGCATTGACTTTTTATCGTATAGTGAGAAAAAGAAACTAGAAATCATGCTAGAGTAAATTTATGTTTCCTCGGTAAATAGTAAATCACTGCAGTCGAAGCAGAGTCACACTCAGTGTGCTTTAAAACAGAAAATTTCTTTAATCTTTCAATATTTATACAAAAAATCGTTTAGAAAAATCTTTTGGAATCGCTCGCAGACACAGGACAAATTATTGTTCACCAATAGAAAAAGAAACAGGATGTTGTCACTTCAAAAAGGTGTTTACTTAATTCAGCATGGGTGTTTACTTAATTTTTCTTGCAAGTTTTACTTAGCCTTCGTCAATAAAGTTCGTTTACTAAGGTTTTTGTAATTCTAAAAATGTGGACAAATTGAACTATTGTAAAATGCATAAATATATATAGTTCTTTACTAGATACGAATGTCACAACTTATAACACAAAAAAGGAATTAAAAGTCCGTATGAAATTTGCATTTTTAATCCCAACGCTTGAAAGAACGAGGAAAATCCAGCCATTTCGTATAAAATTCAGAGTCAGTGGCATCAGAGGAAGGAAAGGACATTCAATGGCAAGCAATTTCGAATCGTTATTAGTGGTAAGCGGAAGCATGGATCGAGCAGTAGAGCTACTACTCTTTCAAAATGCAAATAAATCATACAGCAGCAGCAAAATAATATAGCGTAGCGCCACATTAGCCGAATGTTCCACTTGACACAACCTGCAGTGAGTACTACTAAAAAACGATTCACTATAAATGGAAATGACCGTACAGGAAAGGCTGCTGGTCAGAAAATAATAGGGAAAATCTGGCTACTAGGGAAAATTCTCGAAAAAAAAAGTTTTAAAAAGATCATTTCCTAAGCAACTCTGTGTTCATGGTGTTGATATAAGGTGTGAATACACATGCACAAAGTAAGACGTAAAGCAATTCTCATTTCATCGAATAAACGTTGCCGTATTGCGTGGGCTAAATCTAATCTTAGCTGAGCTCCAATTCACAGGAAGGAGGTACAGTGGTCAGATGAATTTATTTTTCAGGTTTCATGTGTAAATATTAGCCGAAAGTTTATTAGGAAAAACGGTGAAGCAAGCGATCCATTTTGCTACAACAGCATGGTTCTTAAATTAAGATATCTGGGATGGTGTTGGGCTGCTTGCAAGAGACTGGTGTTGGAAATTTGCATTCTTGTACACCCTCCAAAAAAAGTATTCGAGCAAGAGAGAAATTTCCTATTTTAGATTTGCGAATAATAATTGAGTTTTTGAAAAACGCACAACTTGATAGAAATATGGAAAGTCATATTTATACATAGCCTAATTCATATTCTATGATAAATAATTTTTAATATACGAAACCAGCGTAGGAAATTTCTCTCTTGCTCGAATACTTTTTTTTGGAGGGTGTACTTGCACGATAAAGGTGAAGACTATATACGCATTCTTGAAATGAATCTACGTCCGTCAGCTCAGAGATTGTTTGGCAGAAAAGGATATCTTTTCCAACAAGATAACGCAAAGGCCGCATATATCTCGAAGAATAATAAAACATAGACATGTTCGAAACAAGAGCCTGTTTCACAGTGCACGCTTAAATCTATTGAGTAAAATAATAATCAAACGGAGTATATTTTTACTCAATTATTGACTTCAAACAGCCATTCTCCCGATTGAGTAAAATTTGCTCCTTTTATCGACAAATATCAATGGAGCGAAAAATTCTCAATTTTTGAGCATTATACAACAGCTCCATTTAGGCTAAATAATAATCAAAAATGAGGAGTGTCTGTCCGTTTTTGATTAATATAACTGTACTCAATTATGATTATTATTTAAGATATAGAATGAGCGTTTTTACAAAATCACCTTTTTTAATTAATATATCTGTACTCAATTAATATTATTATTTTAAGCTAGAAAAAGGGTGTCTTATGAAAATTTGCTGTTTTTGATTGATATATTGAATTAAGTGTTTTCTTCATTTTTTATTATCAGAGCTGTAATATATGATTATAAGGCCGAGAAAATAAATTTTAAAACAAGGCAAATACATTACATATATCTTAATACACTATAAAAAAGTATTTTTTTAATAAATAGAATATAATTTCACTATAGTCTCTAGTTATAAAACGAATTCACAGTACAGTCAGAATACACAAATGCAATCATGGTTAAACCAGCTATAAGATTTAATTAAAGCAGCAACCAAATTTATTTACATGAAGAAGGTAAAATAGTACTTACTCACTTGGCTGTAGATATCATAACTTCATTTGTTTTACAAGAGCGACGAGATTTTTATAATCCAATCGTAAGAAACTATGTCCATTAAAACAAAATTTTTACCGAAAGCATCCTCTCCACATTTAGGTTGAATTTATTTCACAACTCTGAATATGAAAAAGATGTATTTGGTATTCGGATATAAAATAAAATTATCACCATTCTAAAGTATCATCGGGTATCCTCTTCAGAAACTCTTTTAATTCATAATTTGATAAAGAAGTGTTTGTTCTTCGATGCTCGCCGCAACAAAGAATATAAATAACCACTGAGTAAGCCATACGATTCCCGCTTCCCGCGTTGTGTTGACTATGTTTATGTACCGTTTTCCGTTAATGTCACGTGATAGAAATAGGATATCTTACTACGCATTTTTCGCGGGGGAGAGACAGAATTCTCAAATAGACAAGATTTTAGTGAAAAACGGAGTATAATAGGATCTAGCGAATCCTGAGCATTGAGGGGAATTGAGGAGATAACAAATTATTGTCTTTAATGAGTATTTTTTAGCGTAAAAGGATTTAAATCAGCCGATAAGAAATTTAATCAATAAAGGAGTGTTAGTTTTAATCAATAGATTTAAGCGTGTGGCCAGCAGCATGTCCAGATCTTTCTCCTATCGAAAATATTTATAGAATACTTAAAAGGAAGATGATTCAACGACGTCCCCGCAATGTACAACAGTTAAAAAGATTATCTACGAATGGAATGGGAAAAAAATTCTACAGACATATTAAACCGTTTAATTTCGTCCATGCATAAACGCCTCTCTGCGATTACCCGCCAGTAAAAGCGACGTCACCTATTGACACTGGAACAGAACGAGCATTTTTTACTTTATTTGTGTAAAGAAATACACTTGTAATGCTTATATAGCTATATGTTTTCTTTCAAACTAATAACAATGCCGTTACAATGTTATACTTAGCATATCAAATCTTAATAAAATGTTTATTTTGCATATACGCTTCTTAGTGTTTCACACTTTCCGCATTCCAAGGTATTTCTTATGTGAACGAAGTTTATTGACGTTTACTATGTACATTTTGTAATGCTACCCTATGCGGTTTGGACAATCTACGTTTTTCTTTTCTTTTTTTAAAGATCTGGGATGGAGACTTGATCCGTGTTCAAGTGACTTCCTTTACAATTTTCTCCAAAAGAGCAGGAATACTTGATTTTCTCGGCACAAATGTTGAACAAATAAAATGACATTCAGGTTCTGAAGCAATTATTTGTTAAGTTTAAATACGTTACCTTTATCCTAACTTCATTAGACAGTTTAAATAAATTACTTCATGATATCTTCATTAGACATTTAAATATAGTACTTCATTTCACAGAGTTAAATGCTTTACAGACGAATAATTAGCACATATATTAAAAAAAAATTGTATACTAATTAGATATTCAATTTGCGTAGCTTAGTTTAATCTTTTGCAGTTAAGGATGTGTAATTCTAACGTGATAACTCACAAAATATTCCTTTCGTTAAACTAAAGTTTTGCGCATTTGAAGCTATAATTTCGTTCTTGGTATGTAGTTGTTTCTAAATTAATTTATACACATCAAACGTAATACTTTATATATATATATATATATATATATATATATATATATATATATATATATATATATATATATAATATATATATATATATATATATATAAGAGTGGATACGAATCATGGCATTTAATTATTTTACTATGACTTCTAAGAAATGTATAAAACAAAGAGCTCATTGGCAAACTGTCACTTCCGTACTATATTGTGTCAGAATAACAGAAGTGAGAGTGAAGTTGTTATACAGGGTGGCGCAAATAAAAGTGGCCGGTACAGATAGCATTATAAGGGTGGATAGGATTGCACGTGAATGACTGGCGTCGATGTTAACAGAGGTGAATCTGATCTTGGCCACAGCTTGCACTCCCGGTCACCAAATCTGCCTACCTTTGTAACCTAGAACTATTTTCTTCGGGCCACTTTTATTTTTTTTTACCCTGTAGAAGCAGCTTCTTGAGAATGCGGCTGTGACGCTACATATAGCATTCTAAGATAGACTTCATTTTCTTGGTAAGCTCTGCAAAAATTCAATCCACATCCCTATCTGTGACAATTTGGCTGAAAATGTCGACCGAAATACGTTATGTTAATCCTTCACTAGAAGATAGCTAAAAGGTGGGCAAGGGGAATGTGGCCCTCTCAAAATTCAGATTTATGGTTATTGAATGTGAATAACCAAGCTTTTTGCGATAAATTCTACCTTTTCCATCTTTTTGGCCCGGCCTGAAATTTTTTATGGCTATGTGTCTGGTCTTATATGTACCTTCTGGGTGAATAGGTCTGGTGCAGGAGCCCTAGATTGAGGTACATTCAGGTGGTGGACTCTGGGTCGCCTGGGTAGTGCCATTGTCTAGGTGCAAATGGAAGTTCCTAACTCAAGATTATTACTATTTTAACGTAACTAAAATTGGTGACAATTTTGGTGCTTCCATTCGAAATTTAAAAAATTTGAAGAGATACTTCTCACGCAAGATTTTATTTGATTTGAAAAAAAATATCGTATTGTCCATGGACGGGCCACTTTTGTTGGTTATTACATTTTGATCGGAAAAAAAGTAGTAAAACGAGGCACCATATCATGCAATAAATTTCCATTTCATTCTTGAGGTGAAAATATTCAGGATGATTCAAAACTTTATATCAGAAATATAAAAGGTGATAGAGGAGACGAAGACGGTTAAGCATCACCCAACAATGCGCGGTCGGATACCTCGTTTTCGAGTACCTGTTAATAATCATTTTAAAAGGACTGTCGCTCTTCTAAATTCTCAGTCGAGTTTTGTAAGAAATGAGCTTTTCATCAACACTTTCTACAGTGATAGGAAATAGAATTTGTAAGCTACCATTTCTGGTTGAGTGCTTTCTATGACAGATGCAATAGCTTTTTGACATACGATAGTCGGAAAGTTCACTCTTACTTCAACGCTTCTTCCAAAGCGAGTATTAACAGGTAAATGAAGACGACTTTTCCGACCCCATATTGCTATGTGTTTCTGAATTGTATTGGTTTCCTCTATCACTCTTGGCATTTATGAGAAAAAGTTTTGTATCACCCTGTTTATTAAAACTGGACTGCTACTGTTACGATGAAATAGATTCTTAAATTTATCGATACTTATTTACTGTTTCTCGGTTATAAACCGTTAAACAATAAACAAATATCAATATTCGATGTCGGATTATTTTACACCCATACCATCGATACTGTATATTAATTTTGTACTACATTGTACTATTGCTACTTATGTAAGTTACTCAAAACACTCACCTCTATTAATAATTTCTGCTTGATGCTTGAGTAAAACAGTAACTTTACGAAAGCATTTTGTGGTTCACTAGCATGTTTTTCCACTGCAGAACTGCTTCAATATTTGATAAAAGTTCAACAGAAATGACTTGAAAGTCTCCTCTTTTAGATACATTTAAAAAATATAAAAATCCAGAAAACTTTCGCCGTTATATTTTCAAGTTTTGAAAGAAAAGTTTACTTGAAACGAAATGCCTTCTGTTACAATTATGTTATTTTGGGAGAAACACAGACACATTGGGTCCTCTGAGAGCAATGCGCAGAATGTTCTCGTGCCCAGTGGTATTAGATGATTTGAGAAGGAAACAAAAAAATATGTTGCACGAAGAATGTTAAAACCGCCTAAAGGAATTCATTCAAATAGATACGTGGGTTTCCCGATAAGTATATCAGCTAGACTAAATGTAATAATTCTATGCTTAACTGAAATTTCATTTTCAACGAATTTTAAAAGAAATGAAAGATAATAAAAAATAAATGTAAAATAAAATAAACAAATAAGACATAGGAAGTTGTCTTGTCTGGGCGACAAGTTTATTTTCCCATTAAAATGTTGCTAATTTTGGTAGACAATCTTCAGTTCAAAGAGGTGGGGGAGTCGTTTTAGGTATTATTTTATTGCTCTAAAATCCTGTACTTTATTTTTACGTATTTGGTTTGTTACAAGAAATGCGATATTATTCCTTTAAGTTGAATTTAAACGATACACAAATGAAACATTTTTTTGAAGGAATGGAAAATGTATACGTAGGTAAACAATATTTATTCGATTGCAACTACAGTGAGGTTCAAATGGGCACAAGGAAGGCTGATGTAAAAGGCAAATATTGAACTGATACATTAAACAAAGGAAATTTAAATACTAAAAATTCAAATCATATGTATGTAAATTATAAAAATTTTCCTGTTACTTTGATTTGTGTAGTATGTAAATTATAAAAATTTTCCTGTTACTTTGATTTGTGTAAAGAGTTCATTTATAAACATTCAAAGTAATCGATGACTTTTAAAACCTTAAGAATTTTTTTTTTAATTCCTGAGGTAAGATAATGCCTAATCTTCAATTTTGGACGTAGAATTATTTAACGCAGAGCTAGTTTGTTTATTTTTTTTCATTCTTATACAATAACGTTTAATATGGGCCTCATTCAAATAGAATAAGGAAAAAAAAAGGATTTGAGAATGAAAAACCAACTTAATTGTTTAAATAACCTTTAATATTTAATTGCTATTCTAAATATAGTATTTAACTAATGTTTTGATAGTTCTTGTACATTGCGTATTTATCTGCTTTATTAGAACATGAAGTCCTGATGAACTTCTTAAATCCACATATTATTTATTTATTTTGAAAAGTTGTTATCTGCTTTCAGTTTAATGACTTAGTGTGGTCGTGCTATTGAATAACACCCCTGTGAGAAAATTTCTTATGTACCAATTGTAAAAATGTGGATATAACGTGAATAATTCTTTTTCAGGAGCATTCGTGAGAGTTCCTGTTATTCAAGGTTTATAGGACGTTTTCCTCAGACAAAAAAAAAAAAAAAAACTGATGTGGACAACACATGACTTCCTTGCACGTGTATTAAATCAAAAATATTTTCGGCGCACTTCATCTAAACTTATTTTGTATGAAAGATATAAAATACTGCAGTAATTGTAAGGTTTAGCGGCTTTTCGACAAAACTCGACAAGGTCGACGACAAATGGAGAGATTTTGGGCATGGAACAAATAATTCCTGACTATCGCCAAATTTGGCGATATTTCACCAAAACTCACCAAGGACAATGACAAATGGCGATATTTTGGCCATAGACCAAATGGCTGACTATCGTCAAATTTGGGAATATTACGGCAAAATTCGCCGAGGTCGACGATAAACGGCGAGATTTAGGCCATGGACCAAGCAGTGACTGACTGCAGATGTAATATATTGAAGATGTCCATAGGCGTTAATGTATCAAAATTCTTTTGGGTGGTCCAGTAAATAAACTCTCCAGTAGATTGGAACCAAAAATCGTCAATCACAACTAGATGTTACAGCAATCTTATATATGAAATTTCAACGTTCTACGACTAATAGTTTTTGAGATTTGAGAGTTAAATACGTACACAAGTACACCAAAAGTCGCCAAACTTGGCATGTTTTGGCGTAATTCTTGAGAGAGGCACGAGACCGTGGTCGGATATTTACCTATTAACTATATAGTAGGACGGTATTGTTCTTGAAATGGATAAATATCCCTAAAAATTGCCATAGACCTTAATGTATTGAAATTTTTCGAGTGTTCCTGTAGTAGAATTGTAAATGATAAAGACACTTTTTTCGTTGGAGAAATTCATTTTGTAACCCTTAAGAGCATATATCACTTCTGAGTCGTTTGAAGTAGCCTAATTCCTCTAAAATACGCTTTAATGAATTTCTGCAAATGGAGCGTAATGTATTTAAAATCTTTTGGGCGGCCCTGTAGATAAACTATAAACTCGAATGAGACCAAAAGGGGTGTTGCACGGTTTGATGTTACAGAAATCCTAAATATGAAGTTTCGACATTCTACGTCTAATAGTTTTTGAGATATGCAAGTTTGATGATTTTCGGCCTATAGAGCGTAGTGTATTTCGAATATTTTGGGCGGTCCTGTAGATAAACTATCCAGTCGTTTTGGACCAAAAGGGGGAGGTACGCAACTACATATTACAACAGTCCTAACTATAAAATTTGGACAGTCTACGGCCAATAGTTTTTGAGATATGCGAGTTACATACATACGTACGCACGGACGAACGTACGTACAGACGGTATGGAAAAACTAGTCAAAATAGACTCACCGTTGGTCAAAATGAGTTGCAAACGCATTTATATGATCGTGCATGCTAGCGTACGATGTGATACACTTAAAAAAATTATTTAATTTAAATTTAGAGGTAGTCAAAATCGGTTTCTTTCGTCGAAATTTGGCCCCCGAAACTTTTCGGGATCACATTACTTCCTTATAGACCGTACAAGGAAGTAATTAGTTGTTGAATCAAAATATTTTGCTAAAAAATGTTGAATTGGTTTTCTAGTGGTATCCTTCTACAGCCCACATTCAGATCCAGGCATATTTTAAATTCGTTTTTTCAATGTTTTGACTTCTAATGCGTTAGGTAAACGACATTAGTCATTTGAATGGAAAAAATATCGTACCCCACAATTTTCACTGTGGTGACATTTTGGAACATTGGCCATTTCTGGAAATACTTTCAAAGGGGATACACTTTGACTATATTTGGTATGGGTAGTATAAATAGTAAGTGAAATATTAGGTATTGATGAAGATTGATTTTTAAATTTAAGTAAAGTTTGAAGGGGAATCGGTGTATAAAGATATCACTTAAAAATTTAGGAAAATGGTTATTTTTATGATATTGTATCCAGTTTCTCACTAATGATATAAATGCAAATTCTATTTCAAAAAACCAAGTGATTTTGTAACTATATCTGATTATTTTTTCAATACAATATTGATAAAATTTAAATTTTCAATAATTTTTCATTTTATGTTCCCAATTGGGAAAATTAGCCTGGAAAAGGTTAAAGAGGTGGAGTCCCTCCCGCCAGCTCTAGAGGTTGCATTATACAACTCTACATTGCAACTCTAGAGGTTGCTCCGCATTGACAACTCTATAGGTTGCATTATACTGTCGTTTGTTATATAGGGCAATTCGAGAAGAGATGGACGACTGAATGATTTCGTTACTGCGCTTCTCTATACATTTCGCAACTATCTTATAGTCAGGCATGAGAGAAATTTTGTGTGGTGTGCAACTAGTTGTTTCTCTAAAAACACATTTTTTCAGGTAATTATTATTGTTGCTGTTAATAAGTGAAATAATTTTTTCATAATATTATAGTTACACTTAAAGATTTTGCTTTGTGTGTGATCTAGCTAGTTTTGATGATGTAATCTTGGGGAACGTATAGGCTTCCAAATAAATAAAAATGCCGACTTGAAATCCACAGTGTAATGTCAGAGTGAGTTAGATTTCTCACACACATTAATCTTAATAGATGGACCACACCTAGACGGAAGATATGGACCAGGATTTCTTTCGGGAAAGATCAAGGGGGAATCTAGAAATTTTTTAAAGGGAGGGAGCGTGCAGAGTTCTTATATAACTCAAGAACTGCATGGAATATGTTATCATTATCAGAAAACCCCTTTTATATAGTGTAAATATATGTATCTCAGATGGGTCGCGCACCCTCTGTGCATTCCTTCTGGATCTGTCCTTGGGAGACGTTGACCATTCATTCTTCAATTTTTCAACTCTGAGGATGACTATGTAAAAGATTCCAAAACGAATTTTTTGTTATTCTGCGGAAATTACAATGCGGGAAAACCAAAAATAAATTTTGATGCGGTGTGTATCTGGTTTACGTTGGTTCCATGAAGGATGTCTAGGGTTTGATGTAACATGCGTTTATAGTGGGAAGAAATTAAACAGCAGCTAATTATATAAGAATTTAAGAAGCCCCAACATAGCCGACTGGAAAAGTCACTGAAAATGGTAGAAGGCTTAAGTGGGAAGGTCCCGAGTTCGGGCCCCATGGCGAGGCTGTCGATCTAACGGTCTAGAATTTTGGTCGGTTCTCTCCAGATGTAACGTGAATTTGCTTTAGAACCCCTTAGAAAGTCCTTCGACTTGGAACCCCTCCTCCTAGGCAGGTCGCCCAAGTATAGAGTTGCCTTAACAACACACACACACACACACACAAAAGTAAAGAAATAAATTTCACTTTTTTATATTTACATATAAAATAGTAATTCATGTAAACTTAATATTGTGTAATTTAATTTAATTTTCATGTTATGAAACTGAGAGTTAATTTTTTAAAATCAAAAGATCTTTTAAAGATAGGATTTTCATAATACACGTTAAACACTACAGGATCGCCCGAAAACGTGATAACGGGATTTAATTCTTTATTTATTAGAGATAAGTAGGCAATGTGAATTGAAGATATTTCAAAATAAGTTCGGAATTAAGATTCAGTTAAGAAAAAATTCCTTTAGTTTATTTACAAAAGTAAAATGTGTCTTATGCACTAATAAGGGGGTTTACAAAGTTTGAGAATTATATCCTAAAAGCTGCCAGGGGTATGACGATAAACATATGCTGATTTAAACCACTTTCAATGGCTCTCGAAGAGAAAAACATAGTTCGAAGAAAATTTCGGATGATGGCATTCCAGGGGTCTTACAGGAATTACGAATTAAAACATTTTTTTCCAACTCTTGCAATAAACGTTCACCTTCAAATTTTTGCATAGCCCCCGATTATCTTTGTTTAAATATATCTCTTACATTTTATGATAAAAAGCTGAAACTTTGTACATCACATCTTTAGTGCATGGGGCACATTTTATTTATTGGGATGTCTTTTTGTACCGGAATTGTATAAAAATTTAAAAAGTATAACTTTTGAAAATTAAAGCGAGGAATATTTTCTTAACGGGTTCTTATTTCCACCGTTATTTCGAACATTTTTACAATTTACATTGCCCACATATCTGTAATAGACTTTTTTTTCATTGGCCGGCCGCTGCCTTGGAAGGTTTTGGCCACAACGGACCGGAATTACTGGCCACTTTATTGTAGAGGCACCTAGTAGGTGGACCAACGTTGCCCCTATGAAGGGGCGGACAAATGACAACCACGCCCAGTCGGGGATCGAACCCCTACCCCCGGGAGTTGAACCCGAAACCGTAGTATGGTGCTTTACCCACCATACAATCTGGTCGGCATCTCTAATAGATAAAGAATTAAAGCCCGTTACCATCTTTTTGCGACACCCTGCATATGTATAGGGAAGTAGGGTTTTACAGTGGAACAATTTTTACTTGTTATAAAATAATTTCCTTTCTTTTAACCAACCCTTTGCGCTCCAAGCTCGTTTTACTCGAGCAAACCAGCATCTCGAGACAAGTTAATCGATTCCGTCCAATATTTACGTAATACAGTAGAATCTCGCTACCACGATATCCTCTATAACGATAATTCTCTCTATTACGATATTTTTTCATAGTCCTGGCTGAATTCCCTTTAGATTAATGTAAAACAGTTCTCTGTATTACGATATCCTTTAAAACGATAATTCTCTCTACAACGATGGTAATAATCATCCCTTACATCACAATAATTCTCTCTACTACAATATATTTTTTTTGTACGATGCATCAGAAGCCCAACTCATGCACACACATTGAAAGCTACACAAAGAAAGTCGAGGTAAAATGTGGTTGGAACGGGTTGGACCACGCCTCTGGCAAAGAACGTCTTCTAAGTTTCGTTTTGCTGATGTAACACTATGGTAATGAGAAAGTACATTTCTCGTAAGGTGGAAGGACAGTTGGTATTTCCTGGATGACACAACTTTGATTCCTATCCCCTCTCTTTAAAAAATGGTCAAGGATCCCTTTCACCGGAACTGATATAGAAAACGATACGTTCTTTTGTCTGAACTTTTTTTTTGAGTAAGAATTTTAACCTTCGATAAATTCTATCGAGGTCGATTATTACACGAGGATATTTTAAATTATTTATGAGTTTTGTTTACTTTGAAATTTATTTAGTGAAAATCGAAAGCAAATGGCTAAAAGAAAACAAATATCTATCGAAGTGAAATTCAACATCATAAAAGATTTTGATAAAGGCATGAAGCAAGCTGAGGTTTGCAGACAATACGGACTTTCACAGTCGACTGTTGCTTTTTTCCGATTTCTTTACACAGAATTTAAAATAAATAAGGATAAATTAATGGGTATGTATTTTCAATTAATATCTAATACATTTTAAAAAACGATTTTGGGGCATTCAGGTATTATTTATTTAGACATTATATATTTCTTATTCTAATATGTTATAAATATTTATAAGCTATATCGCCGCTAGAATCCCTGGCGAGGCGGCAAGGGTGTTTAACTAAAATTTGCGAGTGTTGTGAAAATTAATGAAAACTATAAACATGTTTTTCTCCTTTCATTTATTATATATTACTTGCGAGGGTGTGCTGAATGAAAACTGAACACTTTCTGGTGACACCGCAGGGTATGGGATATATGAAGAACAAAAATCTTTTCGTTCCAATATCGGTTCTCTCTATAACGATAATTCTCTTTACAACGATATATTATTTTGACCCCCAAAATACCGTTACAGAGGGATTTCACTGTATAACTAACCACTTTATGTAAACAGCAATTTCTGACCGAGAATATTGCAAAATAGATCCGCTACGTGCGAGTTTGCAACCATTTAGATAAATATTCAAAAAATATAATGTCAACAAAAAGTGGTAATTATATTCCGTAGATGTTGTTAGTTGTGGATTTACCGTTTCACATACTATGGTGAAAGACATGTACCTCTCGAGTTACCGTATCACATACAGTGGCGAGTGGGAGTCACCTCTCGAGTGCAAACGGTTAAAACTAAAAATTAAATGCAGAACAATATTTTGACAACTGTTAAATTGTGTTTCATTGTAGTTCTGTTCAGAATCTATCCTTATTTTATTCTTTGAGAGAATTTCTAAAACGCACTCAAGTTGTTACTGTGACCCTTTGAGGGGTACAATAGGTCAGGGATTGGGGCGCAGTGGGACAGTAAGTCATACGAAATCGGATTATGCAACACATTCCTATTACTACAATTAAATACAAGTTGAGATAGTCAACACAGAATATATGAAAGCATTTTTAAATGACTAGCCTTAAAAATTGTTACAGGATAAAACATATTTAATAAATTTGAGCCTAGATATTTTTGCGACTTTCTTCGATTTTTGCTAATAATAGCAATAATAGATACATTTCTGATGTCAACATCTTAAACAAGGGATGATTTCTTTTAAAATCTTTTGTATAAAAATTGTAGTGTCAACATCCTACTTGGTCATTTAAAAATATTTCCTGGAGTTGAAGTTCAATACTCGTGAATAAAGGCTAGGAAAAATAAACAAAGCTTTCGACTGACAGCAAAAATGCCTCCCCAAACCAACGCCTCCTACATTCAGAAAGGATAACAACTCAAGCTTTGAGGTCATCATTAAGCTTACGAGCTTGGCGTCATCACAGTTTTATTTTCACAAAATAAAACTGTTTAAAATTATTGGTGAATGCTACAACTATTAGAAACTATCTTAAATTAAACATTAAAATTAAAATAGCTTTCTCATACAAAATTATTCTTTATGATCTATTTCCTTATCATATTATCTAATTAGTCATAGCTAAAAACTGCCATGTGCCTTAAAATTATATTTTTTGTACCAAGTTATTAATATATTGCTCTGGATGGGTAAATTCACGAGAAATTTTTAATAGTTTTATTTTGCGAAAATAAAACTTTTAAATGTTTGCCTAATGATGACGTCAAAGCTTATGATGTAGGAGTTGTAAGGCTTTCTATATCTAGGAGGTGTTGCCCAAACACGGGACACTAGGCATAAATGTGTTAAAAGTTGTAAAATTCTTTCCTCAACAACGTTTGATGAATTGAAAATAGTAAAATAACATCAAATTAAACGGTAAGAAAACATTCGCCTATATAAGTGTTAGGCGATCCTTCCATCATCGTAAGTTTAAATCGAACTTTTTTTTTACCATTGAAAGTCCACCTGAAATTAGAACTGCGTCAACGAGTTCCGTATTTAGAGGTGTGGAAGCTCTGAGACAACACATCCTATACATACAAAGCCTCACAACTCAAGCGTTGGCGTCATCACTAGGCCTACGAAAATGACGTCATTACAGTTTTATTTTCACAAAATAAAACTATTTAAAATTTCTGGTGAATGCTACAAATATTAGAAAGTATCTTAAATTAAACATTAAAATTAAAATACCTTTGTTGTACAAATTTATTCTTTATGATCTATTTCCTTATGGTTAATAACTGGCATTTGTCGTAAAATTATATTTTTTATCTCTAATTATAAAAATACTGTTATTCATTAGTAAATTCACCAAAAAATTTTGATAGTTTTATTTTGTGAAAAGGAAACTTTCAAGTACATGCCCAATGATGATGTCAAAGCTTGGTGATGGAGGAATTGTTAGGATTTTTTTATCTAGGGGGTGTTACCTAATAAGTTTGTAAACAAAAGTTAAATAATTTTTTTGACTGGCTACGTGGTGAAGTGGGTTTAGTGCTAACATAGCCTAATGGTCCAGGGTTCGATTTCTAGGTAGGTAGCTTTTAGTTACTGAAAAAATAATGTCTATTTCTCTATTTCTAGTCTGGTGTAGTAGTCTTATTATAACGTCGGTATGGCTCGCAACTAATCACATTCAGTGCCAGTAGTATGCGAAATGCGTGCGAGAAGCAGTTTCTTGGTATCTGAAAACTTTTGTATAAACATTGTGAGGATACTTTTTAATTATTCAGTGTTCATAGGAAATTTTAGATAAAAATGTCTATTGTGGGGGACCCGGCCTTCAGCCCGGGTTGCCCAGCCCTAAATTGTCCCTGTGCGTCATTGTTCTTTTGTGTACCTCCTCAAAGCATAGGTTTATATCCAGTTGGGCAATGCCCCACTGTACTCCAATCAGCATGTACCACTGTACCCACTACGAAGTCTTTTTAAAAACAGATTCAAAAGCTGAACAAAATTTATAAATAGAATAATGCCCATTATATGCATGCAACTAAGAAAGTTTAAGCTTAAATCAAAACAAAGGTATTGCTTATTGCAGAATAATGTACGGTTAAAATCCAATAACACTTGACTGATTTTTACAACAGTGATAGTAGAAACAAAAATGCCTGCAATTTCCTTACAAAATGAATTGTGAGAGTGACTACTTTCCATAGCGTTGCAATAGTGCTTAACTAAATTATGAAATTTAAAAAAAAAATTTGAGCTTTTGAATCAGACAAAAATATCTAATGTCCAACTGTTCCCCACTCTCCCATATACTGCACAAAGGAAAATATACAAGGTGATTCAAACTTAGTCAGAAATGTAAAGGGTGATGGACGAGACTAAGACGACTCTGAATCACAGCAATGTGGGATCGGAGACGTCGTCTTCAAGTGCCTGTTAATAACCACTTTGGAAGAAATGTTGGAGTGTTTGTCTAAATTCTCCATCGAGTTTCATAAGCAATGCGCTTTTCTCTGACACTTACTATAATGAAAGGAAGTAGAATTTGTAAACTACCAATTTTGTCACAAATCCAAAAGTTCGCTTAAACGAACATGGCAGAATAGAGCTCTTGGTCTCCTCTATCACCCTTCACACTTACGACATAAAGTTTTGAATCCCCGTGTATGTCAATGCATGGTTTTAGAGATGAACTTTCAAAAAATGTGGTCCATCTCTCCAGAAATTGCCCAAAATAATTCCGCTACTTCCACCAGTAGCAGCTCCGTGAAAGATTTCTCTCCGTTCGCGTCATCGACTACACAGCAGCGAATTTATCATTACTGTATACAATAAAATACTTTATAAGATTTCTGGTGCTTTTAATATTATTTTGCTTTCTTACTGCTGTTTATCATACTGATTATAGAGCAAGAGCAGCGACCGCCAAACCTTCGTCATAGTATAAAAGCTGAAACATTCTCTGCGCATACCCCCCAACAGAGGTAGGAACATTCGGCCACTATAAAGTTTGGATGATCGTGGCTTTGTCAGGTAACAGGTGGCAAAGGCGTATAAAATTGCCGAAAATTTCGTCATTTCATAAAGCTTAATTTTTTTTTTTGTTCTTCTTCGCAGTACTAGAAATCACTTTATCCCTTGCCAGACACTTTTCCATCGTGGCAGACCCCCGCCAGACAATCTCAAAGTCTTGAAAAACGTAATTCTATTACGAGCGCGCTGCAAGAAAGTTCGAGCGTAAGAAAGTTCAGAAGTAGCAGTATAAAATGTGCTTGGCACTTCGTGACAGCTTGACGTACTTCGTCGCGGGAGTTTACGAACACAACAGTTTTCCATGACTTTGAGATTGTCTGGCGGGGGTTTACCCAACACCTCCTAGATAAAGAAAGCCTAACAACTCCTACGTCACCAAGCTTTGACGTCATCGTTTGGCCTACACTTAAAAGTTTTATTTTCACAAAATAAAACTATTCAAAGTTTCTGGTGAATTTACTCATGAATAACAATATTTTAATAATTTGAGATAAAAAATATAATTTTATGAAAAATGGCAGTTTTTAACCGTGACGAATTAGATAATATGATAAGGAAATAGATCGAAATGTATAATTTTGTATGAGACAGGTATTTTAATTTTAATTCTTTATTTAAGATATTTTCTAATATTTGTAGCATCCACCAGAAATTTTAAATAGTTTTACTTTGTGAAAGTAAAACTGTGATGACGTCATTACTTGAAGGCCGAATGATAACGTCAAAGTTTCAGTTGTTAGGCTTTCTATATGTAGGAGGTGTTGGTTTACCACGATGGAAAAGTGTCTGGCAAGGGATAAAGTGATTTCTAGTACCGAAGAGGAACATATAAAAAATTAAGCTTTATGAAATGACGAAATTTTCTGCAATTTTATACACCTTTGCCACCTGTAGAGGTCTGCGCCGCCGCCGCTGGGCATTTGTACCACGCCGCCGCCGCCGAGGTCTAGGCCGGCGCGCCGTCGAAAAATGCTGATTTTATACCACCGCGTACAATCGCTACAAAACTGAAAAAAGACTGTATCTAAACTTTCAGTTACTTATTTTTGTCTAGATGCCTCTTAATGCTAGTAACTTGTAAAGATACAATTTAAATTTTTTGAGTCAATGGCTTAATTTGATTTTTTTGAAAACTGTTTAAACATTGCATTATACCTCAAAAGAACATTATAGGTTTTGAATGGTTCCTGAGAAGGGTATGGATCGATTTAAAAAAAATTTATTTAGCCAATCGTTACAATTCTTTAAAAACTTTCAAAATAGGCTCCTTCTGCGTCGATGCAGCGCGATTTCCAAGCATTGAAGGCACGGAAGGCATTCTCCGGAATAGCCTTGAGAGCCGCGGTGCATGCTGCTTGGATCCCCTCTGTCGTCTCAAAATGCTTGCTTTTCATCGGTCTTGTCAGGCGAGGAAACAAAAAAAAGTCCGGGGAGCCACATCTGGGCTGTAGGGCGGCTGCGGAAGCGTTGGGATGCCGGCCTTGTTCAGGTAGCTGTTCACAAGAAAGTCGGTGTGAGCCGGGGCGTTGTCGTGTTGCAACTTCCAGTCGGCTGCGATGTCTTGTCGGACCCGATTGATCCTTCGTTTGAGTCTCTTGAGCACTTCCACGTAAAACTTCGTTGACTGTTTGTCCAGGAGGAACAAATTCATGGTGGACGATGCCTTTGATATCAAAAAAGACTATGAGCAAAGTTTTCACTTTGGATTTGCTCATTCTTCCCTTTTTTTGGGCTAGGAGAAGCCGGCGTGTGCCACTCGGAAGATTGCCTCTTTGTCTCGGGATCATACTCAAAGATCCATGACTCGTCACCTGCGATTACGTTATTAAAAATTGGGGGTTACTTTCACACATGTTCAAATTGTCCTGGCACACTTCCACTCGCCGCAATTTATGGTCGTCCGTCAGTGAGGACTTTTGGGACCATTTTCGCGCAAACCTTGCGCATGTTCAAATGCTCCGTCACAATTTCATGAACCACATATTTTGGTAAATTTAACATCTGGGCAATTAAACGAATACTTAGTCCACGGTCTGAGTTCAAAACTTTGCGCACACGAGTCACATTCTCGGTGTTTGTCGAAGTCGAAGGTCTTCCAGCACGGTCTTCATCGGCGACCTCTTCTAGGCCCTCTAAAAAGGCCTGGTGCCACCCAAAACACACCACTTCTTGCTAAAGCAACATCTGGGTAAGCCTGCTTGATCATATCAAACGTCTCTGTCGCAGATTTACCGAGTTGCACACAGAATTTAATCGCGTACCTCTGCTCTAACGAACGCTGCATTTTCGGCTTGCACCACTCACAGAAACACGTCGCGCGAAAATGCTTGTCCTGACTCTCCAGGTGCTCGGAGACAACTGAACAGCCGCTCGTTCGTTAGCTAGGAACGCCCTCTACCGAATCCAGTCGGTGCGCGCACGCTCCGAAGTACAGTCGCGGCGGAAGAAAATCAGTCCTATTACTTTCCGGACAAACCCTGTATGAAATGAAGACGCATTCTGATAAACGCATATTAGCAATTTCTTAACCTGGCTTTGTTGAGAAGATTCTCTTTCAAACCGTTTTTTTATATATATATATGCATTTGCATTAAAAAAAGTTTTAAGCTGCTCTATTCCATTTTATTTAGAACGTATCTGAAATATATTTTCGAACGACCTATCCCACTTACCAGAAAGAAAATGGTTAAATGTCTGGACAGTATACCTGAATATATTAGCTTCGTTTTTTATGAATGTCTTATAGACAATTGTTCAATAAATGCTAGAAAAATTATCAGCAGTAGTTTCATTCTTGTAAGATTTCGGCAAGTTTCCTGATATTATACGGGGTGATTCAGAACTCTTGTAGAAAAGATGTAAGGGGTGGTAGAGGGAACCAAGACGGTTCAGAATCACATAAGAATGTGGGGTCATAAACGTTGTTGTCATGTACCTATTAATAATGATTTTAATAATCAAGCCTATAGTCAATATATAGTCCCTACTTGACTATAGTCCCTACTTACCCCAGTGAATCCTGATAATAATTAATTTTAGTCAAGTGCTTTCCGTGAAAGATCCATTTGTCTTTGACGAATCTTCCTCCGAAAGTTCATAATAATTCTAAATTAAATAAACAGACGACATTTCCTGCAATACAGCGATATGTATAATGTTGAACCATTTTAGTTCTCTCTACCATTCCTTATCTTTATACAAGAGTTTTGAACCACCCTGTATTATTTACAAATGAACCAATTAATAACACTCGTTTTGAGCTCTTTCTTTATAATCTGTTTTCTGTTTTCTTCAGTAACTTCTTGTGATATATCTACCAGGACCTTCTATTTATAGGTGTTCCTTAAAATATAAAGCATAGGAAGATTTTTTACATTTTAAATATTTCAGATTATGCAGCCATTTATGTCGCTGCAGTAATTAAAATCTGGAGTGCTTAATGCTCCTATGGTTTCAAGCTTTAGAAGTGATCACATGTCGTGACATTGTCGGAAAAGTGTCTGATATAAGTCCATAGTTAATTTTGCGCTGGTGTGTGTGTGTGTGGGGGGGGGGACACGCAGTCCCAGCACCGGATCTCTGGATCTGTACTTGAGAAAGTATCACCATACAATCTTGAATTTTTAATTCTCAGGATGACTATGTAAAAGACTGAAACGAAAACTAATGTGTGGGAGGTTTCGAAAATCATAATGATGAAAAACTAAAAGCAAATTTTGAAGCAGTGATTATCTTGTTTTCGTTGGCTTCATGTAGGATGTTCACGGTTTGATGTAACATGCGATTTTTGTGGGAAGAAATTAAAAAGCAACAAAAAATTTAATTGAAAACAATCTTTACAAAGCACATAAAAGCATTTTCATAAGTTTTTGAAAATATTAAGAATTTCAGAAATGCATTTCACTTTCATTTATTTGAAAATCAAAAATTAATTCATGTAAACTTAATATATTGTAAGTTAATTAATTTTTATGTTATGAAAATAAACTTGAATGAAAAAATCGCGATAAAGTATTTTAAAGATATGACCTTCGTTTTTAGGATTTCTATAATTTACATTATGTACCACATGTAGATATTGTAATAACGGAAATATGCATGTTTCATAGTAGAATACGAAGAATCCGTGGACCATCTCTCCAGCAATTACCCCAAAACATTCCGATACACATACTAGCAGCAGTTGCATATCGGTTTACAACCACTAGTGGGGGGACTAACATAGTACTGTGTTTGTTGTTATTATATGCTATAAAATACTTTTTAAAATTTCTGGTGTTTTTAATCTTATTGTACTTTCATATATTTGTTTATTGCACTGAGGTGTCAAAAGTCATGGGATAGTAATATGCAAATTTACAGATGTCGGTTGTATCGCGTACAACAGGTATCATTGGTCAGTGGATTAACAGAACTTTTATTTATAGTCAAGTAATGGATGCGTCAAGGTGTTTGAAGTGATTATGGCTGCGTGACGGGGAATTAACAGAATTTGAACGCGGAATGGTAGTTGGTGCAAGACGAATGGGACATTCAGTTTCAGAAATAGTGAAATCTGAACCTGAGTTTTCAATTCTCAGGATGATTATGTAAAAGACTGAATTTTTATATTTTGCGACTGAAGAAAATGAGGAACGTTATGTTTATAAAAAATGAACGTACTTTTTTATTATTTGAATATAATCACATACTTTTTTATAGTAAAAAATTTGTCATTTTGCAAATTTTCACTTTCAAATTTGCAAGATAGAGGAAATCTCAGGGAAGAAATGAATTTTTTTTAAAAAATAACGGGTGGACAATTGTCGGTTAGGCATTCACCACAAGGGCCTGAAGGTATTAGCCCCTCTATTAAGGGGGTACTCAATGAGTGGCCAACATTGCCTTCTGTGAAGGGGGGACGTTGATTTAATGTTCCTTGAGCAGTTCGGTACCATTTAATCCTCAGACTGGCGGTTGGAGAACACTGTTTTAAGAAATTCTTATAAATGTAAAAATATTGGCAGTGCTGACTGACTGCGTTTTTCATTTTTGCTTCAATATGGAGGTTGTATAGTAAAAAATTTTGGATACAAAATAATATAAGTATTATCAACATCATAGGTTTGTTTCAATGCTTTAAAGTATGAATTTAAATAGCTATAAATTTAGTGAGTCAAAATTGCAGTAATTTATATAAGTAGTTCTGAGAAGCAAAATAGTTCCCACTGCAAGTATAGGGGTATGTTAAAAAAATATTTAATCTTTTGCTTTACTGAAGCAATTTGCCTCAGTGAAGTTAACATTTATGTAAAGACAAGTAATAGAGTATAACATTGACATAAAGGATTTTTCAATAAACCTGTGCCGCAAGAATTTATGACACTTATATCAATCAAAACGAAATTTTTCAGATATTGGTCTTCTAAGACTGAAAGCGCTTTAATTTGCCTCAACTATATAATAATTTTTATAAGTACTAATACAGGTCTTTCAAAGGATAGTTCTTTTGCTATGGCAACTCGAAGGCGTAAGCTATGGTTAAGCTTTAAAAATCTCGAAAAATGTTGAAAATGTGTCTTTTTGTGATCTTCGGTGACCTTGCTGCAACAACCCTCCACATGCATTTCATATGCCACGTGTATTTCATAAAGTTCAATCCTCTAACATTCCAGATATGAAAGAAATTTCGAGGCAAATTGTTCCCGCCAAGAGGTTTGACCAAAACATTTTCTACGAAGACGTGTAAGAAAATTGTCCATTTTTATTTGCTGCACGGTCTTTTTTTTGAGGGGGGGGGCATAAAAATTAATAACAACTGGGAATTTTTTGGTGAAAATCTGAGATGGCATGAATCACAGGTGTGCCACTTTCTCAGATTCTTGCTCTTAAGAAGAAATGTATGAATGCTTGCTCATACGCGCATTACATAAATGGATTTCTAAAAACTTTTAAAAGATACAATTGTCTCTTAATCCTCTGAATGTTCGGAAGACATAGTGTAGTTAATAATCTTGAAAAGGAATACTTATAGGAGTATTTTTATAGTACAGATGTGATGCATATTCTAAAACTTTCACTGAAGCACACGAGTTTTCCAATATAAAATAGTCATGTTAAATCTAAACAATAATAAATGAATAACTGATGGAACATATATACCGTATTGGCCGAATATAACGTGATATTTTTTAACTGAGCATTTCCTTTTAAAAACCTAACTTGCGAGGTCTAAATATAGGATTTTTGTAATTATCTCGATGAAAACTATCGGGGTCGCGTTATATTTGGGCTAATACGGTAGATTATGTATGGTCCTGATACGATTTTCTTGTTAGGAATTTGTGGATTGTTGTGCCCTTCAGGATTTAAATAGTGTTTAAAATTCGTATTTTATGCGTCCAATAATTAAAATTTGCATTTTGTTGCTTGAAAATCGGTGGACTAGAACGCGGGATAGGGAGTTTTGAATGTCTCCTATATGTTAACATAGGGTTTTCTCGAATAATCGAGAAATATTAGTGCCATCGCTTAGCTGACCTCACTTTTGGAGACTTATTTTTAGCGTCAATTTTGGCTACATTTCGCCAAAAAGTCGCCACGTTTGGCGACATTTGGGGCTTTTGGCGCACTATTTGGGAAATTTTACTTCTGGGGCATGTAATGCTTGCTTCCTGCATTAGTATTACGCCTTAGCCTAGTAATGACCAATTGCATTTCTATTACGCAACCAATGTTCGCGATTGATTGGGATTTTTCGAGAGTCTCGAGAAACTGCTAGCGATTTCACGGAGCCTATATAAGGAGAGCAGATCAAGCCCGGAGTTCAGTCGTCACCTCCGATAATGTTTATTGGAGTTAACAATAATAAAAAAAAATTCTCTGAAGCACCTCAGAGACAGTAAAGTGGCAAAATTAACCCTAAATTATTTCTACGTATTCCTCTGGGATTCTTTGACCCCCCCCCCCATAACTTCAAAACTAAAAGAGGTAAACCAAAACATTTCAGATTTATTCTTTCCTTGGGTAAGGCAACACAAGAAAAAAAAATTCAAGAAATTCTGAGATGGTGATGGAAACCCTCTGCCTGATTTGCCCGTGCAATTCCTCTTAATTACAAAGAAAAGTAAAACCTTTAGAATCAGTTCTGCAGTTACAAATATGTACATATAGCGTAATGTATTAGAATTCTTTTGAATGTCCCTATAAAAGAACTATTTATGCTACATGCATGAAAGGTAGCCTGTAATACTCCGGAATAGTGTAGCTTTCTATCAGGGAAAAAAGTTTTCGAATCGGTTCAGTAGTTACAGAGATCCCCAAGCAGAGTAATTCTTATGAGTGCCCCCTGTTAAAGAGTTATTGTGATATTTGGAAGATATATTTGGGATATATGCAGGATAAGGTAATTTTCAATACTGCTACATTCGATTGAACTTGTAAAAGTAACGCCGATACGCCTATGCGTGTCAGTGGAATGTCCCAATAGGGAGGTACTTTTGGTATTTTTCTTGGAAACAGTTGTACATTCAAAAAATGTTTTCTCATAATATGAAACTACTATGTTGATACTACAATTCCATGCCAATAGTTCTCACTTGGCAAGTTGGCGCCAGCTGTACCAAAGCTTCGAACTTGCATAAATTAGCATTAAAGACCATGTTTGGGGCCCCGTACCAAGGGGTCCTGGGGGGGGGGCTTCAAAAATTTTTAACATTGGATTCAGTTTATATATGAAGATATTACATGAAGATGTATAACTGCACTGTGTAGAAAATTTTTCTATATCACGTCAGACCCATGAATGAGGAAGAGAATGGTTTAGCTTTCTTAAAAACCGTATTTTTTATGAAATTCGGGAATTTTCGGGGCCCTTATTTTGAGGCTCTGACTATTTTCGAATGAATTTTCAATTTGAGATTTTAATATTCAAGGTATATTATCACATAAAAAGAAAAAATTCTCTGAAGCACCTCAGAGCCAGTCATAGGCGATACAGTAAAGTGGCAAAACATTACATGTATTTTTTTTTGAAAATTTAATTCACACAATTCCTTTCTATTGATCTTATTTTTTGAAATAAATAACATAGCAGTAAGCGTACAAATTACAAATAGGATTTGCCTCACTAAGTAGATATCCAAAAACATATTAATGTCCATCTAAAGACATGTAATTCATAAAGGAATAAGAGTTTCACATAACGCAGTTAAAAACGCGTAAGGAGGCACCACCTAATTGTTTAGGGTGGTTGGTGAGCCAAACAAGTTGTCACTGTTTAAGCGTGCTTAAAATGTTAGCCACATCAGATTGTGAATCTCAAATGGCTATGTGCTGTGTCGTCGATTTCGACTCTGCGTTACGTATACTTGCGTAGCAAATTAGCCAGATAACAATAAAACGTGCTTACGCGACGCAGAGTCGAAACTAACACTTACTACACATGACACAGCCATTAACCCGGTCGGCGAGTTTATGGAGATATATGACTGCTACGTGACAGGCCTTTAATCTCTGTGGTTCCTTACATTTAATTGCACTTTTATTCGAAAGATAGTTATTAATAATTACACAACAGGAGTACAAACCCAGAAGAAGAGGGAAGTGACAACCATGGGCTAACGGAATTCGAACCCGAGACGTCATCCCTCGCAGACGGGTGGCAGCAACAAAAGCGTAAACCCTCGCAGAAAGAAGGTCCCCAGTGGTACTTTAAATTAAATAAAAAATTAAAAAACAAAAGAGAGTAATTTTTATGAAAAGCTGAGAAATTTGTTTTAAAATTGCCAGTCGATGGGTGTAAAATTAGGGAATTTGAATTCTTTTCTATATACGTTTTTGAAAAAAATTAGCTATATATTAGGTATTATTTCAAGTACCTTATTTATACTAACTGAGAAAACAAACAAACAAAAAAAGTTAAACTTCATTTATTTAATATATCTAAATATCTGCCATACCGGCTAGTGAGTAGATACTAATTCACCAGAAAAAAAGTTACTGCAAGTGTCATTTTAAAGAAATCCCTCTGCAAGTCAAGTGCTTTTCCCGAAAAAGATCGTAAAAGAAAGTCCTAATGAAAAGCTCTCGAGTCCAGAAGACGCAAGGATAAAGAATCACACGAGCGATTTTGTCGAGAATCAAAGCAGGCCGCAGTATCCCACGGACGTTATCGGATGAACGTGACAAACGTATTACGCTTACGTAATACACATTATTAGCTTTTAGAAAAATAAAGAAATGGCACATTTCTTTCTTTTTGGTTTATTTATTTATTTTTTTAAGAAGAAGGTTCGGCTCATAAAATATATATACGTTTAACAAATATTTGTTGACTTCTGTACGCAGAGTAGTATAAAATATATATAAGTTTACCAAATATTTGTTGACTTCTGTACGCAGAGTAGTATAAAATATATATAAGTTTACCAAATATTTGTTGACTTCTGTACGCAGTGTAGTATAAAATATATATACGTTTAACAAATATTTGCTACGCAGAGTAGCATAAAATATATATACGTTTGACAAATATTTGTAGACTTCTGCAGTAGTGTGAGTATAACATGCAGAAAAGCGTGGATGTCTTGTGCTTAATATCAAATAAAAGTTAAAATGTTCATTTCTGTATCGATATACCTTTTTACTGAAAGAAAATTTGTCAAACAGATAGATTTTAATGGTATTGTAATTATTTCTACAGTTTTTATGAAAGACCATATAATTTTCATTTTCAACATTTAAAAATCATTATATGATCCCTGATAACTGTATTTATTTTCGGTGCATGATACAGACTCTGATGCCATTTAGCGAATGTTTGTTTTGATTTTACAGTGAAATAAATATAGTAGAAACAAATAGTAGCATCTTTCTGAATAAGTTGCAGATCTACAAGAGTCAAAATGATTCTTACAGAATTTTTAAAAATAAAACTGTTTTTATGACATTCGTCAATTTAATACTTATAATATTTGAAAAACATAATAATTAAATTTTAGAATAAAGTGCATTTTTATTTATTTATTACAAAATCAAGAAAATAGTCAATACTAATATATTAAATGATGTACAATGTTTTAGGAACTAGTTGTATTGAGTAGGCACTAAAAAATTACTTTAAATTATCACAAGAGTTTCATCTTAACAAAAGCGAAAAACCACACAAATCACTGTATTAGTCAGACCAGTACACAGCAGTACACGTGACAAAAGATATGATTAACGAAATCTGCTTCCTCGCGAAAGATACACTATTGAAAGAAGAGAACTCAGCCGAAGCCATACAAGATCGCCAACCTTCCGGTAACCTATGCTTCCAGTAACTTGCACATGAAGAAATTCCTGTCCGGACATAACATTTTTATTGACGAAGACTGCAAACTGTGACAATCTGGCTTCTTTCTCAGGAGGCAGACTTCTATGACACTGAACTACAAAAACTTATCCAGAGGAATGACAAGTGTTGCAGTTCAGGTATTCTTATGTTGAGAAGCAAATAAAAGATTACTGTATTTTTTTGCAATAAAGTTTTCCAGGTGAGAATGTTTTGTACCTTTAAATTGGTCTTGAGAAACTTACTTTCCGGACGACCCTCGTATATTAGTTGGCTGTCCAAGTCAAACAATTTTCATCGGTTTTTAAAGAAAAATGTTTATTTGCTTGATGGAACATCTTCTTGAGGCATAAAATTAAAATATATACAGTGAATTAAACATAATGTAATTAAAGGCGAGTAAAATAAAACGTTATTTTTGAAAAGAAAATATTTTTTTTGTTGACAGTTGAGCACTTTGTTACTCTCTAACGTAAAATCCTTTAACAATACACAAAAATTATGACTTTGCTTTCTATATTTCTGCCAATATGTTAATTCCATTCTTTGTAATCATACAAAGTAAACGAAAATTCACTTTTTGAAACCTACATTACATTCTAACCCATCGATGGCGGTTAGTTCAGCTGTTATAATATTAGTTTCTTAGGAAACAACAGCTAAAATTTAGAAATTCCGTACATACAAACCGGATCGAACAGACTTATATATGCAAAACGTAAAATTTTTCGACAGGGTAGGAAAGTTAAATCAATACTATTCAGATTTTACAATGAAGAAATAGCACATTGATTCAAGCAAGTAAAGCAAGACACTTCTTTCGATATCTTCATAATTTAATGAGTGTGCTGTAATCATGTCGATATTTCAGTATTAGTGCAGTACTTAGTAATATTACATTGGTTTCGAGTAGTAAAAAATATTTTTTACAATCTTTAAAATATAATAAAATCAACTTCTTGAAAAAAAATGAAAGCTGTTTGCTTCAAAAATTTTTCAAGATGGACAATAATATTATATGGAAACCTCATACTTTATATACAGGTTTATGTACAATTCCATCTATTTCCTTTAAACGTAACATGTTTAGTTTTTAAGATAAATAATGTTACTTCATCAAATTCCTGAACTTGTCTGTTTAAATGAAATAGTTAAAAGTTGTTCAGGAGAAAACTAGAAAACTTCATGTTTTCATTATACATATTTTATCAAACGTTGAATACATAATACACTTAAGCTGCACTCAGATTTAAATATTCCAAGCTTACCCATACAATTTTCATTACCATAAATAAATCTTCTATTTTGCAATTCATGAATTTGGCGTAGTGCCGATGGTACAGAACTACAATAAAACTATTTTTGTTAAAGGCAGGCAAACAGAAAATTGTAAGAATTATTATTTTAATGATTAGTTTAGTAAGTAATCAAAAGTAATGTCCGTCTAAATTCTTTTGAAACTCTTTCTTAATGTTGTTTAGAAAACGACTATATACGACAATATCCATCATTAGGTGCTATAGCATACATTAATAGAAAATAAAGATGCATTTGGGATATAAACTTCATATATTTCGATTCCATATTATCATTAAAAAACGATTTGGACATGTTTAGGCAAGCATTATCATACAAAATAAGGGCGCATTAATATTTTCTTTGGATTAATATAAAACGAAAATTTTTTTTAACGCTGTGGAATATTTTTTTACCAGAAACGTGAATGTGCACTTGTATACAACTATAAAAAAGATTCTATTGCACACCGAAAGCAATCAGTAGCTATAGGTAGAATTTCGAGCTGGTTTCTTTGAAATTAAATGAAAACTTAGGAGCTGTTTATTCTATAAAGAAGATCTTTTTTAGTCAGTTTACTAATAAGATAAGCATGCATAAAAATATTATAAAGACAATATGATTACGGAAACCTAGCTAAAAGTTTTTGAGCCAGAAGAAATGAGTCTCGGCAATTTTTCTCGATGTTTTGGAAAGCATGCGGGTCAGTAATCCTTTTAAGCGATTTGAAATAGCTTTTAAACTAAACGACTAATTTGGCTAGACTCCAATGTTGTTTGCTGCGTACAGCTTAAACACATTTTCATCACATATACGGAATCACTTTGTTTACATGTTTCACGGTTTTGTGCCTTTATTTTGCTATACAAGACAGTTCTACGGTTGTAAGAATTTGGGTAAACTGAATTTTTCTTCTTCATAAAATAGATGTTTTTGCGGTAGCTAACAGAGAAACGAACAAAAGACAACAATAACAAATCCTGAGTTATATTTGATAAGAATGGTAATCAAATGACGAATTTTGCTTTCTGTAAATTATTTGTTTGCGTATATTCTAAGAAACTAAAGGCAAAATTTGGGATATTTATCGCTCGCGTCTTTGATCTGTTTTACTGCTGCTGATTTGTTTCGAGATTTTTAATATTAATTTTGTTAAAAATTATTGCATATAATTTGCTTTAAATAAAAAGTAGATGAAAAAGCATACTTAAAGTTGCGGATTTATTTGCTCCCTAATTGAAAGCTAGATAGGGTCAGGTGGGCTAGTTACGACCAGCAAAATTTTAAAAAGATATACAAGTGGTAAACTTTAGTGAATATATATACAAGCTTATAATGTATTTTTCATGATAGGTATATTTCATCATTAATATTGAGTATTTTTAAGGTACTAACAACTCAAAAATAGACAGCATGTCAACATTTTCATTAAATAGATTTGACGGTTCGGTGTTAAAAGTTATTTGACTCAAAAGGAAAATTTTTAGTCCAGCTAATTCATACTAAAATGCATGTTAGTAGTATATTTAAGAGCTTCTGACAAGTTTCTAGCTTTTTCTAAAATAATTAAATATTTTTACATGAACGGTCGCAGTTACACTGGAGTTTCTTAAAAAGTGGGGTAATTACGACCATTTAACATACTAGAAAAGGTTATTCTGACCTGAAAAAGACCATGCTTGTCTTATATTACTTAAAAAACATTAAGAAAAAATAATTTAAAATATTTTACTTGTTTGTTGTATATATTTAAAAAATAATATTAAAATTGAAATTTTGCTACTGATTATTTAAAAAAAAATTCTACTGTTAAAACTTTTATCATGACCTGTGAATAGAGCCAGAAATACATTCCAAGACACTAAAACTGCAGTAGATATGAAACTGTAAGAAATTTAAACAAGATTTGTAACTACAAAGAAAAAAACATCATTTAGGCAATGGACATTTCTTTAAAAGTAGTTATTTTTTTCACAATCGAGTAATCATAAAAACAGAAGACACCATAAATAATAACATTTATTCTGATTTTATTTTTAGTTCATTTTTAATTTAATTTCGCTCTTAAAAGGTCGAGAAAAACTTCTTAATACAATTTCAATTTTTTCAACAGCTCTTACAGTCAATAGTTTCCCCTTTATCACTTGACTTTCAACACTTAGCCCTTGGAAGCAAGATCTCATTTTGATTGGGTACGTAGAAATTATAACCTCATTACCTAATTTGTATCAATTATTTCCTCGCCGGTAACTTTAATCACTAACAAAACAAGAATAGTAGTCTAAATTGATCCAACAAAAATTGTAAGCATAAGTATCAAAAGAAATCAAGTGGTCGTAATTACTCCACATTTTTTCAATTTTGTGATTCTATTTGGGTTATTACGACCACTCTTTTAGATTTTATGCAAATAATTGTACGTAAACAAAATTTTTATTATCCCTTAAAAGGTCTAAGTGTCCTCCTAATTAATGAAAGCAATATTTTCCCTATAATTAAAAAGAGCTAAAAATTCGCACTGTTTGAAACTTGTAAAAAGTGGTCGTAACTACCTCACCTGAAACTATATACCAATTCAGTAAAGAACAGTCTAAACTGTTATTTTATAGCTTGAGCTGGAATATAATCTTTCCTTAACCTTATAATCAGAATTTAAATGATCAAAGGTGTATTAAAAATTTCTTGTAGCGAATCATAATTTTTGGGAGTTGTAAGGAACTGCTTTAATCAGCACATAGTTAAATTCTTAGCAAACGCTTGAAAGAAGTGCGACATTTTCGCTCGAAGGTGTTAGCATCCAATCAGCTAAAAGTCAATAATTACACAAGTGTCAGTTGAAAAATTGTAAATAAAGCTAGTTCTACTAAATTATGGAATTTAAAAATATTTTATAATTAAATTTTCTATCTATAGGAAAGTTACAATGAAATGGGTAGAGCTGAGGAGACGCTTGGAAGTTATACTAGGCAAACGAATTAGAAAGAAATGTTTTATGCGTATTTTGCTGGTAGCGA
This sequence comes from Cheiracanthium punctorium, assembly GCA_038373885.1. Classification (NCBI taxonomy): domain Eukaryota; kingdom Metazoa; phylum Arthropoda; class Arachnida; order Araneae; family Cheiracanthiidae; genus Cheiracanthium; species Cheiracanthium punctorium. Next base: position 344,107 of record JAWZYV010012397.1, on the reverse strand, counting down.
AAAAATAATTGCATGTAATATTGTTGCTAAAAAGTTATTTAAAGTAGTTATTTATATTAATAGTTATTTTTGTCAAAAGAGGCTTCACAAAATATGAAAAACCGTTATACGTACTGTAATATTGGTGCAAATAGTCTGGCCTTTTGAGTTAGGATGTCTCTGTGCACAGCTGTGCACACAATACGTGCACAATACCGTACATGATACGCGTACGAAAAGCATAAGAATATCACGTACGGAGAATACTCTGCTCACGAGGTTTTTCAAACTCATTCCCTAAAAAGGCATTATTTCTAAAAATTAGTAGTATTTAGGCAGAACTTACCATTTGACTATCAATTGGATACCTTATTGTGGTCATATTGTAAAGTTCCTAATAATTAGCTACCTTTAAACTACCTGAATTTAAACTGCTCTTTGAATTAAAAAATAGGCTTATTTGATGTCTAAATTAATACTCATTTATACTTTTTATCTTCAATAACAGAAATTGCGATTAAAAATCTTGAAAATATTTTCAGATCTCAAAAAATTTCTCTCTTATCTTTAACAAAAATTTATAGATTACTTAAGAGAATCTCAAACTTTCTTTTTTCATCATGATTGTAAGTTTCACTTTTTTGAAAATTTAAGAAAGCAGAATAATTTGCAGGTTTTTTACCCAGTTGCATTTTGTATATTAGAAAGCTCAGAAAGAGTGAACAAAATATCCAAGAAGTTTCTAAGAAAAGATTCCTTCCTCCCTTCTTTTTATACAGTTTAATAAAAATTTCTCCATTTTTTTATTTATTCTAAAACGAAAAAAAGGGAAATGTGGGGTAAGATTTTGAACTTTTATGAGAAGCGGCAACGCACATAATTAAATTTATTGTTACAAAACAAATAAAATACTATACTTAGTTGAACCTACTTTTTAAAATAATTATTTCACGCTTACGTATGCGTGAAGCATTACTTATTTGATTTCTGTTTAGTTCTGAGAATTTTCTAATGGTGAGAACGTAATTTGGCGTGGAAAGTTTCATGTATATGTGCTAAAGTGTTACAAAAAACGTAAGCCCATTTAGAGAAATACCGTTGTCTTATTATTTAAATATCGCTATTTCCATAATTAATGTAAGCTATATTAGATTAAAAAAATTCGATATATTAATAAAACTCTAAAATATTTAATGGTTTATTAGCACAATGCAAAAACGATAATTCATTTTGTAATATTTATAAAGGCCAACTGATTAGAACCTTTTCAGATTAAATATAAAATTAAAGATCTTTAATTGAAATTAAATCTTCAATAATGTACTCTGTTACTTCAATAAAATTGAAAGTGTAATTTCATATTGATATTTTTGGTTCGTGATGTAATTCACAACTAGTGGAAATAATTAAAATCTTTTGTTTAAACATTAAATTTCTCAAAAATAAAAGTATTCCCAAAAATTATCAGTAAAATTAAGTTAGTTTATTGTACAATACTCTATAGTGCACTGTCTTGATCGTTGTAAAAGTTCAAGTTTTTAATTGCCAATTTGAAATTAGTCGTAAAGATAAATAAAATTATTTTTTACATTCTCGGTAAAAAAAACAACCCCTGCGAACATTATTTTCATTTAAAGTATATGCATTTTCATTCCATAAAATGATATTATAGTCAAAATCAAAATTATCGAAATTTATCGAAATTATCCGAAAAATTCTGAACCTTCATATACTGCTTTCAATTTGAAAATATATTCTTAAAATCGCGAAATAAGAAATTATCAGCATCTTCGAAAATTATCGTAGGAAATTCGTGACAATTTATATTTAGGATAATTAGAAGGTTTTTTTCTTTTAATGAAGTTAAAATGTTGCCATTTAAAAAGAGTGAAGTTGTTGCAGATTTAAATATGAAATCGTCCCCTTCTGAAAATTTTAAGAAAAGATTATTAAAGTGTAGCATAAGCAGCGAAAGACAACGCATAAGAGCAACAATAAAATGCTAGAATGAGAATGGAAAAATTGCACAGACTACGGCATGTCATACATGCCGAAACAAGTCAGCTATCTTAATTTTTGTATTGATATTCTAATACGCTGTCTTTTGAATGCTTATGTAATACCTTTTCTACCAAGCTATGTTCTCCCACTTAGTAGATTAAAGTATACATTATTTGTAAACGAATAGTATGTATAAATTTGCTGCACGACAAACCGCGGCCGAATAGATGCAAGTTGGCCTTTTTCTTTCGGAGTTGTATGCTTTAATATAAAGTGTATACGAGTTCTCCAAGTTTCATCGCCATCTAAGAAGCTCAGTTATTTTAATAAACCACGGATCATCTAAATAAACTTAGTTGCTGTTGCAACAGTGGGAGATGAAATTTGATGGCTTTTATTCATTCTCTAAATATGGAGCATTCATTTATATACATAAAAAAGACAAAATAATTAAATAATCAAAAGTATACTCTGCCAGTTATTGTATATAGACTGACTGCTATTGATTGTTTAGGCGTCACATTTTATCGCCACATCACAAAATCTCAAAAATAAAGTCACAGCAAAGTTAATTTTAGAGCGCATTTAATTAAAGGTCATACCCAGACATCACAGCAAATTTGCATCAAACTTGCAGTAAGCTTGATTTATCAAGTCAATAAACTTGAATTAAGCTTGAAAATTTCAAGCGTGTAAGCTTAATGCAAGCTTGAATCAATTGTTCAAGTCTACACTTGCCCAACTTGCATTAAGCTTGACATAGCAAGCTTAATTCAAGCTTAAAACATTTTTCCTGAATACATAGGGCGCCGGACCCGCCCCATACATTTTATTTTTCCACGCATTTTCTCCCTCTACGCTGAAACCTCAAGTCATTTCAATCTGTTTCCGTCTAGCGTCCGCGATCGATCTCGGAACCTGAGCTGTGGGAAGCCAGCGTCCTAACCACCATGTCGATTTTGACTCGCGGAGACATGACTAAAGTTTGAAGTGACTGTTGTGGTTGTCACTTCGTTTTTTGGCGACATTGATCAATATTGGCCGATGCCGATCTGCTTCTTTTATTTTTCCATGGGATGAATCAAAATTAAAATAATGTTATGTGTTATTTATAGACTCTACTAATACAGAAATAAGCACAATATAAACTTAAAAGCAGCACACGTTTTAAAACTTTCAATATCGTAACACTCATGTTGGGCAATATTGGCCAAAATCGAGACAAACGACTGATTTTGAAATCAATTTTGTAATAAATTTGAATTTTATTTTGAGGAATTCAATATTTGGAAATATAGAATCTTTTTTTTTAATTCTATGGTCAAGTACATTTATGACTGATGATAAATTATTTGTTATGTGGATGTGGCTTTCCAAATCAAGAAGTAATCAAGTTGTATTCAAGCTTGACAGTTCAAATGACTTAAATTCGGCGGAAAATATTGGTGACTCATTTTTTGTAATCTCCAAGCTTGCTGCAAGCTTAAAATGAATCGAACTGTCAAGCTTGTATTAATACGTGAAATTCAAAGAAATGTCAAGCTTGATTTAAGCTTATGTGTTGTCTGGGTAATAGCACTATTTTGGTTAGCAGATAATGCTTACAATTTTATAGACGGCAGAGTTGCTTTTTTTTCATATAAGCGCAAATATATTCAAATAATCTTAAGTGTACATAAATCTAGTTTGGTTTTATATTATTTCAATATAATAGCCAAAATTTGTGTCTATGCGAGTAACAGCCCTTACAAAACCTTTAGGATGTTTTCCGTACAACATTAGTTCTTCGTTTTTAAGCTTTATAGTTATTATTTTTATTTTACACTTTGTCTGTGATAAAATATTTGCAATTTATCTACACATTTAGTAGACAGTTGAAGATTTTTTATTTCTTCAAAGTCAAATTTTTATTTTTACTGAACAAAAAATATTTTAGCTTCTGTCGCCTTTAAATTGTATATATTTATAATACATTTAAAATTCTGGCACTAAAATTGAAAGGATGAAAATAAAAATAATAATGCCCTAGCCTCTTGGAAGACTTATAAAAAATTTCCAAAAACAATACCATTTTATACGCTTAATATAAGCGAAAATATTTTTATTGAATTTAATAAGCCATTTTACAAGGACACTGCCTATAAACAATGATATAGAAAATTTTCCTCATTCATGTCGCATAAACACACGATGTTCGATTTCTTTAATAATATGATGTAAGAGTAATCGTTCCAAAATGAGTTAACAAATGAGCCTTGGTCTTTTTTGGAGTGGCTGTGTGCCAAATGATCGCAAAATTCCCTTTTGCGTATCTGAAATCCATTCATTTCGATATATATAATTTTGCGGCCAAGTTAAACAGCACAGAATGGAAGATAAATAGTCCTCTACAATGAGGTCCTTAAATGAATTTTGAAAAATGTCGCAGTAAAGATATTGTGTTGAAGACGCTTTTTATTATTGAGATAAAAAGCTAAAGAAGTGACAGAAGGTATTACTCGCGGGCGCAATAAATTGTTTACTAAAAGAAGCCGATTTATGACAGCTATAGAGATTAACCATGTATTAGTTTACTTACACTTAATATGCGCAAGAAAGCTCCAATATCAAACAGCAATTCTGAAAAACTTTTAGACTATTTGAATTAAGAGTACCGATTTCTTAGGAATTCGTTAAAGTTCGTGAATCAATGTCTTACGAATAATTAGTTGGTAATAGAACCAGTAAACCCATTTAAATGATAGTATGTAGCTTTATATTTACATCACACGCACACACATATATCTACATATAACGCTCATTTACTGCAACTATTACTGGCGGTAGTATGGTTTTGGGGAAGTTATATTTCTTTAATTTCACGGAACTTCAAAAGCATTTCCTGAAAAACCATGATTTTGAGTTATGACGCTGTTGCAGCAGATAAGTGAAAGAGAGAACGAAAAGTGAAAACAGCTGGTGACCTATTTAAATTATATATATATATATATATATATATATATATATATATATACAGGGTGTCCAGCCTTAATGTGACCCAATAGCTAATTCCCGAACCGTTAGATATGCACTTCCACTTTGAAAAATGTTTTAAAAAAGGTAAATAATGTTTTTACGTGCTTTTCGAACCAAAAAACCCATTTAGAAAAAAAAATTACAAAAATTAAATTTTTATACGGTCCCCAGGTCCTATCACTTATATTTTGGAACAGCTGCAGTACACAAAAACAAAGTAAACACAAAAAGCTTCATTTTATTACGATAAAAACTGACCGAGTTATAGAACTTTGAAAATCATACATTTCATCCATTTTCTCGGCCATTTTCAAGACGGTCTATTAGTAGCTTCTTTAAAATGGCCGAGAAAATGGGTGAAATGTATTATTTTGAAAGTTCCATAACTCGGTCAGTTTTTATCGTAATAAAAAGAAACTTTTTGTGTTTACTTTGTTTTTGTGTACTGCACCTTTTCATAAATATAAGTGATAGGACCTGGGGACCGCATAAAAATTTAATTTTTGTAATTTTTTCTAAATGGGTTTTTTGGTTCGAAAAGCACGTAGAAACATTCTTTACCTTTTTAAAGACATTTTTCAAATTGGAAGTGCATATCTAAACCGAACGGTTCCGGAATTAGCTATTGAATCACATTAAGGCTGGGCACCCTGTATATATATAATTTAAAAGTCAAAAAATTTATTTCTTCAAAAATCTAAGGGTTTGCTGCAAGAAAATCTCGAATTTGTTTGTTTGTGCGATAATGGCAAAGCTACGCTAGGGGGATCTGTCAAGAATGGATAGGAGGACTTTCTAAGGGGTTCTAACGAGTATTCACGTTACATCTAGAAAAAAAAAATCAAAACTAAGAAAAAGAAAATAAAACGAAAAAAAAAAGCTCAAATCAATCGAGCATTTGAAAACTATAAAAAACGTTTGGAGATTCAATACAAACTAATGCAACAGGCAGCTTCTTCTCTTGGAGAACTAAGGATCGGAACAACATCTTTTGGGTACCAAACGAAATATTTTTTTACTGCAAGTAGTACATATAACATCAAACAATTGAACAGCAAATAATTGAATTACAAAATTTAAATTTTTATACAGACTTCCGGTCCTACCGGTTACATGCCGGGAAATTTTCCTTATACAGCTTTATGCAATAAATAAGTAAAACATCATTTTACAGCTAAAATTAACGGAGTTATAAAGCAGCAAATATTTTGGCGTAAGTCATTTTTCTACGCTTAAAAATGTCCCGTTACGGAAAACAGAAAAGTAACGATATAAATACTAAAATTTAATTTCATTTGTTGGCATAATTAGGAGAAAGCAGCAAAGCTTATTAGAGAAAACCGATAGTTTAAGCAGAGGCGTGGGCGCCGGCAGAATATTTTCCAAGGAGGGGCAAAGACTACTCCAGGGAGGGGCAAAGACTACTCAAGGGGGGGGCAAAGACTACTTCAACGTATGGTTGCCATGTTGAAAAGAGCAAAAAAGCATGGGAAAACACTGCTTACAAAAATCCAGCGGGGACATTGCCCTCCCCCTTGCCCTATGCTGCCGGCGCCCATGAGCAGAGGGCTCTAATCAAATCTCTACAAAGATCTACTCGGATCTTTTGAAATTCTTTTCTATAAATATAAGCAACAGAATTTCGAAAAGTCGTTTTAATAAAAAAAATGCATTGCTGTAAAAATTAGAAACTTAAATCAATACTTTTTAGCAAAGGCGACTGTAACTAAACTGTAAGACTTCCAGAGAGATTTACCCTTATGACTTTGCGGTGCAATTTGTGAAAGATTTTTTATTGGAATGCCAAATGAAAAAGTTGTTTTTGACTTTAAATGAAGAACAATGACTTTAACTCTTATGAGACTATCACAAACTTCTGCCGATAATGTGATAAATATATTAAGTGCAACTTTTAGGATATACCCGCAAATTAACGAAAGTACCTAATATAATGTGCTCTAAATTACCGAGGTTTTGAATTATTGCAGTCAAATATCATTTTTTTAGAACTATAAGCATTAGATTCGTGATTAACTTTGTATACTTCATAGAGACTCTGGTCACTAGCGTTCCAAGTTTTGCCGTATTTTTAATGCAAACAAGCATTAGTTTAGGGAGTCCATATTTCAAAGTTGTTTCATTAATTGAAATGTTCGGTGTTAGAAACGGAGCGCAATTAAAATTTCAATTAGTCATTTCTGTGTCAGTGTCATCAACGATGCGGTTCTGAACGATGCCGGGCGTAAATAAAATGGGCGCCAATTGACACAATTACGATCGCATAATGCTCAGTTGGGGAGAGACTGAAATCGTTGGTAGCAAGTGTCGGAATCTAAAAGTATCGCGAAGGGAAAATGGACATGTGATTTTTACAAGAATGCGGCAGTTAAGTTCAGAAAATAATAAATACTGAGTAAAACTCTGATCAAGAGCATCAATTAACAATATCGTATCTTTGTAACTTCAGATATTTATTCCCCCTAGTCGCAAAGCTAGCATTTACTGTTCCAATTAAGCAGCATCTTTAATTATAAATTTGGCGTAGATCACTTTACCACGCTTAAAATCATTTAATGCATGCTTGACTTTTTCTTAAATTATTTAAAACTTCTGAAGAATTTTGCTGGAAACTACGAACTCCAAAGAAATTTCTATTTCATTCAAATAGTGTAAAAAATATAATCACTATTGAATACAGTCAATATAAGAATGTGTTCAAGTTTCTTTCTTGATACATAAGGGCTCTAAAGTGCAAAACAAGTGAAAGCTTTTTAAAAGTGAAATTACATACTATTTAAAGATAGTAAAAATAAGCATAACCAATTACCTAATTCAGAAAATTCTTATATTCAACTGACTGATTGAAATATGCGTGGTTTAAGGGAACACTTGCGCATTGCGCTATCTCTAGTATGTATCTATTATCTTCGTCTAAGGTTGAATGAATTGTAGGGTCCTCGAGCATGAAGGGGATAATTTTTTATTGAAACTAATGATGATGATTGAAATTTTCACAACTGGCATTTAAATGTCAACTGCCAATTGTAGTGACAGTCGTTGTACATTCGATATCTCTCCTCTTTTTAATAATTCACTTTCTTCAAACTTGATAATATGTACAAGGAGGAAGCATTTGAGCTTTGGTAACTGATAGTTTTCATATTATTGAGTGTAAGGCGAGAGCACATAAAAATTTTACTGTAGGTTTTACACGGAGCAATGAAGCTTGAATACTTTCTGCACATGCAGCGGCTTGACTTTGTCATATTTGCAGAGTATACTTCTTTTACACAATGCGGTTTTTAACTCTTAACCAGTTCTTCTTAATCAACTTTTGATCCTAAACATATATTTTTAACTGCAAAAATTTTTCAAATGAGGGAAATATTTTTGCTATAGCACTGTCATATAACCAAATTCACCATGGATACAATTTGGCTAAGTTCCACAGATCTTACAGAATAAGACACTAACTTGCTGTCCGATTTTTATATACTATGTAAAAATTGACAAGCTTTCTGCTGTTTCTTTTGTTCATCTCAAAAATCAGAGTTTATCAAACAGGCTTTGTCATTTCCAGTGTAACTTTGAAAATATTGTTAAAATTAAAAAAAAATTGTATTATCTGAAACTGCACTAAGAACAAGGCAAATGTAAAACCTGCTTATATAATTTGCTCATGAAGGCAGTTTACTCTCTCACACTACTACGTTTAGTTCGTGCATTTGAAAAATAAATAAGAATGTGGGATAGTACAATACTTAGTGTGACACTTTTTTGTGTACATTAATAAGGAACAGTAAATACAAAATTCGTCGTTGTGTTGAACAATTTTTTCTTTCTCAAAAAGCAATCATTCGAATAGAAATATTGACCATTATAAATAGCATCAATTGTCCCCAATGTCTATAGATGGCTTTCCCAGTAAAAGTGTCTGCAGGAATTTAAATATAATTAACTCTAGTACGAGCAATACTTACATTACTTAGTACAGTGACAGTTGTTTCTCTTACTATAGAAACTGTAAATTATTTTGAAAACCTATGCATTTTATACATTTTTACTGATTCGGAATGCTAATAAATTAGGCATCTGTTACTGTTTTGAACGATACGATGCAATACTTAAAATAAAAATTAGTTCAGAAAATGTCCGCTAGGTGGCACTTTGCATGAAAAACAGCAAATTTAACAATGGAAATGATTTACTCAAAACGTAGAATTTCAAAATTTAATCAGTTTTTTACCATTTATGTGCTAAATTAATGATTTTACAAAAATAAGTTTGAAACTTTTTAAACGTAGTATTAGAAACATATTCTCAATTAAGTAATATTTGTATGAATTACAAACATATCATCTTAAATCAGTTATTAAGCAACATGAAATTAAAGTATTTTTTTTTCAGTTTCATGTCCCATTACATAATTTTACTGATGGGACTTTAAAGTACCGTCGGGTTATAAAGGGTTAACCCTTTGAAGCGAAAGAATTTTTGCAGCACTCTTAAATTTTTTCCAGATACCAGGAGAGATTGCTATACTTCCAACATAAATTTCATGAAAAATGTACAGTTACTCCTAAAGAATTCTGGAAAAAAATAAGACTTCCCTCCCTAACGATGTTATCATTTAGCTGTTTTGTAGAAACTTAAATGTTATGTTTGTAACTGAGGTAGGAAATTTCATAAATTCTTAAGTTTTTTTTCGACTAGCAGTGAAAGCGCCGGAATTAGGTGGTTTCACAGCACGACCACCGCGCATTAAAAGGTCAAACATTTACTAATTTGGGTCATTTCTTGAGCTGAATACACCAGGTCACCGTGAGAAGGGGCATCTAGTTACCATTTCTTGATCTAAATTTCTTAAACGCCTCCATTGAGCGCATATTTTATACAGTTGAAATGCTAAAAATGGTGGCAATCTGCTCACCTCTTTCAGCTGCAGAATACCGCTCAGGGAAAGTTTATTATAACTACTCTGTAACATAGTTATAAATATACTTTTCTAATCAGATTTATGCACTAAAATGTTCTCAATTACAATCACGGATATTACAACATAGATATTACAATGACGCAATAGTTTTCTAATTCGAAATTTTTATTCGTTAATATTTATACCCCCGTTCAAGAATGTGATGCAGATATGCGAAGACGTTGAGTTAAGTTTTTAAGAATTGATAAACACTTGTGATCGTTTGACTTTGTACATTGCCTAAAGAAATAACCAGGGTTCGTTGCACTTAAAAAACGAATTAAAATCAATTGAAAATCAAAGAAGCTTATTTAAAAAGAATAGTAATTATGACAGTAGCTGGTAGCATAGCGAAAACATCCGTGGCTTCACTGGACTTGATCAAAGAGATAAGAGGTCGATATCTCAGAAAGCCAGCCTGGCGATAGAGCAAGGAGCGAGAACGAACGGTCGCCAAATAAATCGCCAGATTGAAAAAAATGAGTTGGCAGTCAGCGATAACGCAATAGTTACAAAATTTAAATGTGGGTCGCCAACAGGGGATAGGGAAGGAGAAGTTGTAACACAAGAAAAACTATACAAGCCCCGTGGGAACGCAAGGGTAAAAACATCGATAGGACAAGAAAGCGCCAGATAAAAAATATTATAGTAGTTCAAAGTATTTTAAGAAAACAATTAAAATAGCGTAACGGACAGAGATGGGAATTTAAAAATGGCTAGGAGTATTAAATCTAGAATAGGGAAAGGAGACACAGAACCAATTAAAAATATGTGATGAATTGCACCACACAGAATTTTGATTTAAGGAAACAGTTTAGTAAATATTTACGTAATATAGTCTTATTTGATGTCTTAGATTCAAAATATAAGGTATTATCTGTCTGCAATAGGCAAAATAAAAACCGAGAATCAACTCTATCAGGACTTTATATTTTAAATGAAGATTTTAAAGCATGCGTATATACACCAGTTCTATTATGACTGTTTATGGATTCACCACTTTTGGAAATTGAGGTATCAATGATTTGAGATCATTTAAGCTGCTTAGTAAACAAATATTTAAATTCGAGGCGTATGAAACTACTCGTGCTAGATAAACATTTAAGCAGATTATGGTAAATAGAACACATAGTTCATATAATATTCAAGCTTGTATATAAGGAAAGCTATGAGTATAATTTTCTGTACGCTATATAACGAATATTCAAAATTGAAATTAACAAATCATATCTGTTATAATTAAAATCATATAAATTGTGAGATAAATTATAATTACAAAATAAACGATTAGCTATCACGAAAAAATACACTCACAAAAACAAAAACGAGGATTAAATTTGTAATTGTTATTCCATTATTAAAATTTGCCGCTTATTTAAGTTAAAAAACATAATTTTAATTTCTGTAAATTGAAATTAGAGACTTTGTACTACCTAGAAACGTTTTCGGTTTTCTCTTATTAAATGAAATCAAAATATTTTTAAAGAAAATACATTGAAGCATTTAACCTTAACTCAAGAAGTAACACTTTAAATTTTCTAAATGAATATGCATAAAAATGGTTGCCAAAATGTATATTGAACAGATAAGTAGGTCAAGCTCTTTTTAAATGCCGGGTTTCTTTACTTATTGTTTCCACTTCCCAAATTTTGCATGTACAAAGTATCATTAACAATGCAGTGCACGCTTGTAAAAATAAATAATTATGAAACTCTTTTTCAAAAGTAACATTAAATTTGTCTTATAAAACTTAAGAGAAATTATTCTTTTTATTTATATTTTACTTTTTACGTGTTGTGATTTTCTGTACATTGTAACATTAATCTAAAAAGTTTTGTTTCGCCTAATTCTAATTATTTACTGTCGCAGTAGTTTTAAAAATGACTTGGCTTTAATTCCTGGTTAGATATTTATAAATTGATATAATGAAACAATTTTTGTGTTAAGTAAAACGCCTAGTAATTTTACTCTAAGGTAATAGACCTTTTGAATTATTACTTAATACTTATTTCCCTATTACATAATAACCTGTGCGTATTGGTACCGCACACACTCATATAATTTACTACTTTTAAAAAAGATGAAACTAGAAACATAATTGGACGCTTTTAAATATATTATCTTGATTAAATACTGAAATGTAAAGTTTAATTTTTTTCTTTTGAGTCCCCATGCGATTAACACAAATTTTACTTTTATAAAGTGAATAAATCAGGGTTGGCATGGTTTAAACCACAATTTAAACCAAATGGTTCTTTCTCAAAAAGACCAATTCGTTTTTTTAAAAGATTAATTTAAAATTCCGAATACAACAGATAGAATACGTTCTGATATCTTTTAAAATTACCTTATAAGTATCAACAATAAGTTTTTATATCAATCTAATAGATACCTTATTGTTTTATCATTATTAAAAATTATTAATTAAACTTAAATTATAGGCTGCATTTTTAATTTGTTTCTAAAATAGAGGTTTTGTGTTTTAACAACTTATTTTTAAACCTTAAAAATATCATTTTGAACAACTTATCACCATTATTACTGATGAATCTAAGTGCAAGATTCCATGCAAAATGTAGCAAACAATTAATATTGTGTTATATTATATACTAAATATAAAAAATAGTATCTATAAATAAAATATTAAAATTTAATGATTTCAATGTCCACATAGGTATAGCAACAGTTGTTTATTCACTTTGTTTTAATTACTTTCAGAAGGAATATTAAATGTTACTTGAACATTTTACCAGTGGTACGTTCCACGTGGCACGTTTTTACCAGTGGTACGTTCGTAAGTGGGGTACTTTTAATTAGGTACTTAAAGTGTCAGTCATCTCTTGAAATGACCCACCTACTTCAGAAATCGGACAGCGAAACGTCCTGTGATGCGATTTCTTTCCTAGCTGATGTGGCTCCTTAAAGCGACTTGGCCACTGCTGGATAGGTTGATTGTAATTCTACCCGCCCCCCCGGGGGGATTGTTCCTGTTTTGGCAAGTCGTCCAGTTTAGGTGAAACTAAGGCGACTTGACGCACTCTTTAGCTTAGGATTTTTTTTTCAACAATACTTATGGATAAAAAAGTGCGCAGTGTATCTATATTTCATTAAGTATTACACATTAAGCCTTATTATCTGTCTAAAATATTTATTGCTAAAGTAGTAAAATGTGAAACAAAAAATGCTCTCTGTTGGGGTCAAGCATTCCTATGTGCAGGGAACCTCTACCTACGTCTCAGTGATAGTTAACCCAAGTCCCAGATTTGGAATTATACATTCAAATTTACTGAATCAACAATTTATGTTTAACAATAGTAATGGATAACAACATAAGAAATTTTATTTTCAATTATTACAGCATAAGTTTTTTTTTCATTTATTTGTTAAAGTGGCTAGTTTAACAAAAGAAGTTTAAAAAATAAAAGACATAAGTAAAAAATGCATCTCAGAATGGTCATTTCGAGTCAGAATGGTCATTTCGGGTGGTGCAAAAGTCGTATCCTTCCTCAGCTCGACCATCCACGTTATCAGGAAGGTTAGAACTGAAAGTAAACAACAATGCAAGTTTCTATAAGGAAGAAGGAATCAGAGGCACAAAATCCGAACTAGGAGAGAAGCAGGAATTAGCAAAAGCAGGATAGTAAGTTAAAATAAAACTAAATTACTAAAATATAATTAAATAAATGAACAGAATTATATAAACATAAAATAACAACAACAAAGATAATAATAATAAATTAGTACAAAAACAGACACAGAAATAAAAGAACAAGGACATAAACAACCTAGTCTTAATATAACAAAAAAAACAGAACAACACTACTTATTTTTAATATATAATTATTATAACTACAGTAAAACGCACTCACACACAAAACTAAAACCAAACAAGAAATTAGGAATACAGAGGGGAAAAGTAAACAGGCACTTACTACAGCCATTTCCAAGCAGATTAAATTAAAGGAATGGAAGAACCGTCGTTCACGAGACGCTTCAGCTGTTCTGTAATGGAAAAAGATGAAGGTTAAGATGCCAAGATTAAACGACGGCTGATGAATACACCAGACTTTCGTTTCAAAAAAATGAAAAATTATTATAATTCTAACAATAAGAGGATATAAGAATATTTCGATAGTTCCTGCTTTGAAACATATCTCTCATGCTTTTTGAGCCTAATTTGAGACATCGTGTCGTCTGAACAATGTAGCACAATTCACAAGATTCACAAAGAATATAATACCCCCCCCCCCACACACACACACAGACGTTCTTAATAGAAACGGGATCATTGGGAGAAGAGAAATTATGTTTATTGACAGGTTCAAAGGTAACTTTGAAACCGAAATGCTTGAGAAATTTAGAAATTTGGTAGCATACTAGTAAAAAAGAAAGTTAGTGAAATGGGTTGTATAACAGAATTAGAAAAAGTACAGGAAGAATTAAATTTCTTTAGAGCTTTATCAATAGAGAGCTTTATCAATAATAGAGAAATTAAAATCATAAGCGATAGATAAGGATTTTAGGTTTTTCATCTCGCAGTTGAAAGAAAATAAGTCAGAACAAATTTGGATAGCACGGAACGCATTAAAAGTTTTAAAAACAGTTTTGTACACATTCAAAATTCAACTCAGTAAAAAGCAAAAAGTTTATGCTGGTAAGAATGATTAGAGAGAGCATGAGGAAGTAAAGAAACAGTAAAGGGTTTACGCGGAATACAAAAGTAAAGGAACCGTTAAGGTTCTTAGAATTCATACATTAGGAAAAGGTAAAGAATTATTGTATTCCTCTTCAAGATAAATTGGAATCCACAAGAACGAAAGTATCTTCAATGAATCAGACACAGTAAGAAAAATTATAGACTTTGGAGACTACAGATGTCTCGTAAAAAAAGTGAGAGGGAATTACATATAGCAAGATTCTTGTTTTGTTTATAGAAAACAAATGCTTATTACTTTAATTAGTATGTTTAACACAAGTGATTAATAAAGAGATAAACTCCTTAATCTCAACAGAAAAGTAATGAAATTAGAGTAAACACTTTTTCAAACAATTAATAGAATCCTAGATAAGAACATTGTCAGACCAAAACAGCTCTCAAATTAAGGCTCATAGTATGAGAGATATGCCTTCTAAACGGAATTTTGCAAATCTTCCATTGCCTCACGATGTTAGAAGTTTGATCATCGTTTTCAATTTTCTAAAACTAAGATCTTGTGAACTCTTGCCCAGTGTTGTTTCCGTGCAATCTTGACTTTTTACCGATTTTCTTTGCCAATAAAGTAATCCCTTATTTTTGGTAGTCACTTGCATGTTTTTAATGAATCTTCTTTTGGTGTGGACGAGAGAAGAAAACAGACGAGACAGCGATTTACAAGTGTTATTTGAGACGAGAAGAGACAAGAGAATGTAGTTCCTACGCTAGACAAGGCAGACCTATATCCATTCCTAGTCTTCTTTGAAATAAATGAAAGTTTCAGTAAGTTTAGAATTTTTATTACAAAAGGAGGCATATATACTTCTTATGTGCCGCTCAGGTGGTGTAGTGGCTTAAGAACCATTTTATTACACCTTGGGTCCGGGTTCGAATCCCGGCTCGGCCCGTTCAAAAAACAATATTGCGTTTATGAATACATTGATTGTTTATGCGACTGTTGATATTACTTCAGTAACATCTCTATAATGAATAGTATATTTTCGTTTTGGAAGTTTTAAATATTTCACACTAGTATAAGAAACCGCCCGTTTATTCTCGCGATAATTTTACCTAAATAACGTTCCTTTCTCATTTTCAAAATTTGTGTTGAACCTCGCTTTGGACTTTTGATTCAGAGCCAAACAGGGCAAAAGGATCTTTGAAAAAGAGTGTACTGTTTTTTGTTTTAGGCTAACAGGCCTTATTTCGAACGCAAATTTTAAGAATGAAACGGAAATAGTTGATGTTTCTTATACTTTCTGCTCATGTTAATCCTCTTGTAATAGTTGCAACTTCATTCATGATGCATAGTTATAATTTAAAAAGTAAATTAGAGTGTTTTATTTAGGTTTATTTAAAAGTTAATTTAAATTAAGAGGTAAGTGGCATTTTATGCTACAGTCTTGTTGATTAATGTTCCTTTTTTAAAATGAACATGGATTCGATGGTTCCATATGGTCTTATTAAATCTTAACATCCTGTAAGAATATTTAATAGAAGTTATCATTCATTTCGGTATTGAGATTTATTATCAAATCTTACCATTCAATGAAAAGAGGGGGGGGGGATTTATGCATATGCACTTTCAGCCTTTTAAAAGGGATTTAATTCTGCCTTAGTAAATAATGTTCTATACATTGTAACAGCATCGTGAAATTGGTACTTAAACTTCAAAGGAATATGCAAATCATAAACGGCTAGGCAAATTATATACATGTATCACTATGCTATATGATATATACAATGACTCACATAAAGTTCCATTAAATAATTAAACTATGATACACATTTTTTAAAGAAATGTACAAATTCATGCTAATTTTAAATGTGTATAGTAAAAGTAAAATAACTTGAAAACAATGATCTGCAGAATGATATGAAGAGAACCAATTTAGCAGCAGCTCTCGTAATTATATATCAATCTAACAATGAGCTTGAATAGGCACGATTTATGACTCCCACATATGTAGAAATTCAACCGCCAAATGAGTTGTAATATTGCTTTAACACTAATTCAAATTAACAGGGTTGTCAGCTATTCATAGAATCGGCTATGATCTCAGTATCGTAACACCAAAGACTAATTACCTTCCTCTTGTACACTGTAGCCATGTTACAGCTGAATTTAATCTATTACCTTTCACCACGATCTAAACAGTGACATTTTGGTTGTGCAGTTTTAAAGATGAAATATTTTAAGTAGCAGTCTCTGTGTGAAATGATGCAGAATATTATGCCTCTACGTTTTATTTATTTGCTTTGCAACTGAAAATCTCAAGAAAAACTTAAGTCGTTAGATTTTTTTAAGTAATATTGATCAGTATAAGAAACACTTCTGCAGTATTTTTAACATATAAATATTATGGATAAGAGTGAAGTGATGTTTAATCACATTAGATTACCATTTTCTGGACTTTCTTTGTGATTTACCTTAAACTAAATAAAATAATTTTAACTCACATTTAAGAAGAACCACGTAGAATATTAAAAAAATATATTTAGATATTAAGAAGATGTGGGATTAAATATTATCTTGAAGTCTTGAGAAACAGTCCAGGATTCGGATATTGAAAGAAAGAAAAACTTCGTAATTTCTACGAGGCATCACTACAAAGTAACAAGTCGATTATACAGTCGAATACAGTATGTAAACAGCATAGCGATTAATTAATTTGATAGAAAGCTCCTTATTTTTGTATAAATAGACATGTTTAAGAGAACTGAAAGTGTTATGCGCCACAGTACTTATGAACAGATGTAAGACGTTGTACGACATCGCATTTTTGCTGATCATTGAAATACAAGCAGTTAGGAAGCTTATTTATGCGAAATATTTTAAACTCATTTTGAACGTTTCATTTCCAAATATTTTATATAGCTAAGATTTCCGGTGTGAGCTAGAATTTAATTATGAGCTAAGTTTTCAAAAGCTAAATCATGAGCTAAGTTATCTTACATTTTACGTTATTACTTACTTACGAAATAGTGCATGCCGCTCAACATAATTTTAAGAGCTAAGTAAAACAACATCGTAGTCATTTAGAATTTTCCGATTGAAAGGAAAGTGTTATCGTACATACTTTTCTTACATGTTCTCAGATAATAAGGTTTTGCGTGGAATATTTTGTCTATCTTAAGACAGCAAACGTACATAGAATCTCACTAGTTTTATTCCAGCACATAAAAAGTTTATTTGTAGTTGAATATTATGTGGATTTATTATTTTGCTAATAAACTATTACAAATGATTTAAAGATTCTATTAATATAAAAAGCATCGAAAATGTGTTATGCATTACTTAGCCCTAAGTGCTCTGAGTTTATGATTAAACAATGTGATTTTTCATAACTTTACTTGTTCTGTCAAAAAAAGGAAATAAATAAAGTGTTAGAAAACAGTATTTAAAATTTGCTGAGTACTTTCTTAAATATCATTTATAGTATGAATTACTAGTTTTACAACTACACTTTTATTCAAACAATAAAAAATGTGTACTCCATGAGATAGAAAATACTATTTACTACGGTTTAATATTTCATATTTTCCTTATTTGTCAACGTCAAGCCAGATGAAATCTTCATTCGTTGGTAAACAACTTTTTGAAATTGATTTCAAAGTTTCACATTTTTCACACTATTTGGTCGTCTCACCTCCACATGATAATAGATTAATAATAAAACATCCTATTAAATTTTGAAATTATTTTTCTTTGTTTAATCAAAGAAGGTAGACTGAAAAATAATTTAAAAAATACTCATTATTGTAACGTTATGAAATAATCTACTTTTAAATTTAGGCATTTCAAAAGATACCAATTTTTTTGGAATCAATTATTTAACCTATCTGGTCACTTTTGTAAGCATGTAATATTTGCGTGTATAGAACGTAAGCTTTATGCGTTTAACTTTTTAAATAATAAAAATACAAATAATTATAATGCAGAAACTTGCATTCAAACACGTATTAGTGTTTTTAAGGATGAATTATCAAAGTATCTAGTTTCATTAAAGTTAAAAATAGAATAAATTTTCATCTATAAAACACTGTCATGCATTTGTAATATGATTAAATGCATAAAAATCTAAAAGATGAAATTTTCATCAAAAGGATACATTAGCTAAGATTTTAAGAAATCCCTGATAGAGACTTCTTCATTAATGATAAGAATCAATTCACTGCTTCTTAAATAAAATAAACTTTTATTATAGCATGAAGCAAATAATTACAATTATTTAAACAATTCTTGATTGAAACAGATGTAAAAATTGTAACAAAAACTTTAATTTAACGGGTATTAAAATATTAATTTCATTAATTGAAATAATAATAATTGCAACAAGAAATACAATGATTTGATGAAAAAAAAGTTAGTACAATATCCCATGCTAGTAACATGATAACATTCGACCTTGTAAAAGAAATATTGGTATAAAACTAAAATAAGAAATCATGAGCAGCTATTTTGTTGCATTAAAGAATAACTTCAAAATTCCATTAAATTAATTACTTTTTTTTTTATTTTTACTTTTTTTAGAACTCTGTCTATTTTGAATTCTGAAATATTCGATGATCGGCGATAGTTTGTTTGTCTGAATATTTTATTAAGTGTAAATTTTGATGGCGACTTATTTGCATATTACTAATTCATTCATTTTCAATAGGTTATTCTATTACAAAGAACTCCAAATACCTCTTATTAGGCTAAAGTTCAGCGTGTCTGAACTTCTGCTAATTATTATCCTCGATGTAGCGTGCTTGACGTGAAAATTTAAAAGATTTTGCGAGGGACACATGATTACATTTGGCGATAGAAACAATTATTTGGTATATTAAAGATACTAGGTAATTATTTAGAACCTCAAAAGTCACATAATAGACTTTCAGGGACTTCTAGTAACGTTTTCGGTATTGCCAAAACAGTCTCATCATTTAATCTAAACTTGGCGCAATAGCCTATGTGAGGCCAATGCCTATTTTGTCCATCTGCACCTTCGCGACTATGGTGGGGTCTGGGGGCACGGAAGCATATGCCCCGGCCAGTTGGTTAGCCTGATGCAGGGTCCCCAGTGTTTAGTCTCTGAGCAAGTTTGGTCCTCATTTTATCGACTCACACAGTGGATGAAAGGCAGGGTCAATCTTGCCCAGACAGGAAATCTAACCCCGGGAACTGTATCAAGGCAGCATAATGTGCTAACCATTACACTACTGGGCTTATGCCTCATCATTTAGAAAAGCCCATTTTTATTTTAGTTTACATGACGTCCCATAAAACGATCCTCACATTGAAATTTACAGCTTAGGTGTTTCGATTCGGAAATACATTTCAAAATGCATGTTTAACAATATTCAACATCTTTCATTCCAATAAAAAAAGAAAATAAATATTTCACTCACGTATAATGATCTGGCGTAGTCGGTCTCAAAATGATTAAATTATCTCTCTGTAAATCCATTGCATATCGAGTAGAACTTCGCTGGTTATCTAATTTGAAAACTAATCACAAGTCTTAACGCGCAATGTTTGTTGAAATAGTGGTCTAAGGCGCAAAAGTAGCATTTATTTTAGAAATTCGAAGATAAACATCGTAGAATGTTCTTTTAAAAAAATAACTACTTCTCCTCTTAGGTGTTAAAGTAGAATTGTATAAACATTTGATGTCGTGAAAGCTTTCGATCAGGTACAAGTAGAAGCGAGGTGAATTTAATTACGCGTTCTACAATAGAATGAATGGAATGCAAAATTCAAGTCATTGATCTGCTCGTCCCGAATGATGAATTACTGTTGCAATCAATCGAAATTCACTGCTTGCAAACTTCCACAGCTCTCATAATGACTTGTGCGTTCTCTTCTGATGCCACGTCTTTTAAATATAAACACTTGCCGACATGTTTTCCTTCTCAGTCTCAACACTTCTTTTTATTTCATTATCTTTTTTTATAGTGATTAGTTACGTCTTTGTGTTCACTGCTCCGTGTGTAGACCGAGAAATCTTTTATTGAGTTCGGTTCTTCACAGTGATTTTTTGTGCAGCGAAAAAAACCAATAACTAAATACTGTTAGTACAAATGTATCTCCTCAAGCACGTGCTTGCTTTGTTATTGCCTAGGGCTCTATTCGTTTATTTTTGTGTTGTTTCTGGTCTAAATAAATGTTTTGTTACACAGTCTAACGTTTGTATGTTATTTGTTAGAGTTAGAAGTAAGTGATTTTATCCTCTCTTGTTTTTATAAAATAGTTTTTGACAAACGTTTAAGAAATTACGCTATTTGCATATGGGATTCGCATAAATTTGTCGTTTTGAACCCAATACGGTTAGTTGAGAACACATTTTATATAGTTGCTGAAAAACTTGGAGTTCTGTGATTTTAGAGGTACTTGAAATGTTAGAATAAAAATGATTTTTTTTTCATGTTTTAATTCGTAAGTATTGTAAGGGTATACTAACTTTGATGGCAACTGATTGGACCAACAGAAATCATAATTATGAAAGCTGATAATCAAAAGTGATGAAACTGTTAACTTTTTAAAAGAGGTTTTACAGGATACTTTTAATATGAATTATAACATTTTTTCAAAAGCGTTAATATTTTATAGTTTAAAATGGCTTTAACATCTGTTCATTTGTACATCCTTGTCAAGAAAAATCTGTCAGTTTATAGAAGGGAATATTCGACAAACACCTATGCATTTTCTTTTTTTATCATGCCTTAAGTGCCGATAAAGCGTGAGTATTTTGCTCCATAGGAATCACTGGGAAAATTGAGAATCTGAATACAGATTCATATAGTAATTGCTGAAGTTTTTTAAGATGATACAAAGTGTGCGCTGTTTTAGAAGACAAAAATGAACTCTCGTTAAAGCTTCAGGACATAAATACTACTGATAATTACATTAAGATGATAATATGAACAAGCTCGCTGATCTCTACAAGAATATTAATTTTTGACAAATTGAGTTTCTTTGCCAAATAAGAAATAACTCTTTACAGATCTCCTTATCTAAATCCACTAAACGTTCAGAAAAAATTTTTTTAAATCGAAAATTTAGTAGGATTTGTTACGCTTCGAAAATTTTTGCTGCGCCATTGCGTGTTCAAGAACTTTTTTCGGAAAGTTTCATAAAAGACACCGTTGTTTGCGGAATAATGTCACCAGTGGTAATAATTTTATGCAAGAACTTGCAGCCATAGAGGGATTCCTAAAGTATGTTTTAATTCGTGACGTCAACATGATGTAAATATCCCTTACGATACTTTAGTTTTCCAAGCAAATGCTTCACTTTTTATACTTACGGATATGAAATGGATATCACAGAAGCTATTTTTGGAGCTGAAAATAACGAAAAATTGGTAAAAATTGGGGAACAAGTAGATTTCCAGATATCTAATATAGACTACGTTTTTTCTGTATTTATCTCCATATCTGCAGAAAATTTAAAGCCAATTAGTCTGGTCACCTTGGGAGTAAACGTTGAACATATACACACAGTGTCAGGTAAGTGCAGTTTTGGAAAATTCGGCCAAAGGTCCGTTTTGTGCCTTCCACCAGTAGCATTATTGTGCGAAATAATGAGCATCATGTGCAAATTAAGGCTTTTCTTCTTACTAAATCGATGAGGGTGAACAACATTGTCACTGGCTTTTTCCCCGTATCACGGATCGTTTTTGAGATAAGAACGCTAACTTCAAATTTAGCCGACAGGTGGTGGTGTAAGAAGGTCTCATTATGTAGCGCATAATTACTTTACTATGGAGACCCCAGTTTCATGACTAAAGCTCTCGCCGTTCTGAGGTTATTGGTGTGAAAAAGCACTTTAGCGAGTACACTGTATATATACATGATGAATATGACAGATGGTATACATCGCAAATAGAAACTAAAGATGAGCTATTTAAACAATTTCCGTTCAAGCCGATAAAAAATTATTTCAAAACTCCTGCCTACATCAGAGCAACCATTGTATTTAACTAATGTGTGGTTTAAAATGTAATTATTTATGAAGTTATTTTTTCTTAGGAATTAAAGTCATGCTAGGAACCAGGCAGGACACTTTAAAGACATATTTATAAACTTTTCAAACCAATGGGCAGTGCCGGATTAACAATATAGCAGATTTAGCAAATGCTACGGGCCCCACGCTTTTGGGGGCCCCGCACCTTTACCTTGAAAGTTTTCGTCTTTCCCCCTCAAGATCTAGCTTTTTTGACACTTTCCAACAAGGTAGAAAAGTTAAGATTTCGGTTTGTCTGTCTGTCCGTCCTTGACTCGCGTCAATAGGCATTGATTTCTACGAAATTTATATATGTTATTCTTATCTGCAGTACCATGTACCCTATTGTAAAGGATCTATGTAGCATTTAAAGATTTTTTTCTACAGGAGCACTCAAAATAGTCCCAATACATTGCGCTCTATGGGAAGTTATTCTTTAAAGCGTATCACCCTACTAACTACAAGGGGTGATCAAATGAAAAGGTAAGAAACGACACTTTGGGTACAAATGTAGACTTTATACAAAATATACACCACAGGCCTGAGCACAACGATCCCACTGACGAACAAGCCGCAGGATTCCTTGTTCCCAGAATTCCTGTGGCCGTGACGAGACCCAGTCCGTCACAGCGTCCTTGAGTACGTCGTCCAAGTTGAAGCGCTTCCCTTTCAGGTGGTTTCTTCAGTGGAACCAACACATGGAAATCGCAGGGCGACATGTCCGGACTGTAGGGCGGATGGTCCAACGTCTCCCACTTGAACGTGGCCAGTTCCTTGGCGAAAACGGACATTCCATTTTCTCATTGACTTGTGGGACACACAGCCTTCCCAGTATACGATCATCCTCCTGCGATGAATAGTGGCCGGTTTAACACCTTCCGCTGTCAGAAATCGGATAACGCCTCGCTGCCCCTAAATCGCCGAATTTTGCAATGTGAGCACCATCCTGTCCTCACACGCACTGCCGCGTCAATTGGACGTAGGAGGGTGCTTTTTACAAGAGCTTCTGCTCTCTCCTGCGGGCCCCCGCATGTTCCTATCCACACAAAAGGCACGAATCGCATTCCTAGATGTCTCGCTACGTGCTCTCATAGATGCATGGACAAATATGATAACGGTTAGGTTGTTGCGACGTTTCGTACCTTTTCATTTGATCACCCCTTGTAGTTGCGCTGAACCCTGACTTCAAGATAAAACTTTTTCCTCTATGACTGCAAAAAGATTACAAGGACAAAAAACCTAACAACTTCTACATCGTTTGTACGATCCGCTTGAAATTTTTCACAAGTTTGTAAAAAAATATAGAAAACAATCTGTTAATTTTAAAAATCTGAAAATCCACCCGTTCCTTCATTTTTAAGTGATTTTTCGCTATTTTCAGCGCCATTTCGTTTCAGAGAGTCAGAAAAATTGAATCATTTGCGTGACAAAATGAACTATTTTAAGTGAAAATGACGTCATACAATTGGGGGGATTCCAATACGTTTAAAATAATTTCTCCCGATTACACAGTTTATTATTTTTTTCCCCACAAATAAATCGTCTATTGGATATTCGAATGTTTATGTATACAAAACGAAAGCTTTCGACTGCGAAAAGATTCCGCGCGTTTCCAGATGAGCATGAAATTCGATGTGGGTCTGTAATAAAAATTGAATATGAACTTATTTATTTTAGGTGGATGAAAATTAAATATATTGAATGAAATACAAATTTCCTTAAAATGTTTTTTCTCTCGCCCGTTGTAATTGCCTTCACAACAGGCTTTGACTTCTAGTTTTAGAGATATTCTGCTCTTTGAAATGAAACAAAATTGAATGTTATAAAGGATTACAAAATGAAGCTTTGCATCGAAAATAGTGTCTGTATAGTTAAAAGTTTTTCTATACGGGAGCACTCAAAATAATTTCAATACAATACGGTCAATGGCAGTTTAGAGACAGGCATCTATTTTAAGCATATAATACTATCCTGCAATATGATTAGCTAATAATCCGACGACGATCGTGTGCCTCCTTCAAAATTTGAGCCAAAAGCCGGCAATGTTGGCGACTTTTGCGATAAATTGCCAAATTGGGTGCGAAAAAAATTCTTTGAAAAATGAACCGAACTCGGCGATATTTTTATTATTTTACGATAAATCGAAAAAGGTATTTACGTATTATCCCGGCGGTCATTAACGCCAAACTATTTTTTCCTCAAATTTCCTGGCAAACTGTTGGCAATCGTATTCCGAACCATCAATAATTTCATGTGTCCGGCATCGCCTGGATTGTAGTACCTCGAAAAATGTCTAATGTAATTATATTAAGCTATGTCGATTTCTTTGGAAATTTTGAAAAGTCGTTACTCGCACTTTAATTAACTGATTTATTGTATTGTGTTTTTTAAGGGCTATGTGCCTAGGAGTATGAGGGGGTCTCCGGCCGACGAAAAATTTGTTAATGCATTAGAACCCAAAACGGGTTAACGTCCTTATGATTTCGGTTATTTGTCTGTTCTGATGTCCACCCATTCAGTGTTCTAACTGCTGTGGATATACATCGATTTGTGCGAAATTTATGTTTTTTCTATGTACAGTACCACCTACCATATTGAAAATGGTGTATGTAGCATTTATATTTCTTTTACAGGAAAAAAAAATCCAATGTATAGCACAGTCTAAAAAAGAGAACTAAAAGAGGGGGGGTGGGTCTCCCCCTGTATCTGTTGATACAGGAATGACTGAATCAACAGTCATTCTTGAAAATATATTTTAGAGATATTCGATTTTTGAAAGAAAACAAAGTTGGCATATATATTACTAAGGCTCTCAAAATGATGCTCTCCATTGAGAATAACGTCCGTATTATTAATAGTTCTACAGGAGCACTCAAAAGTATTCCCATTGCAGTCTGTGGCATTTGAGAGACACTAATACATTTCTAACACAAGACAATGAGTATAAAATTTTTATATTTTTCAGTTAAACGCTAAAAAAAAATTAAAGGTCTTTTACAGGGTCTCATAAAATTGCATTTATAGTGATAATACAACATTTTTTTATCTACGAAATCTCGCCAGTTTTAACTAAAATCATAGCAGATTTGGCGCAAAAATACTTTGTATTGGAAAGTGTTTTATAATCTATGAACTTGGCATGATTTATCTTTCTTGATTTTTAAGGCAACAGATAAATTTTGTAATTCTTTTTTACTTTCTCTCTTTTCATTTTCATTTATTCATTTTTTGGATAAGACAATTTCTAAAGCTCTATATAGTGGAACTGTAAATCAGTTGTAGACAACTCATTGAAAGAATATATGTATAACTCGGCTGTTCGAGCCTTGTCAATGGGAGACCCCCCCTGAACCCTCCTAATTTTTTAGTTTCATGATTGCCATATTAAAACGGCATTAATGGACTATGTCATTTTATCTCTCATCTATCGTGTATTTCACCTGGTAACCCCATGTTGAAATTTTTAGGATTGTAACCTATTTATAGAAAATTACATGTGATGCACATTCTACAGCTTAGTAAATATTGTAACAATAGATTAAAGCTCTTGTGAACTAATAGTATTTAAATATATGTAAAATATACTTGTGATGTATATTCTACAGCTTACGAAATATTGAAACAATAGATTAAAGCAGTTGTGAACTAATAGTATTTAAATAAACGGATGAAATTTTTAAACAATCATTTTATCAAATAAATGCAACCTTACGGAGCTTATAGAAAACGGTGGTTTACGTAACATTTCAGCGGACATTTATTCTTACTTTTATGTCGCGTTTTCGTAACGCATTTTCGTGTCTTATTTTTATGTCACATTTTCAAAAGGGGGTGAGAGATAAAATGACATAGTCATTAATATATTTAATGTGGCTGTTGCATGCCTGCATTATTTACTCAACTCATTACCTAGGCGAAACTGAATGAGTATTCTAAAGTCAGCAATAAGAACACACACAAGAGTATATCCAACAATACTGTGGAACAAAAACACGGTTCTCAGTAAAAGAATTTCAGGGAGCATCCAAAAGGGGGGAAATAAAAGAAAGACAGAAAGAAAGGCTGTATCATTATCTTTTCGTTGACTAAAAGCGAAACTCGGACAAACGGAGGAGGGGTATCCAGATCCTTGCACCACCCACCTATGGCCTTTAGAAAATGGATTCCTTACCAATAATGTTACATTTTTGTCTTTATTTGAAGAATGAATCCAGAAATAAACAAAATATAGAAAGAAAACTAAGTGCCGAAACAAAAAAACAGACTCAGGGTCTGATCAAGGTCGGATTAAAGGGAGGGGGTCGGAGGAGGTGACCGCCCCTCCCGAGAAAAATGAAATTAATGTAAACAATCCCAACTGACTTCCATAAAATTTATATATATATATATATATATATATAAATATATATATATATATATATATATATATATGTGAATCTTCCATCCAAGCCTCCACCCACAAAATTGTATTAATCCGTCAGTGGGCCGGATTATTCATTAGGCTGTAGTCTATCTGTCCCGATCATTTCAGGGACTTTTCAGTAACAAGTCGAAAGAATTTTTTAATGAAGTTGTATAATCAAACTTTTTCAAAATGACTCAATAGAACGGAAATATGTGTGGCTATTTCTGAAGATGTTCTCCGGAACGCGAGTTGACCTTCTGCATTTCCCCGAGAGCTGAGATCCATAGGATTAAGATTGTAGGAAAAACGCGCCGTATAATCAATAATAATCCCCCACGAAACAATAATTTTTATTTAAATATTGGACATAAAGTTATTTTGTTTTGCAGTAAATATGAGGATGGTATTTTAAACGAATGTTGGGCAGCCCCAAAGTTCTTTTATTTTATAGTAAAGGCATTTTACAGGCATCCACGGCATTTTACGGCATTTTGCGCCAAAGCCACACATCTAAAAGGTATTTTACAGTGTGGCTTTGGCGAAATTCTAAGGTGTACTAGGGTGTAAACTATCTTAGAAGGCTTTTGGTAGTTGGCTTGCTTTGTTTTTACTTAATTATTTATTTTACATTTCACAATATTTAAACAAAGGCGAATTATTTTTTGAAACAATAATAATATATAGAATGAAAGTCATTTTTTTATAGTTGGGGAATCCACTATTACGATAAATTATCTTATTAATCTCGGAAATTAACCACGTTAAATATGAAAGAATTGATTTTTGGCCGGTCGAAACAACAGGTCAAGTGCGCGAATGCCAGTACGTTCGTTCAAATAAAATAATTAGAACCGAGAGGATCTTCGCACGGTTGGGGTATCCGAGAAGCCATAACCTCAGGCAAACTGAAAACAAAAAGAATTCTCGGATACTCTTGACCCACAAAGAAACTCACAAATTACTTGTCACATTTAAGATTATTATGTCTTGCAAAAACATTTGAACGTAATACGATAATGAATGTTTTATCCGAATTTTTTATTATTTATTATATAGATTATTCTATTCCTCTTATAAAGATTTTTTTTGAGCAAAATATTTTATATCATTTTAACGAAGATAAGTTGAAAAGTAATGTACATATGCTTGTAGAACACTAACGAAATGATCTTTAGAAGTGTTCCAAGCGGTATGTGGATGTAACAGACCCCCTTGTACAAGCGTGTACAGTTTAAATGACTTCCGTGTATGCAATATATTTTGAATGGTGGAGGTATTATTGTGCTAGATCTATCTATCCCCAGATTTCTTATGAATTAACCCATTAAATAAATTAAGAGAAGTTAAAAATATGTAACCTATAATGACCTTAAATAAGGACGATAAAGACCGTCCAGATAATGAAATAATTTTACAAGCATGTATTTTTATAGGGGAAAAAATAGTGTTTAAGGGCACAGTTTAAAGTACATATTGCTTTCGATGGTTTTAAAAATTTTACAGAAACAATTATTATTTTATGTGTGTAAACTTGTCTAGTTATATGTTTGCATATGGGAAAGGTGGGAAGTGTTAGAAATTCCAAATATATATCCATGAACATTAACATTCATTTAAAAAAAACCTGAGTTGTACGAATAAATAACTTTAAACATCGTCAGTCTCACTATCTATTTGCCCCCCCCCCACTTTATTTTGACGGGAATTTTTTCCGCACACTAATTTACTTGGAGAAATTGATTTGTCTAGTGTTAACTCAAATTTGTTCATTTTTAATCAAGAAAATTCGTAAAAGTTGTGTTTTATTTTATTATCGTACAAAACCTACAGATTAGCTCACCCAAGGTGGAGGAAGGGCTGGGATAAACCTCTCGCAAATATAACACGTGGGACCTTTTAGTTTTGTTTACATCTAATTAGCATTAGTAATACCATTAATTAGCACTAAACATAAATTGTAGTATAATTAGCACTATTTATTATTTTCTCATTCAATTTAGCTCTATTACTTTAATGTGTGGGTGAACATATATATATATATATATATATATATAGGTGCTTCACTGAGCAGGGGGCCCCTTGGTAACATTTGCTACGGGCCCCGCGCTGTCTTAATCCGGCACTGCCAGTGGGACATAACAATAACGAAAAAAAATAATGATGACATTCTCTAGACACATGTTTGGAGAATTTGTTAGACAAATAGAGTACTGTTATCATTTAAAAGTGTTTCTTTGTGTACGTGTGGGTGGGTGATTGTGAGTATTTATTATGCTATTCGTATCAGACTCTATAAAAAGACTTTTTCAACTAACTAAACACAGAAGTATACAGAACAAACATTCAACGAAACAAGACATTGGCATCAAACGAAATAGACTCTTAGGCCTTCTTTCGGAGTCAAAGAATGCCGCAGCAGGAATGCTGGATGTTCCTGGCAAGCACAATTCGTTGCTAGCAGTTAAGCTTATCATTGACGGAAGATAAATAGTGATCTCTCTCACTGAGGGTAATATTTCCTCTGGCGTAGATTCTATGCGATATCGAGTTGAAATAACTTTGATTTCCTTTGAATAGTTGATCAGCAGAAACAAATTCTAAACTCTGGAATTCGCATGTTGATAAAACTGTTTGAATTAATGTTAAAATGTATTAGGATATACAAATATGCTGCAAGAATCGTGATGTAGAATTTTTTGTTGTTGAAATTCACGCAGTTTATTGGAAATATATCTTAACAAATTGTGCGGTGTTTCGTGTATAACTAAATATTCAGTTAGCAAATTTTTACTTTGTTGTCGTATAAATCAACAAAGGGATGCACAGTTAAAGGAAAATAAAATCGTGAGGCAAGATTTACAAACTCATTATTAACAAAAAGTGTTTTGGAGATTATTCATTTAAACTTGGGATTTTCTTTCTGAAGAGTTGAAATTTTCTTTCACGTTGTCTTTATGGTTCTTACTCGTTTATTATACACAATATTTAAGCAATATAAAAAGACGAATTTCTCAGCCGGAAAGAACAAATAAAAAATACGCAATGAAAGATGCCATTGTCATCAAATGCAAAGGATACTCAGAGTTCCGATTAGGCAAAGAATGTCACAGTAGGATGTCAGAATGTTTTTGACTGGACTTACTATCAGTAAAGCTCATTTTTTACAGGCGATAGAGAATCTCATTGAAGGTAATATTTTCCATTCGATAGATTATATAGAATCCAGCTGCATTAACTTTGATTTACTCTGAATAGTTTAAATAGAAGTACACATTATAAACTTTTCAAATTTAAAATTAGATGAAAATTGATATGTTTGACTCAATCGAGAGAGCCAAGAAATACAAATTTATGTCGCGAAGTAGCTTTATTTTGATTTTAAGTGCTGGACATTTATTTATTTATTTTTCAATGTCTTACATTTCATTTAAGGAGTAAAACAATAAAATTTTATCTTCGAACATTTCTAGAGTAATAGAATAAGCAAAAGGCAGAGCATTTTGAAATAATTACGTTCATATAAGTTAAAAAAAACATGCAATGTGGCTTTAAAAATCTTTCTTGTTTTTTTATAAGCCCTTTTCAGCCTCTGCACTCAATCAATTGAGAGGGAATTTCAGAGAGTGATATTTGAAGGCATGTCAAGATTCTTACTAGTTAAAGTAATAGAGATTATACTATTACGGTTGCAGTACTTTTTTAAGTTTTTCAAGAGCAAATTGTTATACGCTTTGAAAAAACATGCACAGCGTTAAAGCATACGCATGAAGAAAGTTGATCGCGTGAAATATGTGGAAGGAAGAACATTGTAAAGAACTAATGATAGTCCAACTGAGAAGGGAAAAACTTTCATGGAATCACAAGCTTTCAACGAGTTCACCTTCGTAGACTTTAACATTCTCTCTCGCAGACTTTAACACTCTCACCTGATGTCTCTGAAATGAATTCTGAAAAATGGGTCTAAGCACAGATCCTCTAGGTTTTTATTGATCCTTTACAATGTCATTATTTGCAAATGTTTTTATGCCGCATTTTTCATCATACCTGTATAATTCAAACATGTGGCGGACACGGGATTTTAATATACGGGGAGAGGGCTACAAATATACTTGAATTCTTTCGTAGTGGCATCTTTCTTACAGCTTCCAAATATTCCTTATCCAACACCTCCTCGATAAAAAAATCCTAACTCCTCCTAAGTCACCAAGCTTTGATGTCACAACTAGGCCTACACGTAAAAGTTTTATTTTCACAAAATAAAACTATTAAAATTTATGGTGAATTTACTCATGAATAACAGTATTTTAATAATTTGTGGTTAAAATATAATTTTACGACAAATAGCAGTTTTTAACCATGACTAATTAGATAATATGATAAGCAAATAGATCATAATGAATAATTTTGTATGAGAAAGGTATTTTAATTTTAATGTTTAATTTACGATATTATCTAATATTTGTAGCATTCACGAGAAATTGTATATAGTTTTACTGTATGAAAATAAAACTGTGATGACGACATTAACGTAGGCCTGGTGATGACGTCACACTATGAGTTGTTAAGCTTTCTATATGTAGGAGGTGTAACCTTATCTCGCCGTAAAGATACAAAAGCCCACTTCTCTCGAATTTACCGCCATAAATAATTACGCGGCCTCTTCAGTGACGTTAGAATCGAGTTAAGTGTATGGCTGTCCCTTAATTTGGGTCAACTTTTTTTTTTTTTTTTTGCTAACCTTTTTTTACCCGCCCCTAAAATTGTTCCTTTTGATCAGATTAACTCACATGTAATGTTTTAGTCCAGTAGGATGTAATTAACCCGTGGCGACCTGATCCAGAGTTTTCAATGTTACAATGCATGATACGAGGTATATAGAACAAATAAAATACTCACTATTATTAACTAAAAGTTATAGTCAATAAATGACCAACTCATAATAAACATCAATACTTTCGATTGCTTCTTGCTGCAGAACTTAGAATTAGTGTGGATATTTTCTTTTTAGCATGAATTTTTTGCAATCCGATATCAGTTACGTTGATCTTGCACATAACGAGGAACAAATTATTTTTGTTATTCATTAACAGTTTAACCCGTTGAAGACCTACATTCATTTAGCACTGCTTCAACACAATCATTTTCCATATGACTTCCAAATATAACATCTCTCAAAATTATAAGAAGTCCCTGAGTATTTGTTTGTTTATTTTTTTCCAAATTTACTAATATTTCTTTAATGTCTGTCTCATTGATGCCGTTCTACATGTTCTTTCGAAGTTTTGATATTATTAACATTGGTGTTTCTTCAATTTTTTCTCAAGTCTTTGAAAAGTAGGACGTCAGGATTCCTGAATACCTCGCACATTTTGCTTTCAAATACACTTAGAAAAATTAGATCATATGTGTGAAGACGGCATGAAAATAACCAACTATAACATTTTCTTTATAGTTTTTGTTTTAAAAGGACTGATGCACCACTTAAGCAGTCAGTTTCTGAAACAGATGTGCCACCTCTTAAAATCTGTAGGGATGGACGCGAGACGAAAATAGGCGTCTCGCGTCTCGTAAAACAACCTAAAAGCTTTGTCTCGTCTCGCAAAATCTCTATATCGTACTGTTAAAAATGTTTGTCTGCTCTCGCAAAAAAGCTGTAAATCTCTTTCTCGGCTCGCAAAAGAACCGTCTCGCATCCATCCCTAAAAATTTGCACCTTAGTTTCCAGACACAATGTGTTAAAATAGTCCAAAAGCACATGCTTGCTCTTTCCCAGTAGAATTTTTTAATTTTGGAAAACCAGTTATCTGTTCTCTGTCACGAAAGATGCATTAGTAGGCAGTCTTTCATCTTCTGTATCTCTGGCACTTTATACTGATAAAAGCTAACCATCCGAGTTAACAGTAAAAAATTGAGAAATTGGACTTTTGAAATACTCTTTTTATGCAGTCAGCAGATTCCCTTTTTTGCATTTGTCGAATTCTATGAATGGATCACATATTAATAATAAACGGTTATGTATTATTATCAAGTGCTTCCAATAATACACGAAGAAGAGCATGAGACTAACAACAATCAGAAAAGCATCGCTACCACAAAGCCCGATAATGGCTTTCATCTTTCACATTCTCTCTCGAGTCGGCACCTGTTAAAAGATGTTTATCGACTCAAAAATTTGCATGGGCTAATCTTGAAGCAAATGGAACCAAACTAGGGGGCGGGCATTTAAAAATTTAAAAGTTAGAAAATAAGGGACACCCTAATGCATATGTACTGAATGTAAGCACTGATTTAACTACCAAATTGTTTGTGCAAAATGCTTTAGAAAGAATTTAAAGACAATTTTAAGATAAATGTTCTAATTCAGTGACAGTTCCGTATTTTTGAGATATTTTCACCGTTAAGTGAGGGGAACTGATCCATTATAGAACCCCCGAAAGCGAGCCTTTATGTTTCTCAATAATTAATATAAATTATTCGCTATATAATTCGCTATTAATTGTTTTTCAAAAAGCTGATCAATTTACATAGAGAAACAAAATGGGATGCTGTCAATAGAAAATTTTGAACTTTTTACATTGTAACTGCAACCGCAAAAAAGCTCTATTGTTTTCAATAATCACAATCTTGAGCCCATACTTCAACTAACAATATCTGAAATTTTCTTTCGGGTGGTTGAGAGGATAAGCATTATTCATATATCCGGGATAATTTTTTATGTCTATCTTGTATTTATTTTAGTATTATTAAAGGAACTATGATACATTGTCTCCCGTAACTAGTAATGTTTCACTTCAATTAATTACACTATGCATTTAATAAAATCTTCATTCTGAGTAAAATTTTATTATTAAAAATATTAAAAATCGCTTATTATTTATTTATTTATTACAATCAATCTTTTATAATGAAAACATTATTTTATGTTGAATAAAGATATAAATCTTATTTTATGTGGATGGCTGAACATTTTTCATAATGAACTTTCGAATATTATTCACAAGATGTGTATCCTACTCAACAGAATAAGATTTCAATTTATACATTTTTTATACCAAGTGCATGATTTGAGATATATTTCGCCATCGATCTTGAGCTGAATGCCGTATAAAACTTCATCTAAAAATAGAGTTTTTGTATTGTCTATTAACAAAAAATCACCTATAATCTTTGAAGCGATCTCGAAAGGCTTTCAAGCTTTTAAACTACTTTTTTTTTCGGTATCTGAAAACTTTCTTATATATAAGATTCCAGTCAGGAACTTACATTAGGGGAAATTTTTAAACATCGTGCGAGTGTAAGAACTTATGTTAGAATTCAGAATATTTGTAATTGATCAATCAAAATACAAGAAATTATTATTCAGCAAATAATTTGTTATGACGCAAACATTAACATACGTTACATCGCACTAAAAGAAGCAATTTTACTTCTGGTAGTGAATTGGTAGACGTACTATTAGAACAAAAGGAGCAATTGCGAAAAGAACTAGAATACAGATGGTTTATTTTGATAGTCTGTAATACTGTTAATAATGGATAATCTTTCAATTCATGTTTAAACATGTTCTTTTGGCGATGCAGTGATTTTTTTTAACTCTGCAATTCTAAGTTCTATGGCAAAATCAATATCAAGAGCGACAACTCAGTCACGTATGTTTAATGGTTATTTGCATAATTTTGGCGTAATCCTTTAGGCTTTTTAATGCAAATAAACTTATTACTTCAATGTTTCATTCATTTAAATATTCTGATGTATGAATTTAGTAAGGTAAAATATTTATGTGCATGTTTCTTTTTGTACTTGCAATAAAAACATCTATGCATTAAGATTATTTCAAACACACGTTTTATCATGTGTTCATGTCTTTAAATGCTTTTATATAGCTTATTTTAACTTTCGTCTTTGTTTTTTTTTAAGTCGATGAACATTAAAAATATCATAAATGTTATGAATATTTCGGTATTTAGTCACAGTTCGTGCAGTATTTCTATTAAGAATATCTATATTAAGTTAATTTTTTTGTAAAATTCTAAGAGTCGTAAAATATTACTACTAAATTAAATCAAATTTGAATGCCCTGATAGTTTGGGGAATTATTAAAAGTGGTTTATCTATGTATATTTTATTTAAAAATCCCTTGGATGCATTAACCAATCACATTTTTTTCCTCGACAAATTCTAAAACATTAATGATAACCCCGATTGCATTTCATAAAAGAAAATAATAATACTTTTTGGGAGCTTTAAACTGTTCGATTTAAAAAGTTAAAATTTCATTAAATGATTTTCTTTCTACTTTTAGCGCCCAAGTCTCCTTATATAAAACTCAGTTCAATTTTCCACTTTTAATGGAGTTGTCGTAACACAAATCTTAAAGTTTTTCTATTATTATTTTTGCCTTTATACCAAAGTTCTCTAAATTAAGAACATTTTAGTGCTAAAAGTATCGCTAGCGAAGTGAACTGAAGCTGAAAATTAGAGTAATGAAAATTGTTTTCTTCTAGTATTTCCACTACTGATACAGTTGAACCAGAAAAGATTACCGAGAGTACAAAACTATTTTTACGCCAGTATTGGCACTTTTTATTTATCCACTTATTTTCACTGCCAGTTGTTTTACACTGTAACTTTATTTAAAATTAAGTAATTATCAATTTTTTATTTGCTTCGTTCGCCAAGTATCATTAAGTGTAAATATCTTTACTGCATAGATTTTGTTTTTTAAGTGTGAATTTTTTTTAAAAGTTAAATATATTTGAATTGGAAAGAATCTTTTTTTTTTTATAAAAATGAATAATAAAGTAAAAACAAAATGTATTTTAATGCTATTTGACTGTTTTAGAACATTTTTGTCACATTCATTCCAAGTGCGTTGTTCCTTTGTAATTCTGGTTATTGCTGTGCTGCTTGACATTTTCTCGATGAAAAATTGTAATGCATATATTATATTTCAGAAGCAGATGAGCTTCAAAAGCGTATGCTTTCCAGTGAATCCTTTCCATCATATTAGAGTATTTTTCAC
The DNA here is from genome assembly GCA_038373885.1 of Cheiracanthium punctorium. NCBI lineage: Eukaryota > Metazoa > Arthropoda > Arachnida > Araneae > Cheiracanthiidae > Cheiracanthium > Cheiracanthium punctorium. The sequence goes on along the minus strand of JAWZYV010012397.1, from coordinate 308,027 downwards.
TTCTGCGACAGTCAATGTTCTTACTACACTGTAAAAATTTGTAATAATAATAATTGGTGCAATTTGTGCTGTATTTCCTACTTTGGAGCAATAAATGTGAATTCAAGCACTTTATCTTAATTTTCGGATGTGATTTCTGCATAACATGTTTAGTAAGCTTAATTTCAACACTTTTTCTTTATTTAATTTTGCATTTCTTACCATGCGTTGTTGATAAACTAATTATATGAGTCAACGGCCATACCATGTATAAAGTCATCCATTCTCGTACTATCATTGAATTGAACAGCAACGGTAAGGATTAGTACTAAAGAGGGTGAATTTCGGAGAACACTAAGTGTTGTAGAAATTCTCTCCGAGCCCCTCCCCCCGCTATATTTTGAGACAATGATGTTGAAAACAATCGAGAACAGCAGGTTTTCGTTTGCTTTATTCTTAATTTGAGCGTTATTAAAACATTATTATTTAAACAGTATAACAATTTCGTAACAATATATGCGGGTTTTCAACTTCGAAATCATCAAGAATCTATAATAATCTACAAGTTGTGAATCATTAATCATAAAAAGAGTCTGCCTATATTTTGCATTAAGAAATTTACCTTGTTACATAGTTACTTTGTAACATAAAAACAGATGATAGAATACGTCGATGTTTACTTTAAGCAAATAAATTTCTATACTACTGCTTTTCATGTTTATTTGGCTAGTAAAATTTCAAATATGCGTAATTTTACTCAGCAAATGTATCCATAATCTGCATGACTAAACCTACGTCAAAAGTTTTGTTTTGGATTAATTCTTAACTTTTTAATATGGCCATAATTCAGCTTTTAATAATTCCTTTTATTATTTTCTCTTGTTTCATTGCCTTATTCTTTTGCCATGTCTCGTTAAATATGGAATGTATACATGTTTTAATATTTTTATTAGATGGGTTGCATACACTGAGTTCCAGATTTGAAAATATCAACAGTAAGGAAATAAATAAAATGACCATGTTTTAAGCAATTGCTCTGATAAATAAACGAACGAAATAAAGCAGAATGTATAGAATTTTGCTCGCAAACAAAAATTAAATATTTTATTTGCGTTACAAGCCAATCACCTTATAGTGGTTTTAATTGCACGAGCTCGTTTTCCGTGGACGAGGTCCAGTGTATTTGGTTAAGGAAAAGCTACACGAGGTCTATCTGCTTAATGGAGAATGTCTTGGGCGGCGAAATTTTAAAAGGTTTTAGTGCGCATTCACGTTACAGCTGGAGAAAACCGCCCAAATCTCCAGACCGTTAGATCTAAAGCGAAGCGGTAGCCAGAACCCTGGACCTTCATACTTCAGCCACCTACCAATGTTCAGCGTCTTATCCACTCAGCCATTGGTCGGCTGAGGTCCTGTGTGGAAAGGCATAAAGCTAGTAACACAAAGGTAACGAGTTTTGACACGGAAATAGGAAAGGTTTTTTCTTTAGAAATATTTATGTCACGTTAAAAGCGCGTAAGTTAAGTTTTGTTGTTGTTACTAAAGCACAGTGTGCAAATAAAATACAGCACATCGTGCTGTGTTTGCAAGGCACTATAGTGCAATATGCGGATAAAAGTAAAGAAACTTTTTTTCGTGCATATTGTGCTGTAACTCCTTATGAGCGTACTTAAAATTTACTAATGTAAATTTCAAAATTAGTTTTTCTAAAATACTATTCAAAATGAAACTGACTTTTAAAGAAGGAATTTCATAAAATGTACTATGAAAATTGTCCTCATTAAAAAAATCGTACTAAACTTCTTTTAAGCATTTTTTAAAGTAGTGAATACCAGAAATTTCGCGAAAAGTAAATTTAACGGCATCCCCATAATACTTTAAAACAATGTTAACTTTTAACAACTATTAATAGAATCCTTTCCTACAGTGGGGTTTTTAATGATTTTATCTTCTGATCAAAAAAGAAAAGAAAATAATAATGTTTTTTTCTTTACTTTTGTATGGAACGATTTAATAAAAGAAATATTTTAAACAGTAAAAATAAAAAGTATATAAAAAGTAATCCAAGAAAATAGAAAAATATTAAGTCTACAAAAGCAGGCGATAAAGATAGCAGTAAAAAGTGCTTCTAAAGAAAACTATCATTGTTTAAAGTGAACAGAAAAAGAGTTTACAGTGAGTGTGTGCTAAGATAAAAGCCCAAATACAAGATACTAGTGGTAAACAAGAAAAATGTTACTTGTGTTATATACTCTGAAATCTGTTTTTCAATAGAATGACATTTAATAGAACTTTCATTAGTGTTTACTAGTGTTCTGCATTAGTGTTTGCTAGTAGGAAATTTATGTTTTCAGGAGCAAGTGAATTGCAGATATTTATTTGTTTTTTGTTATGGAGCATACTACTATGAATTTGAAGTAATTAGAATAATATGAATACTATGTTTGCGTTTTTATTAAGTATAAATAAAGAAATATGTTGCAAAGATAAGTTTCTTAGACCAATATATAGGGATTTTTATTTTATACCTTTCGATATAATTTTTAACTTTTGTAGGAATGTCTTCATATTTGGTTTTGTATTAAATATCCAATATCTTATAATAATAAATAATCTTTAAAATTTCCAATATAAAATATTATTTTTTGTTTGCTCAGTAGGTATCACATGATCTATGCTTACAGTAAATATGAAATTTAACTTTTCTATTAGAATTATAGTGACATTAGACTACACAGCGTGAAAATGTTATCTGTATCTGGATGTGCCAGATAATTGCGCAATTACACTTTCAAAAGTGTTAATAAATGTTATCAAAAAGTTGAAATAAGAAAAGGGTTGTCATTTACTTAAAACATAAAAGACCTACTTGCTGTTCCGGTTGTTTCTGTTTGATCAGTGCAAAGTTTTTAGTTATTGACTTTACCACTACATTTCCGATTAGAGAAAATTTTCTAATGCCATGCAGTTACTTTATACGTCATGCATTTTATAAGGAGCTGCATTTTAAAAGAAATAAAGAATTGTCTGGTTGACCCTGAATACAAAATATTCGAATAAAAAAATGTCCTCTATTTTGAAAAGTGATTCACAAAAACTACACACGTGTAAATGTAATATCTACTGATTATTTGACTTAAAAGTTTATAGCAGTTATCACCTATGACGAAAGAGAAGCTCTTAAATTACGAAAAGACAAATGAAGTGCAAAGTGAATATCTCTTCGATTCATGACTGTACGAAAAATAAGAGAAGATAAGTAAATGGGCATTATAATATGAGTGTTCATATTGAATTCTGCGTAAATGGAAAAAAATAAATAAAAATTTCGGATTTTTTTTTGTTTTAATTTTTCCTAGATTTACAGACAAAAAGTCAGTTTTAACGTAAGTGCACTACCCTTCTATGATTAAAATAAAACAAGTGTCAAATTTGATAGCATTTTGTAAGATCTCCTTAATTCATGACATACGATTCTATTCGCATACTTTTTAAAAGATATGTTTGATAAAAGGCTGCAATCACAGTAAAAATTATGTAAATAAATGAACAAGAACTGAAATGAAATAAATACATATTCATCAATCCACACAACATGATCATTCAAAAATGCTCTAACACAAAGAAAAACAAACGTTCGCAAAAGAAAAAGTTTCTATTCTGTTTGTGCGAAACCCCTCAGTTCGAGATTTTAAGTGATTTCAACTCCAAAACAACGCTTTGTCAAAACGGTTCAATTTTGAATTTTAAGTATCACCTGAAACATCATGCTGAAAAGGCATATTTTTTGCAATGACTTTTTGAAGGTCAGACTTCACTTTTCTCTTTGGACTTTTTTGGGTACAATGTAATCTTTTTTTTTCTATTTTTATAAATAAAATAAGTAAAGAAATATTAATAAAATTTATTCCATGAAAAGTAACTGCTTGTCGTCAGAAAGGTTCTTCTAATTGAAGCTATAGTGCTGAATAATTAAAAAAGTTCCAAAACGATCAAATAGTTTAAAACTCATGGCTTATATGTATAGGGCATACATGAAAAAGTACTGGAAATATGATAATATCTGGAATACAAAATTTCTCTTAATTCTTCTGTTGTACAAGAGTAAACTTTTTCAATGCGTAGAAGTAGATATTATAAATTTAAAGGAACATTTTTCTAAAAATCTAGACCAATCGGCTGCCCAGCACTTCGTTGCAACTTTTAAAATCCTTTTCAAGTAGTTACATAGAGCAGAAAAAAAAACTTAACCATGCAACCGATTTTATAAGTCGGTATAAAACAAATAGTTGTTTTTCTGCAAAAATTGTTGTAAAATTATCCTCTAAGCTATCGTTCATGAACTCCGAAAACTTTTTTTTGTACTGCTCAGTAAAATTTTCGGATAATTTACAATCAGTTCTTTTACAATAAATTGACCGACAGTGACCATTTGAAGACCAACATGCTAACTTACATAATTACATCGCTTTTGGGATTCAGTAAAACAAATTTTCAAATGCGTTGCATAAATGGCATTTACGTAGGCTGAAATAATCATAAATATTTATGAACTTTTTCTGAAAACTTTTGTCGTTTTTAATGAATGCTGCATACAACGTTCATTCTTATCTCAAGTATAGAAATTTGCACCACTAAATTCATTTTCAAGACAGGCCATTTGAAACAGAGAACATCCCTGAATAATTTATAAAAGAGTATTTCGTGCGTAACAGCCGCTATGAAGCTCTCGGAAATGGCAAGCTTTTAAAATGATGAAGGGTTGATAATTGCTGATAAATAATAAATCTTTTTTAATAACTCACAGGAAACACTCACAGAACAGGGAGAAAAATACAAAGTACATAATTTGCATTTTTAATGTTAATTCTGAATGCAATGAAATTAAATATTATTCGTGATTTTTTTTAAATTCTGTACTCTGGGACAAATAAACGAATATTTAAGACTTTGTTTCTGTATGTATTCTATACTTTTTTTTAATAAAACCTTGCAAAGATACTGGTTCAACATTTGGGATTTAGATAACAATTTATTCTGTGATGTCATGAATTATTTAAGCATTAACTTAAAAAATATTTATTAAGGAATTATTTAGATTTGATTGTTTTTGAGATTAAAAATCTAGCGCAGTTTCCTGAAACTCCGATGGATATTTTGGATAATAAAGAATTCTTAAAGAAATTTTAAAATATATCATAGATAGATCAATGAAATCAAGGCTGCATGAAGGAAAATATTTCAGAACATTTATTTATTTATTTTAAAGCATAATTATTTATTCAAGTTCGAACAAGAGATTTTTCAGAATATGATGAAACTTTCAGTACGCTATCTGCAATTCGTTCCAGCAGCACAAACACACTGCGGTTACATCATATTCTAACTTCGCAAATGAAAAAAAATGGACAATATTGATTAATCTGGTTTAAATGCAACTACTAGGTTGGTGCATAATTATCAGGCGCGCGTTTGTAAATTTTTTATATAATATATATTAATTAATTAACTGTTTTATTAATTTATTAATTAATTAACTTACTTAATTAGATTAAATTCATAATTGTGAAGAAGTGTTGGCCATTATCAATGGGTACCTCGTAGGTGACCAACGTTACCCTTTATGAAGGGACGGAGGGAAGAACAACCAAGTCTAAGCAGGGTGTCGAACCGGTAGTGAACTGTGCGTTGTACTTACCACTGTAAAACAGGGGCACCTGTAGTCCACAGTAACTTTCCACAACGTTGACATTAAAGCTCATAAACAAAAAATTTACAAACAGTGAGAAGAATTTTACATTAATGAAGAAAGGCTTAAAGACAATGACATTTAACAGTAGAACTCACAGGAAGCTTCCCCAGAGCTCACTCACGAAATATAACGAATTTCATTCAGTCACAAGAACTCACTTAAAGAAACCCAATGTGTGATAATAAGCAGCTATGTCTCTATGTAAATTGAGGAATTAAATGTTAAAAAGTAATTAAAATCGCGCCAATTCTAACCCTTTGTCTAGTATTTGGCGACAGAACTAGTTAGTCCAAAAAGAAGAAAAGCTCACGCGTGTATATCCTCGAAATGTTTGTATACAGTCTTTGCTTTCAGATTGCGCTATATTTCAACATATCTTAGATTTGCTATTGGTTATTGAAGCAGATTCCATGTCTTTTGTTTTTCTATTGGTTAAACTGAAGTTCTATAGTGTTTTCATCTAATTTCTGAAAGTCGCAGCAGTAAACAATATCATTTCATTTGAAATTAGATTTCAAGCTGCAAATTTAATTTATGCATAAGACAGACATTTATTTTCATTTTGAAAATTCTATTCTGCTAATACGCGTGGGATACAATGGATCAAACAATAAATTATTTGTTTTTATGTTTTACGAGGAGTTATTTCTTCGAAAAATATGACATTGTCGCAATGCACAAAAGAAATACGTATCAAAAATTAAAGTGTCGAAGTTTTGTAAAATTATGGGAAGTAAATGCAACAGGTTCGGTAGGAATGCTTATTGCAAGGATCTTTTTAAAAACTATTTATGATAGAAATTACAAAGCGCCAAATTTTGATGAAGTCTCTTTTCTGAGAACCCAAGATCATTTGTTCTTAATTATTTTTAGCGTTAATATGAAGAGATAGCTGCTAATTTCCAATAGATTTACTTAGTGCGTTCTTATGGTTGAAATGCTAAAAATAGTTTTAAAATGCTCTAAACTTGGAGATAAATCTTACCTGAACAACTTAAATAAAAAGTTGTAATTTAAAGCTATCTTCAACAAAGTTGAAATGAAATTCCAGCAACCTGATGTTTACAATTTTAGCTTTATCCAAATTTCTAGAAAACAAAAACAGTGTATTTAGTTGTACTCAATTATGCTATTGCGAGACACGGTAACAACAGTTGCTATGTTAGACACTCAACCCTTTTCCGAGATTGCAGATTTCAGTGAATTTCAGCAGTAAATATTTTATAAAGTATGAAAGCGTGAAAAAAAGTGCTGGTTGATAAAATGTTCAGTTTCTAACGTTCTTTTCACTGATGCAATGTTTATGTAAATTTTAATGCGTAAATTAATGTGCGGTGGTTGCGCCTTGAAATCACTTAACTCCAGAGTTTTTGCAGATTCTCGCAGAAGAATATGGTTAAATGGTATTAGCGCTAAAAAAGTGCAGCTGTTGCCAGCGATCGATTTAACTACCAGCAACATCTGATCCAGCTGGCTGTACTGGGATATACAGTTTGATCAAAAAAGCACAGACAGCTGTTTCCGCACAGCACAGCTAAATATCTCAACACAGCTCTGTGTAACTAAAGAACACAGCTGTTTTCTTTAATTACACAGAGCTAAAGAACTTATTTGACACAGCTGGGTGAAAAAAAATTGTATGCACAGACCACTGTCTCAAAAAAGTTCATGAGCTCTGTGACACGCGACTAGTGATTCGATCGACCAAGATCATGCTAGTTGTTAAATCGAGCGATATTAAAGGCTGCAGTTTTTCAGTGTAGGGTGGTATATCCAGTTGTTCGATATGGACGTGAGTATACAGTCACTCATGCTCATACGTGTGGAAAAGTGTCTTGCATTTTCGCTTAGTGTTTTAAAAATACAAGGTTACAAACAACACATGAAATTTCTAGTGTTTCAAATTACTTTTTCGTCACCTTCCTATCAAACTGTTTAAGTCATTCTATTGCTGTATAATCCACAAAACATTAATTATTTAAAAATATCACACTCTAAATATGATGTAGTTTTCATTTAACTGGTTTCTTTAAATCTTATGAGTAGTTCTTTTATGTTCCCAGTTAGAAAAAGAGGTATATGGACCTGAGGAAAGCATTGAAATAGGGGTAAAAATGACTTTCAAATAGTTTTGAGAAAACATAAACGTAATATATCAATAATGTAAACTTTTTTTAAAAATTAGTACAACTTTGAATATCCGAACTCAAAACATCCACAGCAAATTAAGGAACAGTTTGAAGAGAAAATAGAGGAAGAGCTGATTAAATCCTAATTAAAAAATAATTATTTGTTCTTATTAAGTTTAAAAACATTAGAAAAAATAGATCGTAATAATTGTATGATTTTAGAGACATATATTGAAATAGATATATTATTTATATATTTTTGAAAAAACAGAGCAACATAAGATATTAAACTGTCAAAGATTAATTTTGTGTGCAGTATTTTGTGTTTTTATTTATATTATATGTCTTTTATGAAAACGTATCAAAAGTAATGTGTAACCTTTTACATGCTATACAAATGATAATTTTATGTATAATATCTTGGATTCTCATTTTCAAAACTGTTTTGGAACTGTGTAAATTCACAAAAATTTGTTTTTAATGAATTTCCGTGAAAGAGTTTTATAAAACGCAACATTAGATAAAAAATAACCACCTTAGAAACGTTGCATGAACTTATTAATTTGTTATCAGGGAGCAACCCACGCAAAACTGGGAATAAAATTTAGCATTAAATATCCGTCTAATCTTTGAAAATAAATAATGCAGCGAAAGATTAGTCTTATAAATATTAATTTCGATATTCTTATAAAATACCTAGAAAAGGGGTTTTTGGTTTTAAGCACAAGCTATTTCTGCCTCTTATCAGTTTCCTATTATTTAGATGCAGAACTATATCCAAGTTGTTAACGATAAATGATTACCCTAATACACCTTTTTTTTCTACGGTCACCCTTTTATAGCACTCTATTATTGTAAACAGTGCTTGAATGATGTTTCAATGCATTATTTTACCCATTAGAATAAGAACATTTCCAATATGTGGATATCAAGCTTACAGATGAGAAACTAATTAGTTTATTTTTGCAAATAAGAAGTTTAACAACGTAAATCTAACTTATTTATAATAGATTTTCATGCAGCAGATTTTTAATATAGTAATTTTTACAGCGCCATTTGAATGGACATTTATATATTTTGAATAATTATGTAAAATAATATACATGATAATCTTTTTCATGAGGTACATACGCAAGCGCATACACAAGCGCAAACGGAACCCAGCCAAATTTTAGAGATGTGTACAGAGATCTAATATTAGAACACGGTCGGGAAATATGAGCTGAACTCTGTGCTATAGCTGCAATGCATTATGCATTTCTGGAATTAAATTTTAATAATCAATTTTGACTGAATTGGTCCGTTGACTGAAATAGGTTTTAAGTGTAATAGATAGAAGATAAACACTGAAAAAAGAATGAATTAATTTACAAGGTGGTTATAAAATAACCCTAAGCACGACACATAACACAATTTAATGGGCATACATAGGGTCCATAGGATTTTTTTAAGAGGACAAAATAGCGCAAGAAGTCATAAGGGGAAATGTTGGCGCTGTTTATGGAATAAAATGCCTTAATTTGCATAATCGCATTCCTTGTTGACATTATGGGTGTAAAAGGAAAGGGTGGTAAAGAATTTTCATCATTCTGACTCTAGATTCCTTGAAGCAATTGCAACGCGTTCGTGGTCTGGTTTGCTGTGCTAGTGTTCCTGTAGTTTCAAACCGTCACATCAAGTTTCGTAAGATTGCTATGCTCGTCAGTCCTTTCCGTGACTTCTTTAACAGGCGAATTCACGAAGGGCAGCAAAGGCACTCTCGTTCTACTGGTAATAAGGCTTGACTAATAAAACGCGGCCCTGTAAAGTTAGTGTCTGCGAAAGCGAGTTGCTCTTAGAATGATGAAAATTCGCCTTGCCTTTTCTTTCATGACTCATAATCGCAACTTAGAACGCGATTGTGCAGATTAATGAATTTCATTCCGCAAGAACCATCAACATCCCAATAGTGGAGACTTTTGGTTTTAATTTTTGTCGTTAAAAATCCCATGGTTCATTCTGTACCCCCATCAAGTTCGATTATGTTTCCATAACCGAACTTATCAAGTTCGGTCCAATCATTATCAAGTTCGGTCCAATACTTTACTCACTAGAGGGCTCTGGACACCTCTCGTTATTTTATAAGCACCCTGTTTGAATGTTCGAGAAAGAAGAAGGATTTAAGCTACCTTTATAAAATAAAAAAATTTTTAAATTCCTTTTTTTCTCCAATTTTTAATTACTTTTATAAAATTTTATTTTCTATGTCGTATTTAATTTCTAATCAAATCCCTTTAAACGAGGAAATATTTTTAAAATCCACCGTTGCCTGAATCCTGAAAAGCGAGATCGTTGTTTTCACGTTTGCTAGAGCTTGCAGTTAATTTTAAGGATGTAATACGAACATCATTGATTTCTTGAATACGTTTTTCTATAAATTAAATCCCAAAAAACCCTAATATTTTGCATAAAATGCTACGCCTTTATTGACTGTGTTACTCGTATTACACATAAGTCTGTGCTGTTAAATTATGCAGTGTAAAACGTAGTCGGGAGAAAAATAACTTTGCATAAGCAAATATTAAGTATTTGGAGTATTTCACTAATGTTAAGGAATAGCGTTATCATACTTAATTATCTTTCTTTTAGTTTAAGTCATAAATATCTTAATTTCTTAAAGTATGTTGGCTTATATGTTCATATGTAGCTAGACGTTCGGATCATTTTCATTTCTTAGATCTAGAAATTGTTACATGGCGTTATTTTTAATCATGATTTATAAACTACGTACAAGCAGCTCTGTTTAATAAAACAGACAAAGACATACTACGGAGACAAACTGATATTTCAAATAGATTAAATGTGTCCTGGTAAGAGCTGTTCAAAATGGAAGGCAGCGATGAATAAATTTTGATTCTACATAATTCAGCATTTTTGCTTTCTACCTTAATTTTTTTTTTTTTTTGAGAGGGATGAAGTTTCCAGTTTACAAAGAAGTACGATGAAGGATGGGTATGTCAAGTTATATTTTACACTCGCGAAAAATTTAGTCTACGAACACTTTTCATAAAAAATTCGGCATTTGAATTTTTTTCTATCGTCGTAAAAGGTATTAAAATATGGGATTTTCAATTGACTTGCAAAGATTATTTCAGAAGAGTATTTTGCAATATAAAATAAGTTGTGGGTACACACATGTGCAATTAAAGTTATATTTCGTAGGAATTTAATGTGAAGATTACGTTTTCTTTATTCCATCCCCATGTAACCAAGCAAAATTTTGGGTGAAATTCCATCAGATTTCGTAAATATTCATAAAGAAAGTGTCAAGAAATGATAAATCACAAATGTTAACAATAATAAATGATATTGTATGAACATTCTTTGCCTAACATTGTCATGCAAAAATAGTAAAGAAAATACTTTTTACTAAGATTTCACTGCATAAAATAGTGAGATAATAGAACCAACGGGTACATGAAGTTTTGATTGAAGATCCAAAGATGAAAGAAGAAAATTGATCTTTCATTTTTATAAGTCCTCTGTATGAATTAAATATAATTAAAGCATTTGAAATCATAAATTATACTTATTTAATGATCTATTAACAAATTCATCTTTTTTGCTATTGTAACGAGTCTGAATTACCTATGCATTTTTAATCTGTGTTCTTCATTTTGTATTTGCTTGTTATTATAAAACAAGAATTTATGCATCTAATCAGGCACAAAAATTAGGCGAAATTAAAAAAAAAATTTTAAAAAGGTAAATGGCAATGAAACTTTGAAATCTATTAGTAAAAATTTAGTTTGAGCTTTATTTAGAGATGTAAATTCAATCAGATGACGAATTATTTAAAAGACAACTACAGTTTTGTCAACAAAAATGTGCTCATTATAAAAGTCCTTCACAATCATGCGCAAGATATAGATACATACATATATCTATCTATCTATCTATCTATCTATATATATATATACAGGGTATTCCATAAATATCGCCCAAACACTGCAGAGCCAGATTCCTTACAGCGAGTACATAGAAAAAGCTCAAAGAACTGTACCTGTACGATCCATAGTTTTCGAGAAAAATAGGAAAAACAAAATATGACGTCACATCTGGTGCGAGGAAAAACAACTAGAAACATTAAATTGTATACTGGATTACATATGGGGGGACTCGGTGTTATGACAGCTACAGGGTGTCACCTATGGATTACTTACAATGAAAACGATTGAAAGAATTGCTCTATCGAGTCCTAATTACAACAAATAGTGATTTAGTCCCTCCCCTTCGTGGTGGTGCATTTACGTGGGTACCAGATAAAACGTAAGCAGTTGGCCATTACACTGCGCATTCATGCAAGCCTATATACAAAGGGCATTCTCCAACTGAGAGTAAAACCATAAAAAATCAAGAAATATATTAACAGCAAAATGTACATCACTCTATTTCAAAACACCTTCCGTCAGATGATATGCAACGGTCCCCTCGTTTAACCCACTTTTCAAAACAAGTAGAGAAGCCCTCTTCTGGAAACTGATTCAAAGAACCCTCCACTGCTGAAATAACGTCAGAATCTGTGTTCAATTTTCTGCCATGGAGCTTCTCCTTCAACGTCGGAAACAGCCAGAAATCCCATGGTGCGAGATCTGGACTGTAAGAGGGATGTGGCACGATTTTAATATTGCATATACTAAGATATTGCTGAACAGAAGTAGCGACATGCGGGCGAGCATTATCGTGATGACCCACACAGTGTTAACATTTCGATCATTCACAACACTTTTTGGTTGCCCAAGCCTAGGAGCCAGTTCTGCAGACAAACGGCCTTTCTTGAAATCACCATGCCATCTAAAAAACGTAGACTAACCGAAACATTTGTCTTTGTAAGCTTCTTTCATTAACTCAACTGTTTCTGGAGCTGTTTTCCCCAAACGATAGCAAAATTTTATGGCACACCGCATTTCGTTTTTTAACTCTAAATCACTCATCTCCATTTCTGTAGGGCAAATAAAAAAGTTCTTTAAACAAGCACGGAACTAGGAAAATAAAATAATCTGCTTCGTTTAGAATTTTGTATAAACGTACAGTTAACAGTTTGAAAAAATCGCCTGCACTTCTATTTTTTAGTTTCGCGGTGTTGCCACTACGTAAAAAAATAGCTCTCAGTTTTTATGGAATGCCCTTTGTATATGCACTATGGACATTTTCAGTATCATTTTATGAAAGCATATGCAAAAAAAAAAAAAAAAAAAAAAACTAGGTTCATGATTCCAATAAAACCTCTTTTCGTGCATCGGAAACGACGTTTCTGCTTTTTTCTCGCACTTTTCTTGAAAACTACGGGCCATACAGTTATGGTTCTTTGGGCACTTTTTACGTATTCCCAGCGAGAAATCTGGCTGAGCAGAGTTGGGTATTTATGGGACACCCTATATGTATGTATGAGCGTTCGGTTATCACAAGGAAAAGATGAGTTAACTTAATTAACCCAACTAGTTCAAAAGAGGTTCAAAAGGCTTCCAAAAAGCGTTCAAAAGACGTCTTTTGAAATAGTTCTGCTACTAGGGAAGATGCAATGATGCTAGCTGATGAAGATTTTGAATTTATCTATCTTATCAAATTTTAAATGTTTGAATAAACAGGTTACAAAAGGAAAGGTCACAAGACTTATTTATAAGTAAGACTTATTTATAAGTAAAACGTTTTATCTGTACTTTTTTAAAGAAAATTTCACGTATTTCACGGTTTCCATGTCTGCGGTTACCTTGACGCTGCATCACAGACAGGAGCACCTTCAATGGTGTGATCAACAACGAACCTGGGCACACGAATGGCGAGACGTCATTTTTTCAGATGAATCCAGGTTCTATTTACAACATCATGATGGTCGCATCCATGTTTGGCGGCATCGTGGTGAACGCACTTTGGCAGCGTGCATTGGTCATCGGCATACTGGCTCATCACCTGGCGTGGGGGGAGGGGTATGGGGTGCTTCTGGATATACGTCTAGGTCAACTCTTGTTCGCATTGACGAGTGGACTTTACATTTCTGATGCGTTACGACCTGTGGCTCTACCCTTTATTCGAGCCCTGCGAAACCCCATGTTTCAGCAGGATAATGCACGACCGCATGTTGCCAATATTGTACGGACCTTCCTGCATAAGGAAAATTTTAATAACCAATAGTGTTCGGCTGCTGCTCTGGCCAGCACATTCACTAAATCTCTCACCAATAGAAAACGTCTGGTCAATCGTTTCCGGGCGACTTGCTCGTCACCATACGCCATTAACTACGGTTGATGAACTGTGGCATCGTGTTGTAGCTGCATGGGCACCTGTACCTGTACATCATATCCAATCTCTGTTTGGCTCAATGCCCCGGCGTATAAGTGATGTTATTACTGCCAGAGGTGATTGTTCTGGGTACTGATTTCTCAGGATCTATGCTCCCAAATTCCTTGAAAATTTAATCACTTATGTCCAGTATAATACAATTGTCCAATAAATATAATTTTGTTATCTAGATTTCTTCCTGGTGAAGCAATTTTAATGGCTAGTAGCGTATATTGATGCATAACATCATATACTAAGAAAAAAAAGGATGTTTTAACATTTTCATTTTCTAAAACAATTGACAGCGTTTACTAGACATGAATGCTTACACTTTTGCAGTCCTTTACGGCATATTTTTTGTCGTGCCTAGTCTGTAATGCCTGTGAGAATATATACCTTTAACACAGCGGTATCTGAGGGGGTGTTATTTACGCCAATGCTAATAATATGGTTAATTTTAAGAACATGAGACAAACTAAAATGATATGCAGACAGTCGACTTTTAAAAACAAATTTTATTTACCAATAATGGTAAAATAGGCAAAACTAAAATCATGCTGTTGCGATACTCATCTTGTGTTAGCTTAATGTATTTTGTTAGCTATCGCGAAGGCTGGTGCAACTAAATTTTTTTTTCTGTAAAATATATCTTAGTTAAACACTGCACAAGTAATAAAATGAAAAATGCTGAAAAATAATTTTAAGAGATAATCTTGAAATAACGATCACGTATCCTAATGTAATTTAAAGATATGATTAAAGTATAAAATATAATTATATATTATTTCGATATTTAAAGCGCGAAAGCAAAGAATGTTTTAATTTGAAATTTCAAGAAATTTTACACACGCAAAATTACTTTTTAAAGGTCACAGCAGTTTGGATCCAAGTTCCAGCACGTATTTACAATCACTCTTTAATTTAGGAATATGATTTTCCTGGAGCATCTTGGGAAATTCGCACTCTTAGAGGCTTGCCAAATGAGGCTCCAAACCAAATTTCTGACTTCTTTCAATTCTCAATTCCCAGTACGTTTAAAAAAAATAAATAAAATAAAACGGATAAAGAACAAGAGGCAAGGCCGCCGAATACGGAGATTTTGTTGAGTTAATATAACTGAAATCCGTAACAGTAGGTTAACGACTTTGGAGCAAAACAGGGGAAAAAAAGAAAAAAATATGAGAAAGAAGTGTCAGAGTAAAACTTTTCTTCGCCGTCTCCCAGAGGTGCATTAATGGCTTTGCATTTTTATTTCAACTCGCTTTGCTGTGAGATCATTTTACATCATATATCACCTCGCTTCTTTACACGACTCATACGGTAGGAGAAAGAATTATGATTAATCATGTTTCACAGCGAAGTTTCGCTACCGACTGAAGATGGTTGTACGGGAAATAACTGCTGTCTCTTGCAAACTTAGGGGATCGTTCACACTTTGCTAAGTGCAATTTCCTCTGCTTAGAACTGCTCTTAAAGTATTGTGTAATAAAAATGCTTTGTTGTAAAATTCCCTCTGAAGAAATAGATATGTAGGGCAGTTTTTAGTCCTCGCAGTTTCATCTTAGGGGATTTTGAATCCGGGAGAGTATTTTGAGTGTAAAAAATCTCTTAAGCTAAGGACCTAAAACATAATGTGGGAAATCCGGTTATTTTTGCTTCATGAGGACTGATTAAAGCCGGAGTCAACGTATGAAAAGTTGAAGATAAATGACCCATAGAAGGATTTTAAGTTGAAATCATCAGATTGAGAATGCACGAGATATTAAAGATATAAAATTAAAAAGTAAAGCAAATTAATTTCTCTTGAAGGTATACTGATTTCTGCATTTTGAGACTAATATTTTATAATCATAGGTTTATATATTTTTCTGATGATAGTGAGGTAAAATAGCTGTTGTATAATGTGATGTTAAATTATAATGTTGAGTAACAACTGCTTTCTAATTGAAAGCAATAAAAACTTACAAACTATGGATACAATGTTTATTTACATATTTCATTCTTATAAATTTCTTATCCAGCTGAATAAATGTATTTTTATTCGGACAGCATTTTATTTGGAAAATATTGTCATTAAAGCACTATCCAGCGATTTAGTGATAATTATCGCTTAAATTTTTTTAATTATTTAATATGTCTTGCCTGGTACAACCTGAATATTGTTTATTTTTAGAAAATTGAATTTTGTCGGCATAACTTTGTTTAACAATTACTAAACAAAACGTTAACACAGCAACATGTGTCTAATGTTTATACACTAAGCTTGTTCACTGATAGATATTGACTTAAATTTTGCATGGACAAGGGGGTCAGTGTTAAACATCTGTACTCTAAGCTCACTATACATCGAACTACTCCGTGTAAAGGTTCCAAAATTTTTTAACATACTACGGAAGACATGGACAAACGGATTACCCGAAACAAAAAATACTTCCAGAAACACCAATAGATGGCGCTGCGCTACAGAAAATATGCTAAAAACATGCAAATAATCACAAAAAAAAATCAAAAACAATTACATGACATATGCAAATTTTCCATTTTAATTTCCATCTATATAAATAAAGCAATGTGTAAACTGTCCGTTTGTCTGTCTGTCTGTGTCTCGCGTAGCTCCGAGACGGGTGATCGTAGACCTACCAAATTTTGTACGGAAATTCTCCAAGACGAGTCTCGACACACCTCGAAGCGATTTTTTCGAAATTCGAATTAGAAAATGCTTTATGTTTTGTCCGATTTTTAGAGATTTTTCTTGCGTAATACATAATAACGCCGGTAACTGCACTCGCAAGAAAACGATATTTACATCATCGTATATAGTAGAAAATTTTCTTTTAAAAACTGTTTGTTCGGACTGTGTAACATAATTTGCAGATTTTTGGGAATTTTTCAATTAAAATTAAATTTGACGCTGACTTTTCGTAAAATATTTTTTAAACTGCTGCATCTTGAATTCTATCAGTCATAACTTTTTTATATTTCGGCAAAAGACGGAGCACACAATTCGCCCACTTTTAAAAGAAGAACGGAGGGAAAATATAAATTAGGAGAATTTTTACGAATTTTTAAGTAAAGAAGGATTTTCATTTCAGTAGCAGCTGCTTACAAATTTCGGTTTGATATCTTGTGGTTTGGTTGTCCTGAATACAGTAACAATGATTAAAATTGCCAGTTGAAAAAAATAAATTAAAACGGGTCCCGCGCCAAATCTCGAAGCGATTTTTTGCGAAATTCGAATTAAAACATCTGTTGTTTATTGCCTTAATGCGCCAAATACTACTGTTATTGTACAACTAAAAGTCAAAGCCCGTTGTGAAGCAATTACAACGAGCACTCTTCTGAAAACTTGAAAAAAGTTTCTCATTCCAAAGATTTCGTTTTGTGTATATAGTTATTCTTATGTCCAAGCAGACGATTTCTTTGCTTGGCTCGATTTCCTTTTATAAATACGGGATTTATTTGTGAGAAGAAAAATTAAATTGCATAATCTAGAAAAACAATTTGAAAGGCTTCATAAATAGCGCAGGCTTATCTCTTATCTCGTTTCTTTTTGTAAAGGGTTACAAGAGAGGGTGACGTATTTTTAAAATTAAAAAAAAATGTCCATTTCATGTAGTGTCTGAGGTATTTAACGTTAAAACGTGAACCTAAAAGACAGCATGTCTGCGGAAATAAGACATTTTGAAAGTGAGAAGTTCACTGCAAACGGTCCATTTTCACATTTTTGATACCGAATGACGCTGACATAGTTTTTATTTTTGTCATTATATTGCAATGATCTCAGGTTATTACATATATAACGCAAATTCACGTCAAGAGTGAAATAATTTTGCTTTTTCTAGATTCCACATCACTGGAATTAATTCGAATTACACATGTGAGGAAATTTTTCGTTTCCTACCGTGCGAAGAACGGGCACGCAGCTAGTTGCTATATAAAAAAAAGACAAAAAAGTGAATAAACTTAAACTGTCATTATTGTTGCAATTTCTCACTGTAAGCACATTTTGTACAAACCCTTAGTTTGCAGCAACTGTTCTGGGCAGAAAAGGGGATAAAATTGGGGAAATGCCATTCTTATCAGCGATGGATGTCACGCTGACAGAACGTTCTTTGCTTGTGAAGTTGTTTTATGAAAACAAAGGAAACATTGCAGCTGCACTTCAAAAGTTTCGCCGACTTAAGAATTTACACAAAGGGCCATTACTTTCTCAAGCTCTCAGGAGAATATTGCTCAAATCGTGAGACCTGGACATCTTAGTGTTCAGCCGGATCGAGCAGGCACATCGACTCGTTCAGATGTAGTTGAAGATGTTGATACTGCTGTTGTTGAACACTTAATGGATAACGTTGTAGGCTGTAGTAGAGCGCGTGAGTGTCACGACACTTGTATATTTCCTGCAGTACAGAGCGAAACACACTTGAGAAAAATGGTGCATTTTTGCCTGTACAAAATTCGTTACAATCAGCAGTTGCTAGCCATCTACAAGGAGAAGCGATTCATCTTTGCATTGACATTTCTGGCCTGAGTTGAAGTGAATTCATCGTGGCCACGGCAGATTCTATAGAGCGTTGAAGAGCAGCTCCATTTAAGTGGATCAGTCAGCACCCATAGCTGTCACCCAACAGGCAACCCTTGTACCTTCCAAGAGATTCCACGTCTCTCACCTAAAGTTATCTGGTATGGATTCACAGCCACATTTATTCTTGGACCTTTCTTTTTCAATGAGGCTTTCTGCAATGGCCCTGTGACATGTGCCGTGACTGCCAGAAGGTACCAAACGATGCTCCAAAACTTTATTGTACCACAAATGCAAAAACGACAACGTCATGATTAAATTACCTTTACGGTAAGGTAGAGCGCCTCCACAAATTGGACTCTGAGAACAGCAGTTTCTTCGACACTTTTTACTAGTGATAGAGTAATAAGTCGTGCGTTTCCGACAACCTGGTCATCTCGTTCACCAGATCTTAATCCCTGTGACTTTTGGCTGAGGGGATACTTAAAAAAATTGTTTTTCGAGGACGTCTGGTATCCTTGACAGATTTGAAAGACAGTATCACTGCATGCAAGAAGCATCTCAATCGACCAAATGCTATCCGCAGTTGAACAAACTGTCCACTGACTACATATTTTACGTACAGGTTAAGGGAAGCACATTGAGCATCATTCCCTGCATCGATAAGGTCCTTTTGATATGAATGTTTGGAACGTTCAAATAAAATGTGTTACAAATGTGTATTTTGTGTCTTTTTAGCATATTTTCCGTTGTGCAGTGCCATCTATTATTGTTTCTGGAACTATTTTTTTTTCGCGTAACCTCATGTCTTGACCAGTGTGTTCAAGAATTTTGGAGCTTTTACTCTGAGTAGTTCGATGTATAGAGAGCTCAGACTAGGGGTGTTTTAATTTTGACCACCTTGTACTTTAGACAGAGAGAGACTTTGCGTAGCTTCCTGAGAAAAGTATTAAGGTTTTACAAGATTTTTGTGAAGGTTCCTGTTTCAGGCTTCTATACTTCTTCATACTGTCAGCGGTAAAGTTGTATGAGCACATGATGAATTTCTGACTTACCTTTCTTAAATATCAAATTAGATAATTCGAGAAAAGACGCGACATTTAAGGATTTTTGTTGTCGCTGTTTAGTAGAGACAAATTTGAAACAAAAAGAAAATGAAAAAGTACACCGCAGTTTTCATTTTTTTTTTAGTTATATATGATTATTAATTGCTTTATTAACATGTATGTGATTGAAACTTCCTATGTTAAATAAATTCATGTAAATTGTGACACGTTCCTCGATATAGACGGGGAATTGCCACATGTTATGGTGTAAGAAAAATAACACAAACACTGGAAAATTACCTATGAATACTGTTAAGAGTTGTAATGAGAGATATGATTTTTATGTTTTTAGTTGACATTTTTAATTTACTTTGCATAATATATATCTTTAATGCAATAAAATTTTGAAAATTCTAATCAAAATTTATAGGAAACAATTGAATTATTAAAAATCATGTGTCAAAATGATTTTAGCATTTAAAACAATTATATTTCAAATGTAACACAATACATTTTAATTATATAACATATATGAACATATTGACAATATCACACGAAATACAAGTTTCTAAACCTATTCTGTGTAATGCAAACAGGACGTTCCATTACTCTATCTTACTAATACTTAACATTTTACATTCATTGAGTTATTCAGTCGAAATAGTCTGCGCGAGTGTATTTTGTTCGATATGGGTTTCGATCTGAGACAAAATGCTTGCATGATGTTTTGAAATTAACGTTGCATAGAGAGACCCGTTCATATTGAAATTATGCTTTAGAGCAAAACTTTGAATATGAAAATTTAACATTTAAACTCGAGTGCTTGTAAAACAATACTGATACATATTTTCATATTAAAAATATAACATGGCGATTTAAAATTTCTAAATGAAATGAGTTCACCTTTACTATACATATAAGTTATTTATATATTTTATAAATATGGGTAATATACTTATATTCTTATGTAACAATGCAGGGAGAAAATCTTAAAAAGCATTATTATAAATGAAAGGAAAATTAACAATTCATCAGAACTATGTTATCAATTAAAATATTAATACAATGAATGTAAGGAGTACAGAACATCATACTTCAATACAGTATGAATTGCAAATAAAGCTAAATAACATGATTATAGTTCAGCAATGATATATTTAAAACTTCGAGATATTAAAATATGACTTAGATAAAACTGTGTCGATGCTATACCTTACAATATCTCGTAAAGCGTGAAAAATGTATAAGGATGATTCCGGAGGGAAAATAATCGAAGGTTAACGTGATACAATTAATTTTTGGTATATAATAAACTTGGTACATAGCATTTCAGAAGTTCCAGTAACTTTTAAGAATTTTTGCTTCACAATACGAAGTGACTACCTAATGGAAGGTATTGCCACAATGCGGCACAATGCTCATCATGGAGCCATTTTGTCCGGAACAACTGAATAATTACGAGCAGTATACCAGCAGAAGCATCCGTGCCAACCGATGCCGAAAGGTACTGTGCGATCTGACTGCCAAATCCACTGAAAGTGCACCAGACAACTGTCTCTCTGATCCTAGCAGAGAAATTTTATATCAATGGATTCTGTCAGCACAAACTATCACCAGCGCTGTCACTCGTATCAGGTCTTCACCATCAGAATCCTGTTTGCTTCTGAGAACACCACCAACTACAGCGAGCCGAAAGCTACCAGAAAAAGGGGTACCCTGCTTCCAGAATAATCTGGGTTTTTGGTTAAGTGTTGGCAGTTTCGTTTGGGTACAGCGCAATATTCATCAAAGTAAGATACTGAATGAACCAGAGTGGCTTCCATTTTGTATGCAGTGATTACCTGGAATGAATAGATTTTTAAATCGAGCTGAAAACAGTCGGCACATAAAATGAAATCGCTATCCAAAATTGCTGAGTGACTATTTGCAACCTTTCAAAAATATCTCCTGTACAAAGCCACAAAATCCGAAGCCCACTAAGTCTACCACTTTCCATAATTAAGCTATTTTTGGCTGGGTATTGAAAGTAGTTAAACATCTTTTCTAAACAGAAAAAATGATTTTGCTATAACACACATACACACAGATAACACAGTACGTGCGTTTCAGATGGTATAAAGAATACACCGTCTGTTCTCTTTTTACTAATTTCATCCCGTTTTCAATTTCCCGAATGGAATCTTCCATTATCATCTCCCTTGTATGTACCTTTAGTTCTCACTATCCTGCCTGTATGGGGGCTGGTGTTTTCACAGTGGTAGAAGGATAGCCATGAGATTTAGGACCATTCGAATCGTATATATTGTTTTATTTCTATTTAAGATGTTTCAAAAAAGTTATTTTCATTTTATATTAACAAAAGCTTTTTGTTACTAACTAACGAATACTTTCCTGAACACATTTAGTGACTCGTTGTGTACGTATAACAAATAATGTTTACTTTTACCCAACTCTTCCCAGGCTACCCTTCAACATACTAGAGAGGTATCTCATAAATTTTGACACGTCGGTGAACTGGAATAGGAACGGTTTAACGAACTCAAAACATTTTTAAAACAAATAAATTGTAAAGAGAGATTGTAAGGCTATCGAAATAACATATTTATATATCTAGAAGCTTCCGATACAATGAAAGGGAGTTAGAAAAACTTATTTTTACCTTGATAAACCCACGTTTGTTTTTATAATTGCCTTACACAAAAATCCTTATATTTTATCTTTTATATACTAGAATAAATATTCTGTTATAGCTAAATATAGTCTTTGAATCTATCTTTGGTAAAATCATATAACTTTCTTTGAAAGTAAATAAAGGCCGATAAAATATTTGTTGGTAGAGAAATTTGAAAATAGTGATATTTACTGTTGAAGTATTTTAAAAAATGGATAATATTTTATATGTCAGATGCATACTTTTGAAATATTTTGAAATGAATGATCTTATATTTTAGATTGCAGTAAAAAAATAAATTGCGACAAAAAATAAAAAAATAAAATAATTGTTCATGTTTTAAAGTTAGTCTATTAGAAAGTAAAGGCGCCAAAAATACTGACTTAGAGTGAACTATATATCAGTGAAAGAATCCTTTTTAAAAATTTAAAAGAGGAAATTTCTTATTCATGATATTTACATCAGTCTTAGATAACATCGTGCTGCATTGATAATTAATGTTAGCAAGAAAGTCGTAGGTTTATATATTTAATATTTTATTATATATATATAGACTATGAATTAAAAATAATATATACACGAGATGTCTCGAAATGATGGTAACATGCTTTTATTCTTTATTCCTTAGAGATAAGTGGGCATTGTAAGTTGAAAAAAATGCTAAAACTAAGGCAGAAAAAGACTACCTTAAGAAAAATATCTCGTCCCGCATAAATTTAAGATACGAATTACTTTTCAACCAGAATTGCAGTGCTGCATTTGAGGAGGTATACCATCCTGAGAAGGGAGGGTACACTTTGCCTGAAGCATCTACCGTTTAACTTGCGTCTCCTTTGCGTTCCTGGTAATACTATTAGTGCTCTTTAATACACACAAACAGGTAATAATTAAAATTAGGGTAGTACGGGGATATACAAAACACACAAAGGAGAGGATAAAGATTTGTTTGTGGGATTATGGCAACCTTACGCTAGGGCGATCTGCCAAGGACGGAGGATGCCTTGGTTGGAGGATTTTCTAAGGGGGTTCTAAAACGTATTAACGTTGGAGAAAACCTACCAAAACTGAAGACCGTTAGATCAACCGCCGCGCGATGGGACCCGAACTCGGGACTTTCATGCTATAATATAATACAGAGGTCGCCGCTTATTTCGGTCAGTGGTTTATCTGGTGAGCCGCTTATTCCGGTGAAAATCGGCATGAACAGAACGAAATAGTCAAATTGCACTGGTTTTCCGCCGGATACCTCGGTAGTGCCGCTTTATCCGGTAACATAATCTTTGGAGATTATGAAAAATTCGACGTAATTAGTTTTAGGGAGGAGTGAAAGCCAGTCAAAGATGACTCATATTTGTGTGGAGGTGTTACGGTAATTCAATCAAAACAACTGTTATACACTTAACAGAATTTTGATAAAACTAATGACCAATCCTACACCCGTAACCACTGAGACACCTGATGATGACGATGATGACGACGACGATGTGCACCCGAACCGGATACGTGTCAGAAGGGTAGAAAATTGCTGAACGTTGTAGACTTTTTACGTAGAGCATTTGAGGGGAACAGTGTAAATGATCGCATCACCTCTTTTCAACATCAAGTGAGATTCAATTTGCTATGCCCCTAAAACAGCCTTTTATTTCGAATTCTTCCCTCCAAGAAGTAATATTTAAAAAAAAATGTACCTTTATATTTTTTCACTTGCTCACTTCTCTATTCTTTAATAACTATTGAACTATTTTAGTTCATATTTACGTTTTACTTAATTGACTTTTTTCTTAAATTTCCTCTTTTTTACTTTTGGTACCGCCGCTTATTTCGGATCTCGGTTTTTCCGGTCAATTTCAATCCGCCAAGATGTGACCGGAATAAGCGGTGACCACTGTACTTCAATTATCCTTTATAAATGAAATATGTTTATGTTTTTTATCATTTATCCTTAGCGTTTTTTCGTTTAAGACGTTTTCCACTTAAAACGTTTGATCAAATCTGGGAAAAGTTCCACTGTATATATATATTGTTATATGTCTATCTAGACAATAGTTTTATGGAAAAAAATCCTCCATTTATAAATTTGTAAATAATAACTACAGAATGATTTTTTTAAAAGAAACATTCATTTATTAATTTGCACAGAGTAATCGTTGTATGTAAATAAAAACCAATGGAATTCAATCATCTTGTAAGAGAACTTTTTTTCAGATTATAATTTTAATTAGCCTCCTCCCCCCCCTCCCCCGACAACTGATCACTTTTGTCAACATAGATATTCGGTTTCATAGTTCTGATAATTGCTGTATTTTTGTAAATATTTGCATAGCTTAAAATGGGATTTGAATTGCACGTGAGTTTTAATATCTAATTCATATTGACGCATAATCCAGAGTTATGAATAAATTATTCAAGTATGCTATTATTTTTTCATGGAAAAAATTTAAAGCTTATTTAGAATCCCTGGTTATATTTATTACATTTAAAAAAAAAATAGTTGATGCAAGTATGCTTACTTTGATATTTTATGCTATAATTGTGTAGTTAATAATTGTGATTTTGAAAAAAGAAATATTGACAACATTTCATCAAAATGGGTGAATTCGAATGTAATTAAATCTTATGGATATTTCATATTTTCTCTTACATAAATTAATATTTATAAAAAAATGTTTCACCAGTTATTAAAAATGCTTCTTTCGCCATAAGCCAAGCTATGCGAACGTTAATGAATGATCTACTGGAACGATCTCGCTCAACGCTGGGTCTCAGCGGAGCATTCAAAGATCCATGTTGAGAAACAACCCTGATCACAAGCCTTCTCTGTTGTCTCTTCTTTTTGATTGTGCGAATGAACATGTTAAACACATGTTCCCTATTAAATACGAAATCCATATCTCATACACTAACTCGAGAGAGGGAATAAGCAGGCTTCACTATAACTATCCCGTCCCAAATTGAAACTTTTATGAATTCACTATTCCGCACATTGGGGCCTATTAATTAGATTAAAATTTTATTTGCGCAACATGTTGTCCGTTCTGCACTATTTCTAACACAATTCAAAGCTTTTAATAGTTACAAAAGCAAAAGAAACTCCCATCAACCATACATATTACATTTACGCAGTTGCGGAAATAAATAAATAAAAACAAATATTTTTTCGGTGTCATGTCACATTATATATACGGATTAAATCTGAATTTTTATCACTTCAAATGCAGATATGAGTTAATATGGTAACATATATACGTGCTAATATGGTAATATGTAACTAACTGTTATTATTAATATTAACTTTCAATAAAATAGTATTAATGTTACTAAAAATATGGCAACAGAATTGCAGTCCTTAAGTTTGCGAGATTCGTGAGACGTCTCACGTCTCGCGCGAGACGAGACAGGCAATTTCTCTGCGAGACGTGAGACGAGACGAGACATGGCTTTACCACTGCGATACCAGACAAGACAGAGGTTTACCACGGCGAGAATAGACGAGACAGCCCTGTTTCTCGTCTCGCGTCCATCCATACCAATGTCTCTTTTAGTTTGCCTCTCTCCATTACTAAGTAATAAATTAATTATTCCTTTCACTAAAGCAATAGGTAGAAAAATAATTTCATAGTTTAATTATGCTTTTGAAAAATAAAATATTTAAAATATACTGCAATACATTATTTTTATTATAAACTTTTAACACTTGACATTGGAAGTGGAACTCGATATCTGTTTTTCATTTGTAAAAATGAAACTTTCCAACGTAAAAGTTTAATACTTTCTATTCTTTACTTTTCTGCATACCTAAATAAAGTAACGTACATTCTCTGTGGTGCAGCAATCGGAAATGAGTAAGAGTTGCAAGGCTTATGAATAATTAAAGCTGTCTACTTTATATCTTACCGACTATATGATGGAATTAAATACAACAGCGCGCTATGTATACACGTGCCAGTTACAAAAACAGATAAACAGACTGAAATAAAAATTTGGATAGTCAACATGCTTTAGCTATCCAATGATATTCTGTGAGATTTCTTATTTTTTCAAATGTATACGGGGGAAAAAGTAAAATAATATTTTATTTAAGTAGAATAAAATTAAGAGTAAGCTTTAAATATGTGAGCTGCAAGTTTGAAAAAAACTGACTAGACAAAAATAAAAATAAAATTTTAGAACTAAAGAAAAAAACCCTCCTGAAAAATGTTTCATTAAGACATTTATAGACAGTGGAAGCTATTTTAATTTTATCAATATTCTCGGACTTAAAGAAATCATGAGAGGTCTTTAAATATTTCAAGCACATTTTCAAACAGCTGGGCATCTGTCATGTTATACTAATTCAACGGCCAGTCGTTCTACCACACTATTCTTGTCAAGCGTATTCATTCCAATATTTACGTTTGATTGAACGCAAAACGAGTTTTGCAATCGATTAAAATCCCTTTTGTGCCTTTTTACATACGCAGTCTCGCATCATGAAACTAGATTCAGGAAAAGGGCGATAGAGAATTCATCTGTTTTGTCGCCGCGAGAATATAAATGCAACTAGATTTTCCTTATTTCATGTAGAATAATAACACTAGGCTCTACAAATAAATACTAGGCTTGAATTCCGACCAGTTAGGGAATATAGCCGTGTATAAATCTCATTTACAGTTGGAATTCCTCGTGGGGACGCTCCTCTTAAAATGCAGAAAGGGTATTCTTATTATTTTTCTCCTCTGTGGAAAACCACGAGACGAATGCAATCTTTTAAAAAAAGGAGGAAAAAATGCGTAAATAAAGACCATCAAGCGAGAATGGCGTTTGGGGTTCTGTCTCGCTGGAATTGGGCAACAAGCAATTGAAATGGGCCGCCCACGTTTGCACAGACCACGTTAATTCACATTCTGGATAATTCTGTGCAGTGAATAGTAATTCTTGATTCCGAATATTGTATTTGTTCGCTGAATGATAGAATATTCAGTTCCACGACTGTTATTGCGAATTTGAAAAAGAAAGTTTTAGAGATCTTGGCGGGATGCATGGTTGCACATGTTTTCTTCTACCACGGAACGTTGAGAAAGTTTCAATCGGCAAGCGTTCAATTGGAAAACAGTTTCTATTCTCGTATTTTTTTTTACTTCATTCATTGTCTGCATTTCCACTTCATATGCACAATTAATGATCTAGAGTTTGAAAACAATGTTTTTTTCAGTCACTTTAAACACATTTTGTTTGTTTTAAACATTCAGAAAAGACTGCGAAAAGAAAAAAAAATAAAGCTTTTGAGCAGTTTGTTTTTACATCAAGTGAGATTTTAATTCCCCCTGAATAATTTCTAGTTTTAAAAATGTAAAAAAAAGGAATTTAAGTGTTTCTATGCATTCATTAAATGTATTCCTGCAATTTTTTCAACGAATCTGGCAGGATTTGATTTACCTTTTTGCATACTCTGTGAATTGTTCTTCCATGCATTTTCCAGTAAACAGAATATGTAAAATCAAATGAAAATTATAAATTCTAAAATTAAATTAACTATTGTGGTTGATTCAAAATACATGTTACAGAGATTATATCTTAAACTATAAGCGATCGAAATCGACATTCAGTTAGGAAAGTTTGTACAATTTAGAGTAGCTTTCAGAAACAGGAATTTTTTACAAGGAATTATATCGATATATTAAAATACGAAATTTAGTTTTTATATGTGGTCCCTCATTTCCTTTTTTATCATAATGAAAGATAGCTTTAATTTTAACTGGACTTGAAATTATTTTAAAACACTAATGATTGTTCAAGTAATGTAAGCTCTCCTTTAATTCAAATTTCATCGTAATGTTTCAAAGTGCAACAACTAAAAAATAATAATAATTTAAAAATAATAGCAATTGTGTGTGCTCAGGATAAGGGGGATATCCTAAACACTTAAACTCTATTCCATTTAAAAATGACTTGTGATCTAAAAATAATTCATTTGAAATGACTTGAATACTAATTTGAAACATTACACACTAAAATTTCTTAATGTCCTGCCATGAGATAGAGAATCAATAGCCCATATTCAAATTTAGATTTTTACAGCTTTGCGTATAGTTCTCGAAGGGACGATCCAAACTTACCGTTGAGCTTCCTTTCCTTAACCCTCTGACTGCTCAGTTTGTGGACCAAAATCGCTTTAAAAATTGAGTAATTTTTTTTCATATATCAAATCTATATACATTGAAGAGTTGAAATATGCATTTTTCAGAAAAGATTTTTTATATAGATTTTTATCACGAGAAACTAAGCTTCAGAAAAACCAATTTCAGATGTTATTACATAAAATTTTAAAAAAAATAAATTTCAATTTAATTACAGTTAATTTCCGTTTATTACATAATATAAGAAAATGCACCACCACCTAACGCTTTGCAGGTTTATTGAATCATGGTCAGATTCAATCGCCATCTGAGGAGCAGTCCAAAAAATCTAAATCACTATCACTATCAAAACTACAATCTCTTTCAAAATCTTATAAATCATCCGGAATATACACTCTGTAAATCGCTGAACGACTTCTAGCAGCCATTTCTCATTAGAAAGGCGGCAAACAAGTGAAGTTAGAGAATAAACACCGAGTACTACCTTCAAATGCCGCAATTTAGTGGAAGACCGACATCTTTTGGTCAAAACCTAAATTAAATATCTAACACTGTATCTAATTTTTTTCACTGGTTAAATTGTGAAAACGCGGGATGCTCTCCTCAATAAAGGAAGAAAAACATCTGCCCGCGAAAATCGCAGGATGAGCAAATTTTGCTACATTTGAGTTGCCCGTGGAAATCGCGGGATGAGCAGCCAGAGGGATAAGTATTGCTTTTTTATTATTACATCGGATGTATTGATAACCTGAGTCATCTAGACCAGTGGCCCCAAGAAAAATATTTTTCAGGCTCGCATCCAATTCACACAAGCAATAAAACAAAACATTTTTTATTTGAATACTTTTATTCACTGTAAATAAACTTAAAATATTATCATTTTAAATTCAGTTAAAAACTGTTAAAGTTATTCCATATAGCATTTAAATGTCGTATTTCATTTCCTAATTTTTGACACTTGTAGCTTAATTTATAGTATGGATAGCGAAATACGAAACATTCTTTGCCTCCTGAATTCAACAAATAATTTCGTCATATCTTGAGTTTTAAAAACGGTCGGTGATTGCAATGGTTAAGGGAAGTCAAGAGTAAAATGATAATGCAGTATTGATACAAACATTTCTTTCACGGTCGTACTGGGTTCCCAGATGCTTAAAACGGATCGATCGGATTACTCAACGTAAACTATAAACTTTGAATTTTTTTAAAAATTGATTAGATTTTGCAAAAAATCGTTTCAAAATTTGCAAATTTTGTTTGTGCAGAACGTAAATGAGGACAGAAGCGAATAAAATGAAGTTTGATGATATGAGAGATTGTCTCTCAACTTAAACTATAAACATCAGCTTTCCAAAAAAAAAAAAAAAAAAAAAGAATTTGGCTAGATTTTGATATTTTGCTAAAATCGCTTCAAAATGCGTAAGCGTTTATTAGTGCATCCCTCAAAAACGGCTTAAGAGAACAAAATGAAATATATGGAATAATCAGCAACGACTGAAACGATGAATTTCGGAATTTTTTGGAAAATTTGCTTTTTTTTTTGGGAAGGGGGGGGGGATCGCTTTAAGAATTCTGCAGGTAATATAATTTTTGGCTTTTCAACTTAAGCAATTTTCGTCAAGTTTTTAAAAATCTTTATTTCTTTCTTTATATTTTTATGAAAATTGTGCAAAATTTTCTTGAGTCATAATATTAAAATATGTACAGAAAATGAAACAAAATTTAGTTACAAGTGAAGAATGACCGCTTGATTTTAAAATCTCATTTTATTAAAATGAAACGTTAATTTCGAAAATAATTTTTTTCTATTACTAAATTCACTTAACAGTTTGTTGCTCTCTAACCTTTATTAACAACGTACACAAAGTTATAACTTTGCTTTCTATATTTTTACCAATATGCTAATTCCATTCTTCGTACTCCTACAACGCTGATGCAAATTCAGGTTTCGAAATCTGCATTACATACTGACCCGTCAACTTGCATCTATATCAGCTACCCAATATGACTGAAACACAATTTATCAGCCCATCGTTCTCTTATTCTGTGATTCTATAAGTGACTTTTTTAACCCATTTATGCCTAGTGTCCCTTTTTTGGGACGGCATTTTCGCTATTAGTCGAAAACGTTATTTATTTTTCCTAGCCTTTGTTCATGAGTATTGAGCCTCAACTCTACAAAATATTTTAACATGACCAAGTTGGATGTTGATATTTCGATTTTTATGCGTAATGATTTTAAAAGAAATCATTCCTTGTTCAAGAAGTTGGCATCAGAAATTTATCTATTGTTTCTGTTATCAGTAAAAATCGAAGAAAGTCGCAAAAATATCCAGGCACAAATGGGTTAAAGTGAAACTTCTTTAGTCGCGACTAGGGAGTAACTCAGATTTCTTTTCTGACGGAAGTAACGCTCAGTAAAGGAAGTGACGTATATGTCATATACTCCACGCCGCGCGCCTGAAAAAGAAGAACCACATAAAACCTACATTTTCGACCGCTCGCTGCTTTCGCCGACTTCATCTATGTATGTATAAATACGCTAAGCAAAACCTTACTGTCCCTTTTGCAGCGCACTGCGTGAACTTAGAAGGGTGAAATTTGGTATAGTTAAAGTTCGTATGGAGTTGTTTGTGCGAATGCTAAAATTTTGAAGTAATATGCTAATGCACCGTAAAAAAATTAGAGAAGTAAATTGGCGAGTAATATTGTGCGACAAGTCGGATAATGGTTCCATTGCTGTGTCCATTTTGAAATAACAGCATTAAGTTACAACGGTACAATAGGGTTATAATATTCCAACAAAATTCTCCAAAAAATGATATTAATCGTGTGAATCAGTTTAGTGAAAATATTATCGAAATACATCAGCAATCAATAGGGGATGAAAATAATATTACATTGTTAATGAGGTGCATAGAAATATTTCCGACAAAACATACTCTCGGGTAACAGAATATAGAAGTCAGTTACTTTAGCCCTTAAAAATGATGATAGTACTTTTGTTAATACTGATATACTTAATCAAATACACGGTGAACTGAGAACGTATCATAGTCACGATAAAATAATTTGCTATGATGACAGTAAAATTATTAATTGGATTTTTTGAGTTATTTCACTGTTAATAGTTTGGACAACTTTCAGTCAGCCGATGAAAAGCCAAGTAATTGAAACCTGCGCCAACTGCAAAGAAACCTAACGAGAATCACTGAGCATCATTCCCAGTACAAAGTTCTTGCATCCGCATTTCTATACTTTTGAATTTTAATTTAATTCCATATGTTTTTCCCATTTCCATAATTTTAACGAGCGATTAATCCAATAAACATACAAATTTCTTTTTAGTATATTGATACGTTTAAACATTGTAATTTGTATACAAGTACTTTTTTTGTATATTGATTAATACGGTACTTACTTATTATCCCGGCGGTCCGCCAAGAAGAACGATTTTTCGCCAAGATAAATGCCGGACACAAGAAATTATTGATGGTTTGGAATACGATTGGCAACAGTTTACCAGCACATTTGACGAAAAAATTGTTTGGCGGGAATGACCGCCGGGATAATACGTAAGTACCATTAATACTTTTGGCTTTGTTTTGGGAAACAACGATGTTTTAGTCTTTTAACGTCGCCAAGAAAAAATTGTTGGTGGGATTTACGCCGGCTAATCGAAAAGTATCATAGTTTGCCACCACATATGTTAGTGTTGAAAGTTAATTGCATAGTTTTAAGGATTAGAAACTTAAGTAATACAAAGAGACGGGGGTCAATTGTAACTGCGCCAACAGCTATCAATCAAATCGAGGGGCGAATTGACCGAAATCCATATCTTGCTCCCCCTCGAAAATACATGCTATCGCTGGTCTTTGCGACACCCCAAAAAACATCACTAGGTCCGGCTATCGCTGTAAGGGGTATCTCGAAAATATGCTACTGCTGGCGCTTTGCAAGACCCCAAAAACCTCACTGGTCCGGCCGTTGCTGTAGGGCCTCTTCAAAAAATGCTACCGCTGGCCCGTTGCGAGACCGCAGTGTTCCTCTATGATTGTCCCTTCCATTTCGCGGCCGTGGGTTAAATTCATCGTCAACGGTGCAACTCGCCCTTTTCTCCTTTCGACCGTTGCAACTAATCCATTCCCGTACAAAGGAAGCATTAATCAATGGAGCACGAATGCGTATCAAGTTTATGCACCGTTATGCTATCAAATGTGAAGTATTAACTAGAATCCTATGCAGTAGGAGAATTTGGATTCCAAATAAACGGACAATTCGAAATGTCCCATGTACAACATATTCTGGAGATATTTTATCATTCACTTATCTCTCAAAAGAAACCAATTTCCAATTAAACCTGCATTTGCGATGACAATTAGTGAGTCTCAAGGACAAACATTTGAAAAAAATTGAATAGTATTGAAGCCGCCAGTTTTT
Source organism: Cheiracanthium punctorium (assembly GCA_038373885.1). NCBI lineage: Eukaryota > Metazoa > Arthropoda > Arachnida > Araneae > Cheiracanthiidae > Cheiracanthium > Cheiracanthium punctorium. The sequence goes on along the minus strand of JAWZYV010012397.1, from coordinate 275,057 downwards.
CAATTGTACGTCGCAGAAAAGTAGTGTTCGATCATTCCATGGTTTGAGATGTTATATTAATTTTCTACTTAAATTTGATATACTTTTAAAAAGATACACGAAATAACTGTGTAGCCTTGACGAAACCTGGGCAGTATAGGAAATAAAATAAATAAATAAATAATAAAATGAGTAAAATAAACCGGGAAATGCCAAAAAACGTATTGCCGCTTTTTAAATATGGCTTAGCCAAGTTATACTCATTTTTCCTATCGTTCGCATTTTTCAAATAACTGGAAAATTAATGCATAATGACGTATTGGTATACGCTCGCAGCTGACGTAATAGAACAAAATAAAAAACGTTATAAGCAATGATTACAGAGGTATAAGCAATGCTTATTTAGAGGTTTAATATATTTCGGTCGAATTTCGACCACTGGGCGATCACTAGTCGTGTAAAAATACGCGGAACCTGTTAGGCAGGCCCTGATTACCGCACAGGTAAACTAGGCCATGGCTTAGGGCCCCCAAAATTATTAAAATAGTTTAAGTTCTATTCCTAAAAAATTGTGTTATGCGCTTAATTTTTAACAGTAGTGAAAACAGATAAAGCGATCATTTTGACAACACATTCCGCTGAGCAAAAGGGTTTGTTTACACTATATTCAGGCATAAAAGAAACGTCAGTATTAACACCCCAAGAATTCCACCATGGAGTAGTCACTGACGTGACAAACATTGGATTCAGAAGCATAACTTCTACATTAAATGCTAAAAATTTGTGAACTTTTAAGTTAAATCTTTTTGTACGGGAGAGAGTTTGCAGCTAAAGCACCCTCCCCTCCCCCTTATGTGGGAAATTGCGAAAGAAATACTGATATCACTGGTATGACCAACAAGAAATGACTACACAGGGGCCCCACAAAAGTTCTAGGCCTAGGCCCTCCGAATGCCTTAGTCGGGCTCTTCTGTTAGGGAAAGAAACGGCGAGAAAAACAGTCAAGAGCCGTATCTTTGAGACACCAATCTTAATTTATATATCAATAAGCGTTTTGAAGGTATTTTACATGTAATCCCAACCTCACAGGAGGTTCTCGATAATCCTTATTTTTACATGAATAATATACATGGTTTTGGAAAAGCACAAAGAAATGGAACCTGCCTGCAATCGAACCGGAACAGTAGATAGAAACGTAAGTTTAAGAAAACTTTTCCTTGATTCTAACCCAATTTCAAGACAGAATAACGGTTTAAGAACAAGGAGATGGAACACCACAATTAAAGGGACAGTGGCTGCAAACGAACCTAAACAGCAGAGGGAAATTTTCGTTTAAGAACACTGCTGGAGGATCATACTTCGATCTCACAAAGGTAAATTTATAGGAGGGGACACTTCTCTTAGTGGATAATGCCGTTGTTGCAAACAGATGGCGCTACGCACACTGCGTAACTGTGCATATCAGGTTGTTTATATATCCATCGAGGTGAAGTAAATGGAGAGCCTTGAATTAGAATTTCAAAAAATTAAATACATAGACTTATGAACGTGATATATAGTAATTACTGGCTTCAGATGTGTTTTAATTACATACTTGTCTTATAATACTATTTCATAATAAATATAGGCAATAGTTCGAAAAGAAGTGATATTATTATTTGTCAAATGCCAGTTACATTGGCCCTTAGGCCATTAAACTCCTAAATATTATGTATGCCATGTCTTTTATTATTTTGCCCAAAAGCTGTATTTTAAGAAATGTTAGTAAATTTAGAAGAATGTAGTTTGTGTGAACGCGATATTTATAATGATATATATAGTGTAATGATATATATATTTATATATAGTAATGATATATATATTTATAATGATATATATACAACGATTTAAGAATACGGGTATGCAACCCCACAAAGAAACAAACACTGGCTGCAAAAAGTTTAATAACAAGATAAAAGAATAACAAATGGACACTCCGTGGATTCTAACCCAACCTCAAGACGGAGCAAGCAACGGTTTAACACGGGGATGGAACACCACAAAGAAACGGAACCTGGCTGCAATCAATCCCAAACAATAGACAGAACCTGCAGTTTAAAAACACGGATACAGAATAATAATTCGAAACCTACCAGCAGACGAAATCAACGCTTAAGAATACTGTGATAGAAAAACACACAAAAAAATTACACTACCTGCATTCGAACCCAACTAACAGAGGAAACATCATTAAGAACATACTAGACTATGGACATTCTCCCCATACAAACCCAACCTCCAGACGGAACAATGGTATAAGAAAACAGTTAAAGAATAATACTACAGCATGGACACTTCCTGGATTCTAAGTAATTATGAATTACCGATGATTCTTACTGGAGATTTTAATGTTAATTTTCGCTCTCAAGAATCTCAGCCGTTAGTTGATTTTTTAAAAGAAAAATTTGATCTAACTAGGAATACTTCTCGACTTCAATCAACAACGCGTTTCGGTACATCGATAGATGCTGTATTTTCAAGAAAATTAGCAAATTTAGAGAGTTAAATTTATGTTTCACATTATAAGTTCCCACAAACCTATAAATAAAAAATTATGATGACATCCAAGTACTTATTTCCATGAATAATATGAATATAACATTTATATAATCTTTGTAAAGTACATGAATAATAAATATAATGAAATTATAATATGATATTTATTTTAAGTAAAGTTTAATCATTTCAGTGAAATGTGTCGTAAACGTCAAAGAAGTTTTATTTCCATCGAGCGTAAAGATTACACGCACACACTTTTTTTTCTTTCTTTCTTACTTTTTTTTTTTTTTAAATGGCGCATCACATAAAAATGGCAGTCACGTTCACAATACGTGCATATTTTTTAATGAAAAATTATTAATACAAATCCTAATTAATACTGTCTAAATTTAAACTAATAATCTATTCTAAATTTAATTTAAAAGTTTTTAACAATAACTGTTTTTTAAAGCTTTCAATTTTCCTCTTAGCCTTCTCAATTACAGCGCATTAACGTACTTCTAAAGCATTTCCCTCTTATCAGCTGCTTTGAAATAAAATAACAGTTGACACCAGTTTTCTCTCCTGCTAAAAGAATAATCATAACAACACCTCTTCCTCGCATATCTTTGCTCTAGCTGAAGCAGATGTGTTTGCGGTTTTGCCCTGCTGCGCAAGAAGCATATTGCTCGAAAAACACCTGCTAAAATTGTTTGAGAAAGATGGAGATCCCTTTTTCTATAGCAATAGTCTAACGGTCATTCTTTAGCAGTTGGAGAGTAATTTTCGTAGGGGGCAAGCCACTCACTTCATGTGAGGAGGCTTTTGCCCACCGACACGTAATATATACCGCGTTCTTATACCGCGGAATTCGCATCTACGCCAATCACTTTATGGTGACGGAGGCGTCCACCACGAGGTACCAGGCCGCTTTAGCACGCTGTATATTTTCTTATGAAGATGCTCCCCCTAGTCATCATGTTTTTATATGTGTATTTTTCTCAAGTTTTCAATAGTCAAGTGAATCTGATGTTCTGAGCAAATAAATATTTAAGTCTAAAAGAAAAAGTGATATGTGATCTCATCTTTTTTGTTGTGTGGTTCAGTGTTCCTTCCATCACTGTAGGAGAATCGACGAGCGGAAAGATGGATGTCTCTCGCCACAACAATACTATGGGTCAAAACTTTGTTGGCCTACTCTTTCAAGTGTGTGAATCGTCATTTTGTTGTGTTTCGCGGATTTGTTTGCTCGTATTCGAAGTGAAATAACTACGATGCCGATTTAACAAAAATCTTTTTAACTCCGTTGCATTCACAGGCAAATCTTGATTCTCTCTACAGAGCTCGATGCCTAGTTTTGATTCTACACAACGCTTCAAGTTTCTCCACAATATGCGACAACAAATACCAACCAACGCTTGTATTTACGATCACCGCCTTCTACCGTACATCTACATAGGATAATGGCAGAAGCAAATAAAATGATATTTCGTTTCATACTAGGAGTTACTCAACTTTAACCATCGAATTTTTTGAAAACGTTGCTTACATTCTGAGATTTTATTTATTTTTTCTTTTCGCACGCATAATTTTTGTTCGCACATCGCGTAAAATCGACTTAAGCGAATGAAACTAAATTTGACGGAATGACGGAATGATCCGTCATAAACTGTAGGTATTAAATGTTTTCAAAGTTTTGATTAGGTTTTGGGATTTTGCGAAAAATTTATAAAAGCATGCAACTATTTGTTCACGCATCACGTAGTAACTTAAAAATTAAATGAAATGCTGACATGATTGGAGGTCACCTAATTTAAATTATAGAGGTTTAATGTTTTAAAATTTTGATTGATTTTGAGATTTTGCTAAAAGTTATTCAAAATCCGTAAATGTTCCTTCGCGCTTCCTGTAATAGCCACTATAGCCCCCAAAAATGCAGTTGAGTGATATTATAGGTAGACAAAGAACTTAAACTACGGGCGTCGAATTTTTTAAATTTTGATCTACAGTTTGAGATTTTGGGAAAAAGTATTAAAAAACTAAAATTTTTGTTTGCGCACCACATTATAACGATTTGACCAAATGAAATTAACTTCATAATATGATAGGCGGTTTCTTGTCACGAATATCGGCGTCTAATTTTTTGAAATTTTGATTAGATTTTGAGATTTTGCGAAAATTTATTTAAAATGTGCAAAATTTTGTTCGCGCATCACTTTATCTATAAAAATAAAATTATACATTTGTTTTTTTTGCAATTTGTTCTATCCATTTCAAGCTCCTGGGAGCCAGCGAAGTGCGTCCATCCAAAAAAAAAAAAAAAATGTCTGTCGTCTATCATTCTTTCATTCTATTCGTGACGCTTTTTTTTTGTTTGCGCATCACGTGATAACGACAAAATGGAGCTAAATGAAATTTAGTGATATCATAGGCGGTCACTCAATTTAAACTATAGGCGTTTATTTTTTTTTATTAAATTTGGAGATTTTGCGAAAACTTTTTCAAAATGTTAAATATTTGTTCTCGAATCATGCAATGAAAACTGAAGCGAATGAAATGGAATTTCGAGACACTATATATCGTATTCCAACTTAAACTATAGACATATAAGTTGAAAATCTAATCAAAATTTTTCGAAAATTTTGATTAGATTTTCAAACTTTGCGAAAATGTTATGAAAATGCGTAAACAATTATTTACATCTCACGTAATATAGACTTAAGCAAAAAAAAAAAAAAAAGAAATTTGATGAAACGATAGGTGGTCACTTAGCGCAAAGTATACTCGTCGGATGTTTTAAATATTTTGACAAGATTTTGAATATTTAGTAATATTTATTAAATGCATTATTATTTGTTCGCATATCAAGTAAAAACGACTAAATCAAATGAAATTATATTTCGTGACATAATAAGTGTTCATTCAATTTAAACTATACCAGTTTAATTTTTTAGAATTTTAATCAGATTTAGAGGTTTTGCGAAAATTTTATGAAAGGCGTAAATTTTAATTTGAACGTCATGTAATAACAACTTATAAATAAAATGAAATTTGGTGACACGATAGGCAGTCACTCAACTTAAACTACAAGCACCTAATGTTTTGAACATTTTGCTTAAATTTTGAGATTTTGGAAGAATTTATTCAAATTCGAAATTTTTTGTTCGTGCATATTGTGAAGACCGCTGAAACAAATGAAAAGAAATTTAATGACATAATAGATTCTTAGTCAAACTGTAAGTGTTGATGCTTTTCAAATCTTTTAACATTATTTGATGTTATGCGAAAATCTATTCAAAATGTATAAGTATTTGCTCGCGCATCACATATAAACCACTGCATAAGCGTAAAGTTTTCAAAATTATTGGGGGGGCCGGGCCCCACAACCACAAATATTCACGTCAGTGGCGTAGCCAAGGGGGGGGGTTAGGGGGGGTCATAACCACCCCCCATGTGGAATTTTTTCCCACTCAAAATGTATATTCTTCACTGTCTTATCATACACCCGTATACATATGTGTGAGTTGCCGAAATCGTAACTCCCCCCCCCCCCCATGAAAAATTTCTGGCTATGCCACTGATTCAGGTACATATTACTTACTCATAGCTGCCAACTACTACGGAATAGAATTAACCACTTTTTCTACATGATTTTTCGGCTTAAAATATAGCAAAATTTTTGTGCTTCTCACGCGAGCTGGTTACTATTTTTAAAAAAATAATTAAGAAATAGACTGTTTACAAAACGTGGTTAATTATATTCCGTAGTAGCTGGTAGCTATGACCTACTATATATAAGTGTAAATTATTGGAGGCGCTCGAGCTCTATGGGTCCATAGAATTCTACATCTATGTAAATTATCCATGTTAGTATCTTCCTACCATGTTATAAGTTAAAAATAGAAGTTAAGAAAAAAACATTTTCGATGAGATAGTGTATTTTGGACACATCTGAACTTTTCTTCATTTCATACTTCACATTGCATAATCTGATTTTAATGAACCAGAGCCTGCCGAGGGCAGCTTATAGTCACATTGTGTGTTACGTGGCGTCACAATGAATACTAAATCATGATTGAAATCAAAAGAAGAAAAATTTTATAAATACAAGTAAAGGTTTTTTTTAAACGTTTGTAAATGGCGTGCATACTTTTTTTTTCATGTTAGTATTAATCAGTTTTCTATATTTAATGATAAATTATTGGGTGGGCTCAGCCCCTATTCACAATTTATTGGGGGGCTCGAGCCCCACGGGCCCATATAACTCTACGCCTATGAACCACTGAAGCGAATAAGAAAAATTAGCATCATTATAACTGGTCACTTTAACTGTAGCGTCAGTGTATTTCAAGTTTTATCAAAACAAAATCTCAAAATAGATTTTGAGATTTTGTTTTGTTTGAGTTAAAAATAGGAGTGATTGCTGTTAAAAAGCATTATCCAGCTATTCTCTTTACGATTTCATATTCAATATACCAGCATCTTCTTCTGTAACTTTAAATGAACGTTAAGAGCGCATTTCAGAAAAAGGAAACGTTAATTTTAAACATAAAATGTTTCCTTCCTCTATTGACAATTTGACTCAGCAATTTGTTATTTTCTAATATGCAATCTTTTAACAATACACGAATATATTACTTTGCTTTCTATACCTCTGCTAGTATGCCAATTCCAAACTAAAATTCACGCTTTTTGAAAGTCTGCTTTGCATACTATTCCGTCAACGGTGGTTACTTCAGCTATTATTTCATAAATCTCTTCTCTGCAGTCGATGTATAATAACATCTTAAACTTTCATACAAATACGTTCACTGGAAAGCCAGTTTCACTGATCATTTCTTCGGTGAAACGCTATTTTACTAGTTAATAGTCCAAACTGTACAAATATAGCAAATCTTTTAACAAAACCTAATGAGATGCCTTAAAACTGTTATCATTAAACTTGTTTGCGTTTCAAAAATTTGTCTGTATGATAGAAATCTGGTGGAAAATCATAATAAGAGGAAAAACTAACATCCCTTGCGTTTAATTTCGAAGATAAAGTACAAATAGTTTTAGCTGCTAAGAAAAATCCATGCTTCTTAATGAAAAATATTTCAGCAGGTAAAAATAAAATACCTTCATAGTATGACAAATAACCAGTCACGTGCACAAAAGGGGTGGTTGGGGGTTCAACCCCCTTTTCATAAAACTTTTAACAAAGTACATAAAGTTGTAACAAATATTATATATCTACATTCCTCCCCCTCCATAAAGAAGTCACTCTTCTTCCTTTATCAATGAAACTTTTGTTTGCCTCAGAATATGCCTGGATTAAAAAACGAACTTAAGAGGTCTTTGGCCTATCAATAAAAGTTCTGAACATAGCGTTACACAGAAATTAGACATTTTAACGACTGAATCAAATGAAATGATATTTCTTGGCATAAGTGTTCATTAAATTTAAACTATAATAATTGAATTTTTTAAAATTTGAATTAGATAGGTAGTTTAAGAATTTAAGGACCCATACATTTAAGCATATAGAAGTAAAATGAAATCGGGACACGGTGTTCTTGCACCTACAAGAGTTTCTTTTATTTTCCAAGGGTAAAAAAGACATAGATAGTGGCCCACTTACCCAGTATAATTCATAAAGCAGAAAACAAAATAGCGTTTTACTTTCAGAATTACAGAACTGAAAAAAAAACATAATTTGTAAGGGAAGAATGCAGTTTTCTCACTTTCCTACGGTGCAGTTTTGCTTAATTTTGAAATTTTGAAAAAATACAGAATGAACAGAAATAGAAAATCTCCGATTCAAACAATATAAGTACTGAACAAATTTCTCTGAGTATTTTCATTTTTTTAAACTTTTGAAACAACGAAATGTAAAAATTGTAAAAACAATATAAAAAAATTTTCGTTTAGAACAATAAATGCATTTATACAGAGCTCGGAAAAAAACATTAATTTAGTGGGAAATTTATTTATATTATTATTATTACTTCATATTTAAAAAAAGTGTTTCACTCTTCTAAGAGAAAAAAAAAGCTAAACCGAAGTAAAAGTTTTAAGGAAATAATTGCAACAAAACAAAAAATTTTAATTTTACACAAATGCTATTTTATAAGCGCAATAAAGCATCTTGAAATTCTTTTTATACAAGCATTATATGTACTCAACTCATAACTCAACTTGACAGATAATGGATATTTTGCCTCCTACCCATACTTACATATTGTGTTATTTAGGATAGTAATATTGTGAAGACTTTCAAATGTAAACAAATTGTAGGCTATAAATTATGGCATTGTGAAGTATTTTCGTCTGTGGTTGTATATTTAAACTGTCTAATTTTTCATCGTAATACTATTACACATAATTCAATAAAACTATGCATATCATATGGCTCCCGAAGAGTCTGGAATATGAGCAATGGTATCAAAAACACTCTTTCGAAATTTTTATTCATTTGATGCAGTCTGTACTCTCACAAACAACAAACCTAAATAAGGATTTCACTGAAAATATTCTGGTGCTTTTAGATTAAAATGAATAAAGACAATTTTTAGATATGTGTGTTATTTTTATACAAGATGTCTCAGAAACACTGACCTATGTCTTTATTCTTTAAACATACATATATACGTTTCAACGAGCAGGCATGTACCGATTAGGCATTGCCCACTGCATCTGCCTGATGGAATGGTGCCCATTTTAGGATGGGGGAGGGACACCCTGTGAGCGGCCAGCCTTAACCCCTATGAAGGGACACCCAATTTAATATACCTACAAAAGCCGGGATTGGAACCCGGACCCAAGCGTGATAGAATTCACTACACAACTTGGGTGGCTTATTTATTGAATATTAATCAAAGACATATCAATAAATTGAAAAGTTACGTAAAAAACAGGTACAGAATTTTATGGTATTAATTAAAATTTAAGGCGATTAAATCTGAAAAAATTACAAAATTTGAATTGTTATACGGCCCCTGTACCAAAAAAAAAACCATTTAGTAAAATGTGCGCTATGCAGTAATTAGATGATTTACAAAATTTGAACATTTTATCCTTAATGTGTAGAAAAAAGGAAACTAAATGCATGCATAATTGTGCCATTTTTTCAATGAATATGGAACGGAAAAAAATCGCATTGAATGATCGCTTTCAGGGATCGTACACAAATTAAAAGAGAAAAAATGACTGCATATATACATACTTTTGTTAGTACTGATATTGTACAACCGCTTATCTACCTCTTTAAACATATCTCTGAGCCTTTTTATGATGAGAGGGTGAAACACTTTATATGTCACCTAATTACTGTACGGAGCACATTTCACTAACTGGAATTTTTTTCTTCTTTTTTCTTTACGTATGAAACGTATGAACGTACGGAGACGTATGAAACTTTAAATTCTACATTTCTTCATATTTAATCGCCTGAAAATTTTTAATCGATACCATAAAAATCTGCAACTTTTTATGTAATTTTATAATTTCTTGTATATCTTTATGATTAATATTTAAGGAACAAAATCGAAGATGGATATATCTGAAAATCCTAAAGGAATAAACGCCTACGTCCTTGTTTCTGGGGCACCCTTATATGTGCGTTATTTACAAAGCTATTAATTTGAATAAACTTAAAAGCTTATACACTTAATATACTTAAAAGCTTAAAAGCTATAACTTCTTTTTTTTCCCTGGAAGTTTCTCATGTCTTATGCGAAACTTCCAGGGAAAAAAATAAAATAAAATAAAACTAATAAAATCCTACATCTGCAATCGCACTTCAAAAGTAGCGGTTTTCGGTTTATAAATAGCCCTTCTAAAATTTTTGGAGTTCCTGACTTATACCATGTTATTCGTTTCAGATATCTTAAAACTTTAAATTTAACGAGTTTTTATAATTTTTAGAAACCAGAACAAAAATTTTATCGCCTAAATTCAACGTAAATATTCTATTTTAATTTCACATTGCAGGATCCTCATAATACTATGATTCTATCAAAACTTTTTTTAAACGGCTGAAAGTTTTGTCGTTTCTTCCGACAGCTCATTGAGAATCTGTTGTGTATAGCTCCGTTTGTGGTACATCACGGGTAATACTTATCTATCTATATGTATCGTCAGTTTTGCAAGAAATCTGTTGTTAAGGCGCTGAAGAAGTTGAAGAAAAAATTATGTAAAATCAGTCACCATCTTTCTACAAATGGAGGTTGCGGAAATCGGTAGGCAAGCATCAAATTCTGTTTATGACCGCAATAAAAAAAAATCAAAGAGAAAATCAAAGATTTTCAGATCTTTTAAGAACTTGTGGATTATAGAGCTGTTTATGCATTTCTTCTATAAAACCGAATTGAAGAGTTATTTTTCAAATGAGTAAGAACAAAATACAAAAAGGTCTTGGAGTCTGTTACTTTATTCCTCATCCAAGCAAAAAGAAGTCCTGCACAACATAGTTACGCCACTGATCTAAGCGTTTTACTTGAATATATGTTTTATTTTTTTGCACTTCTCTCACTTATGGAAGACTGGGACATTTTTAGATGTTCAAGTGTGTTACAATTCACAGCAAGAATTTTATGGATATCCCTTTATTAATATGAGATGAAGTCGGATATGTCAAAAGAGTGTTTTTGGCCCTAAGTCCCATAGGTTAAGAATTTTGAAAAATTCGCTCTTGTAGAGCACCTACATGGCAAATTTCGTATTTGACACGTGAAAACGCGGCATTATTTTCTGGTCAGCCAAATACTTTGATAAGTTTCTCTAAATTCTTTGACTACATGAGTCTTAAAATGTTTTAACCATTAGATGAGTAAAAATATGGTTCAGAGAAAGAGATTGTACATGATATTTTTTTCGGGTTGATTTATGCCTCTTTTCTGGAGAGTTTGGCCACGAGAATCGGCACGTTCGCGTGTTCCTCTTTTAGAAAGAATCTCCAGACGTTTCATCTAGTAGATTTAGTGATATAAGTCTCTTCAGCTTCTCTATTAATGCATGCATGCATTCTCTAGAAAGTATTCAGCAATCATAAAACAAGAGTCTTGCGCTTTTTCATTTTACACTAAGATGTTTCAAGTTACAAATCTAATTCTAAAAATATGGCATTGTTGCCACGAAAGCAAGACGACGTTTGTTTTTGTTTCTGTTACAGAAAAGATTGTTTATCACATTACGTTGATTTTTTTTAAAAGGACTCTTTGAAGGTTGCTAAAAGTAGCAATATGTTAGTGCAATTTTATTTTGTTATTTACCATGATAGTTGAATACTTCACTTTTTAAATAAAATTTGCGATAATTTGGCTAACATAAATAGTTCATAAAAATATTTCTGTTTGAAATAGACTATGTAAATTGACAATAGTTTATTAAAATGAAATATTAAATTTATGATGACGAACAACTGAACACAAAATGTACATTTGTTTTATCACTTGAAAAGGACACAAAAAATTCAGTCATATTTTATACTTTTTATTATATAGTCTTAAAAAAACATATCATTTTTTAAGACGCTTTTCTTTTACCTGCTGTTAAAATTAGGAATTGAAAAGAGAGTATTGAAACTTTTCTCCGAAAAAGGAAAATGGATTTTTGTGTATTTTTCTTAATCTTTATGTAGGTTAGGTATTTCTTTTACGTGCTTATCTTTATTAAGCAAATACTCACTTAAAACCAGCATTTTATGTTTTCAGGAAAGTAAGAAAACATATTAAAACGTGAGCGGAATGAATAAGAAAAGTTTAAAATGTTGCAGAGGAAGTAAATGGTAGGATTTTTGTCGGGAAAAGGAAGATTATGGCATCGTTTCTCTCTCCCTCTCTCTCTCTTTTTCTCTCTCATGGAAAGAGGAACAGAAAGAATGTAAAAATCGTGCATTATCCGTAAAATTCACAAAAAATGTAAAATCTTTCTTGGCACTACAACAATAAGAATACATACCATCTTTCAAAAATTTGAAATATATCTTAAACGATTTATTTTCTAAATGTAGTTTTTTTAAAACATGACAATTATCTAGGAATTTTTACAATTTTGAAATGATAAATTTTAGTTTTATTTTTAATTGTGTTCGCAAAGGTATTGATGATGTTTCTAACAGAAGTATTTTGATGGTAACTAGTTTTAAGTGGTTTTAAGTTAATGACACTTGAAAGGACATTAACACTTATATTCCCTAACTAATAATATAAATACTATGAGTTATTTAATTGATTTTTGAATTTTTAGCTAAAATGTCTAATAAATATGAATATTTGAAGGTGAAGAAATTCATTATTTGATTATATATATTCAGTTTGATGTCCCTTTTAAAACGTTTAGAACACGTGAAAAATATGTTTACTTGCGTCAGTTCAGCTTTATAGATCATACAGCAATGGAAATAAATTTGATATAATAAAGTATATAAGAATTTTTTTGTCGAAAAATGTTCGTAGATGGATATTTTCACGTTTAAAAAAACATAAGTACCTAAATCAGTATACGAAAGTGCCTATCTCTATATGAAAGATCTATATGAAATCTATGTGAAAGATCTATATGAAAGATTCATAGAAAATCTATATGAAAGTGCCATGGTAATAATTATTTTAAGTATGAAAGCAGGCCAATCATACATTTTTTTTAGACTTTTGCTAGATTATTTTTGAAGATATTCTGTGTTTTTTACTGAACACCACTGAATTTTTTTTAAAATTCAAGTCGTCTCTGTACCTTTGGAGTCTGGAGAAGGCGCAAGGAAAAATTAATTTATCAACGAAAAATTAACAAGCTAAAATAGATATTTAATAATCATACACACATCAGATGGTCACGCAAACAGGCAAGTTATTTTACGCTTCCAGTGGTACAGATAGCGTGTCCAATTGGAACTACTCTAAATGCCTTATTCACCAAACACTTGACATGCGAATTACTCCAAATACCGATGCTAAAGTCATAGGTAAGATATCTTACCGATGACTTCACGCGTGCTTGGATTCATCCGCTTTCAAGTGTTTGGTGAATAAGACCGTCATCATTGTGATTTGCTGGAGTAGCGAAGTTGACCGACTGGTCTTTTAGAGAAGGTTTTCAGGTGTGTATTGTCCTCTGGTGTATTATATATAAGTTTATCGAACTCGCCGCAGGTCTTTGAACTAATGACTATTCTAAACTGAAACTTTCAATGCGAGTCAACGAAAATTAATTAATTCAAAACAGATGCAATGGGCTAACGAGACACTCAAGGAAAGCATGCTTCTATTAGCATTAAATAATAAAAGTTAATTTTTAATATGCTATTTTTACAAATCGAACCACTTTCAAGTAAACCTGATCATTTACGTTACATGTGGGCACTTTTAAATGACTTTTTTAATATACTTGAATCTAGCTTTACAGTAGACGGTAGAAATCTTATAATGGCTATAATTGTAGCAAAATGGAACAAATTTCAAATTAAAAATAATTGCTTAGACAATACTCACGAGCAAATTTTCAGCTTAATGTAACTGCGAATATTGAGTTCAAAATCGCTCAGCTCTATTAGCAAGCTTGCTAATGTGAGTAATTACTCAAGTTACAAAGAATTAAAAGAAAAATATATCATGGTATTCTCATTGCTCTTTCAAAGCTTTGATGAAAGGTATTCTGATATGTACTGGGAAATAATAATTCATTTTTGCTTAGTTGTATTAGTGAGGGTTATTCCGTTCTCCTCACTTCTGTACTACTGAAATGCAATAGTACTCCTGTTTATGCAGGAACAATGCACAGAAGGATGTTTTTCTGGATTTCGTTTAACATTGCTCTATCAACCATACCTATGAGTAAAGCATTTTATTGAAAGAATACATCTCTGAGCTACAAAATATGCATTCAAGTGTAAGTCAGACTGTCGATATTATCTAAACAAATCAATTATCTCTGTCTGTAAGAAAAATTTAAGTTCTGCAAGTGAGTTGCAATTTACGCAATATCATTGAAAAGTTTGAAATTAGTAAACCTTAAAATTGGGATCTCATCAACATAAATTTACATGAAATTCGTAAAACAATAATAATAAAACTGATTACAAATTGTATATTTCTTTTTTTTCTATATATGATAAGGACTATTCTTCAGCTACGTAATCGATCATTTGAAAGGTTTTTATAAATAAACATAAATCATTACTACCATAAAAGTATACGTGATAAAAATCTTTTCGGACTTTTTTTTTCAGTTTTGGTGATTTTGTTTACACGCTGAATATCATTTGTTTCAGCGTGTTTAAAAAATTGTGATTAACACAATTGAATTATATATTTCACATGCCGCAGTTTAGTTAAATTAAACTACGACATAATTGTTTATTTTCGTAAAATGGGCAAAAAAATTATATTTTTTCACCGTGTTTTATTGTTATCGGAAAATAGAAATATGTCTTTCCATAAGCATTTCCGAGGAAAATAAAGCGTCTATTGAATATTTTTAAACGTAACTGAAATACTTTTCCATATTGATTCTATATTTCTTTACTGAAACATTTTAGATAAAACAGAGAAAGTTTCACTTCAAAGTATTGTGTGTAAGGTTTTTATATGCACAACTTTTATTTTAAAAGGATGAACAGTTTAAAACTCAATTTTATTATTTTAACAAAGAATGTAAATGCCAAAGTAGGATGTTTATTGCTAGTTTGTTTATAACTTTTAATGTTAAGTAGTTACCATTTTAAAAGTAATAAAAATTGAATTTACAGTTAAATAATGTCATACTTTTCTTTTATAACAAACATGTTCAATATTATTCAGAAATGATTCGGAAAACTAAAGAACAGTGGACTTAAACTACTTGCAAACATAGAGAAAATAATACCTTAACTCTTTAAGGCTTGATTAAATAATCGCTCTTTGAATTAATTTTTCTTTTGATTACAGAGATTATATTTGTAATAAAAAAAGAAATAAAAAATGATTATAAAATTTTCGAGAAAAACTGGGTTTTCTTTAGGTGCACAAATTAGAACATGCATCTTGTACGGTAATCTCGGTAATTTTTATGTCCCCAGTTGTGGACGCAGTGCCTGAAAGGGTTAAAGCATAGTTTTGTATATCCTAAAAAGTTATGAAACTTTAAAAAAAAATTGACTATTTTGCGAAGAAATAATTAATTTTCCCAAATTACTTAGAAAAATAAATGAGTATAACCTATTCATTTCACGTAAAATGATGCAGTTTTTGGAGAATAAAACCACTAATTTTTATACTGACATAGGACATTTATTTAAGACTTTTAACAATTTTTTTAATAATAAATCAATATGCTTCGTTTAACATGCGCCGCTATATACTTCCAAACCTATTTAAGTCCCTAATATGAGAAAACGGAGGTGATTTAGTGACCAAAAGGGTAACTTTAAAACACATTCTTTTTTTACATTAAATTTACCGCAATTGTTGAGTGCGTAATAGAGCTGGAGGTTGTTGATTCAGGCTTCCTCTTATCTACTTCTAGTCTGGTGGTGTTATGATACCCAGACGAAAATAAATAAAGACCACATGTTCTCTCAGTTCTTGTTAGTTCTGTGAACTTTACATTATGTCTACTGTTAAAAGGTTTTAGCAGGTTATTTTTTTTTAGACTTACTCGTTTGGTACTATCTAATGTTACTCAAACTTGGATTGGCATTGTGATATCATGAAAGACACAGGACGCTTAATACCTCTTTACAAAACAAAAGAGAGGAACAAAAACCATAAACGTATAGTTAAAGTAAAAGCAGTGTGAATTAGAAGAAAGTGGATGAGACGTAGAGAGAGAGACACACGTTTATTTTACAAAATTCTGATCAAAGAAAGTTTAATTTGAACAGATTTCAGTTGAGTCCTTATATCTGCAAAAGGAACGTGTAGTACAAATCATTGGGGCCGTATGTTTTTTCGCTGGGTAGGTTGATAATTGATAAAGAGGTTGAACTTTGGGAATCATCTTCTTTCTCGTGATGGTATAAATTATAGGGAACAGAGAAACTCCACGCTCTGTGTGAACCCCGGGACTGACATTTATAGATTTAAAGCAGACCAATACAGCTAAGCCATCAGTATTCGACAGTAACTAAACTAATTTATTTTTCTTTGACTTTAACACTTGCAATTTTAAGTGTTCTTTTAGGAGATATTACTTCGTCAGTTTTAAAAATTAATAAATAATTTCGTAGCATTTGAAAATAAGAATATCAAAATTTGTTTTTCTATGTATAGATAAAGGTGCCGCAGGAAATGAACAAATATTTAGAGCTCTTATTTATCTTAGTCCTTTTGTTGCTTTCAGAAATCATTTATCGTTTTTGTACTTTAAAACACATAAGTCCATGTATTCACTCTTAATTCCTACAGTTAATGTTGCAGGAATTAAGAGTGGATGCAGAAGATGGTATACTTGAGCAAAAAAGGATAAAAGTTTACAATATTCTGATGAAATATCTGACTACGAAATTCTGATTTATGTAGTTATATTACTTAATATTCAAAAAATTGAAATAAGAAGCCGGAAACAGATAATCCAGTTTTTCTAAGGGGCCAGTATTTTTTAGCTGTTTCAGTAAACCAAGAATTTTAATGGCACATTCGACGTCACGAGAGTGTTTACTACTATTGTTTATTGCCAATCCTGCATTATACGTTTTACTCCATTTTGTTTAATTGTTTAAAAAATTGTAATTATGCCTCATATTTTACCGATAACTAGGTTCCTAGTAGCACAAATAGTTCAAAAGACATCTTTTGAGGGACATCTAGGGGTGTTACTTTTACAGCTTGTAGCTTTCTTTTAAAATATCTCTAAAGTATGTTTAACATCTGATAGCCATTTTAGTTTTATTACCATTAATAACTCAAAAATAAGCACATTCAAATTGGATAATTAGGAATCAACATTATAGACTTCATAGGTATTGCTGATAAAAAGAGTTTATGTCTGTCATTATCTGTTGAGAAAAAAAAAGCTAAATATGATTCTTTCTAACACAATTGGGACATTACATTGAGAAAGAAAAATATGCTAAGCATATTTCAGTGGTCAAATACAGATATAAATTTTGACATAAAAGCGCTTAGTGAAAGTACGTTTATCTGAATTTATTTGGCAGTTCTATAAAAAGCTCTCTACTCTGAAGGCACAGAGTATTTCAATCATTTTTTGTATTTGCTTCCAAGAACACGCCCCAAAACATATTTTAATATCCGTATCAAAAGTATTCGGAAAATGGAATTTTACTAAAACATAAAGTCTTATTTCTACTCCTTTTAAGTTCTGACACATTTAAAAAAACGAAATACGAAAAGAAAATATTTATTTACAAAAATGTTTCTTTCTTAAATTCTGCAATTCCGTGCCGATGGCGAATATACATTTTATAAATGAATTATGAGAGCCGAGTAGTAACAGAGAAAATCTTAACTGGCTCTTAATTTATTTACAGTCTCTGTAATCGGCTCCGTCAAAGACACACTTGTAATTTTCCACTCCAAGGTAATTGGGTTAGTCTTGGCCTGTCGATAGCGACATTTTTCTCACGTGACTTCATAAATGACAACACAAGAACAAAATTGTCTTGTAAAGCCTGCAGACATTTTCTTTTATCAAGCAAACGTCAGATATAACTTAATATTGTTCGCATTTGACGTCGCTTCGTCTTACCTCCGCGTCCAAATGGGTCTACCTGAAGAATTGAAGTTGGACGGATAAGCTAAGGTTTAGAAACTGATTTAATTACTCTTTAACTGAAGGTCAATAAAGGACTTGCGATACTTTTAAAGAATTTTAGCGACTCTCAAATTGATTTTTAAGTAACACAATAAAGCGGACTTTTTGGTTTAATTCACTCAAGTTTAAAAATGAATTATTTCCTGGAATAATTGCCTCATTTTGGTATTCTTGCGCAGTCATGTTTGAAATATTTTATCGTTTTATTTCAATCTCGCTACACAAGTGAACGAATTAAAGAATATTTATCGAGCACAAGGACGAATTTATGGGGATTCGAACATGATAAATAAAGTGAAATTATGTTTTCGTTCGTACTTTACGGTATATTGACATGTTTATAACAATTTGTTGCGTCTGTTAGGTTCAAGGTTCACGATGAGCATTATTTATGATAATATTTTAAAAGAGAAAAAAAAATTTAAGCCCATTTAAGCAAATCATGTTGTTGTGTTACCTAAATTTTCTGCAAAACTTTGGACATTTATTATATAATCATATGATTCTTTCTGAAAATGTATATTTAGATACAGCTATTGATATATAGCCATCCCTTTAACTGATGTTCTCAATGAACTAATGTTCTGCACAAAAGAAATTATTGAGTTGCTTAAAACAAAGGCTTATTTATATTTTCAATTTATCGACAAAAATCTTTTCTCGCAAATTTTTCACTTTTAAGGTAAACAAACTAAATTCCTGGTGACTAAAAATATTCTGAAACATTCATTTAAAAGTAACACATTATAGTATTGAAATTATGTAATAGCTAAATAACTTAAGTATATAAATATGAAATATGCTATACTACATTAATATATATTAGAAACATAAGCACAGATTAATGAGAAGAATAGCGTTTGTTGACGAATAGGGATGGACGTGAGACACGCTAGACGAGAAACAGGGTCGTCTCGTCTCGTCTTGCAGTGGTAGATCTTTGTCTCGTCTCGCAGAGAAATTGCCTGTCTCGTCTCGCGAGTATCGCAAAATTAAGGACTGCGATTTTGTTACCATATTTTTAGTAAAATTAATACTATTTTATTGAAAATTAATATTAATAATAACAATTAGTTACATATCACCATATTCGTGCATATATTAGTTACCATATTAACTCATATGTGCATTTGAAGTGATAAAGTGTTTACCAGTTTATTTCTTTATCCTCTCCTTTGTGTGTTTCGTACATCCCACTCGCTGTCCTAATTTTAAATGTTAAGTGTTTGTGTGTATTGTAGAGTGCTGATAGTATACAAGGAACGATAACAAAGGAGACGCAAGTTAAACGGTAGAGGCTTCAGACATAGAGCACCCTCCATCTCAGGGTGGCATACCTCCTCATATGCAGCACTGCAATTTCGATTGTAAAGTAATTCGAATCGTAAATTTATGCCAGACAATGTCTCGTCTCGCAAAATCTTTCTCGTCTCGCATGCGAGACAGTGTGAGATTTCTTCCGTCTGGTGTCCTTCCCTATTGACGGGAACGCTAATTTGAAGATACATAACTTGATGACAAGAAATACTTTGTGTAATTAAGTAATCAAGAACAATTAACAGGATATTTTAATCCGGTTATAAATTGTAAATCCTGATAATTTTACTAGTAATCCTTTCCATAAAATGAAGTTAGCCTACTCGTTAGATTGTCGAATAAGTGTCTGGAGGGTTGTAAAACCCATCACTGAATGCAAACATGTTCATCGGGTGTACGACAATACCAACTCCGTGATTTCGAAAGTTCTCTAGGCGGTCATTAACAGTCTGTGAGGGGAAGAAATATTCATAACATCCTTCGTCGTTTGACGAAAATGTAAACTGATAAGGTTATTTCGGAAAAAGACGCAAATAACACTATAAAAGCATAGCTGGTGAACTGAATAGCTTATCGTACGGTTTTTCTTTTGCTAATTTTTTCAACTTTTAATCAGATTAAAATAATGACAATTACTGTTGTCTCTTCAAAGAAAAAGAAAAAGAACTTATCCTAAATACGGGTTAGGAGCGCTAAAAGGACCCCCACGGAGGGCATCCCACCCATAGGACTAGATCCCTCGTTACGAGCATGCATGACAGAAAAAAAATGGCACATGGACAAGCGCTTTTCTATCTTGAAGTGCAGGTAACAGATTCAAGTTTTTGTGCACTCCATTAGTAAATTGTTTTATGTGTTTCTTTAGTCAACCAAAGGATATCCTCTATTCAATATTTCGATTCCCGCCATGGTCAAAATTTCTTGGGGGTACGGATGTTAGATCGTTACATTTAACAACATTTGCAACATATTTAAATTCTTAAAAAACTAATTTTTAACTTACATAATGAGAAAATAGTCTCTTTCACGTAACAATTAAAAGACAATATATATGATTAGAAGAAAAAATATGTCAATTTTCAAAATTAATCACACCTACCCCCCCCCCCTCTTATCACTGTCTCTCCATATGTATGCATACACAGAGAAAGAGTGATAAGCTGTATAAAAATTTATGCTTATAAGGTTTTAAAAAAATCTAAAAATGCGCTATTTCTTTTCAAAAATCAGTGGCCTTTAAAGCAATTAAGGTACTCCGTACTCTATTTACCGGAAAATATTGCGGCGCAAAGCGACCTTAAACATTTATTTTATAAGCAAATCCATCGAAATTCGAAGAAGAAAACTAGATTTAAAGTAAATGTGTTTGTGACTATATTAAATCGAGAAGAAAAAAAAAGTTTTGGCGCTCTCAAATGTTTTCCTTTAAATATGTACTTATCGAAATCCGATACACTCTGAGTAGGCAAAAGATATTGAATATTTCTCTAGATGGGACACAACAAGAAAGAAAGTGCCTGCCGTTCGTGTGGATTTGGAGATTTGTGTAAAGAGTCGAGATCAGGTAATGCAATAGCCTTTAAAATAACGTGCTGGTAATGCTTTTGCGAGTTTATCTGCAAACACATGTGTTGAAGAGAGGCAGTCTGAAACAGTGCGGTTGTCTTATTCAAGTTGTTTGTTTTTATGTTTTTGAAAATGCCATATTATTTAGCCGATTTCAGATATTTAGTTGAGCGATTTTTAGAGCGTGAGAATTAAATACGCAAGTGATTTCGTTTAATCACAAAAAATACATATCCATTCAGGTTTGCGATGCTTTTCGTGACGCTGGAATCTTCAAATGTCGCAGCATAATTTTCTTTCTATTGGCCGGGTCAGCGGCCTATTGGAGGCTTGACCACTGCGGGGGCCGCAGATATCGGTCATTTCATTATGGAGGCACCAGTAAGGAAGACCAACGTTGGTCTACGAATGGTCTCCTACTTTTGAACCAATTTCAGATGAGAGACCTAGCACCTGAAATCGGCATCCCCAAAGGTATCTTTGAACATGGAGAACATTGGAGCCAGGAACAGATTTTACGTGCTAAAGCTCCCATTAGCGTACACGATCCCTCACAAGCCTGAACGAGAGAAGTTTACACTCTCCCAAGCACTGACTAAGCCAGTGCTGCTTCACTTTCCGTGATCTTATTTGAACAGAATTTAGTGCTTAGGCAACTGCGGGCCGTCGTAGTATCATTAATGCGAAAACCATTCAGAAATTAGTTCGGTTTCCTTTATTTTACACTGTAAAAAAATTAATGAAGTATAATTAAGGTAGAAGAAACCATCAGCCAGATGTTACAGAATGTCAAAGAATAGTTTTTGTATTATCATTTTACATGACGAAGAATAAATGAACTCTAATAATGAACTTTGCTAATAGCTAATATAAATGTAGCTATTACCAAAAGGCAGTCATTATGTACTAATAAAAGTTGAAATATCTGCACACAATTAAAGAATTACAGGAGTAAATGTACATTTCTCTATGCATTTAAACCTTTTCAGTAAAAATAAAATATGTGCATATCTATCTATCTACCAATCTATCTATCTATATTATATATATAATCAAAAAGTGCCTTTTTTGAGGCACATTGAGTTTTAAATCACTGCTTAAAAGCCAGCAGAAATTCTTTGGACTTAGCTTCAGAGACCTAGCTACTCGAACTTAAAACGAGTGTCGTTTGGCTGACTATGTTATCGACATACTTTATAATATACTTATAAAAATACTGACGATATATATTTTTTATGTATGAAGAGATAGGTGTTGTCGAAGAATTTGATTATGGTCATAAGTCCACTTAGAGAGAAACGTGTTCTTAATTTCACTGAAGGCTTAACTAAGCTGTAAACTACATAAATCCATTTACACAATCGATGATTAAGTTTAGAATTAGACGTTATATTAATTTAAGTTTAGGTTTAGGTAAATTACAATACAAGGTAATTACGAACCTGTTAGAATTCTCCTAATAAAGAATGTATATACAGGGTGTCCTAAGAACGTTACCGTAGGCTTTTATTCCTCAAATATTGATCATAGACATATACAATAAATTACAAAGTTACATAAAAATGACAGAATTTTAGGTATTGATTGAAATTTTCCGGAGATTAAATAAGAAGAAATATAAAATATAATTTTTTATACGGCGCCCGTATAAAAAAATTCCAATTAGTAAAATGTGCCACACACATTAATTAGGTGATGTACAAAATTTTAGCCTTTCACCGTAAAAAGCCTTATATGAAAATAAATATATGCTGACTTAAATGACTTTTCAATAGCTTTTAAAACGAGAAAAATCACATCGGAAGATAGCATTTTAGAGGCTGTACACACGTTACGGAAGAAAAAAACTGATTGCATAAATGCATTATACTTTTGCCACCATTGGTATTATAGTATCCCTTAGAAAATTTGTTTAATCGTATCTCTGAACCTTTTTATGATGAAATGTTGATATCTTGTACAGCTTCTAATTATTGTATATGGTATGTTTTACTACATGGGAATTGATTTTTGCTTGGGAGCCCTATAAAAATTTAAGCTCCGTATTTATTTAGATTTAAACCCAAAAATTTTTTTATCGATACCGTAAAATTCCATTACACGGCTCAAAGAAACAGAAATTTTAAATGACAGCAGTTTAAGTTATTTATTCGGGAACGATGCGAAGAAACAACAGTTCAGTCCTGACAATTACGGCAAAGTTTCATTACGCCGAAAGTTTCATTCATAAATGTTTCATAACTTCGAATGGAATTCATTGCATCGAAAACAACAATCAAAACATCATTGAATTGCGACTCTCAAATAAAAAAAAAGAAAAGAAAAAAATCCAAAGAAGAAAATGCTAAGCGCTGCCAGTATTTAAAGACGAAGAGAAGGGTGAAATTTACCAGCAAAGACGAAAGGGAAACATTTCATCACGCTTGACATTTTTTTTTTTTTTTTTGCCAGCATTCACAAACAAGCCTTTTCCTGCTACTAATCATGGTTAGTACCGAAGCATGTACAACTGTAAAAAATAATCTGTTGCTCTTCATGTGTGATTGGCTCTTTGAAATCAAATACAATTTGTGAATCGATAAATAGTCTAAATTGGTACGAGATAGTACCATTTGATAACAGTTCTGATATAAAAGCTTATTAAAATAAATTATCTGGCAAAGTGTCAGTTATTGGTGCACCTAACCTATACTAAATTCACAACTATGCTCTATTCGGAAATGAGTCTGGTAAACCCCAATATACTGATATATAATCTATACAGAACTTATTGACAAATATTGTCCAACAATTCTGTAAATATGATCATGAAACAATACTACGCAAATAAAGACATAAAGTACTTAGGTAAAAAAATAATTTCCTAAGAAGCATTTAGATTTTCACACAAAATCTGAACAGTTTTAAAGACTAAATTATAATAGTGGTATTTAAGTTTTAAACACTAACTTAAAAATTTATCTTCCATCACAATGTATTATATAAGGCTCATCTTTATCACTTGTTTTATATGACTGGATGGAATTAATTTCGTTTAGATTAAAGTTGAATGAATGATATTTTAGTTTTGTTACTATACGTGTTGCTGCTTGTGACTAAAGAGGAAAAAACTTTACAGTTATGTTAGTACTTAGAAATAGAAGTAGGTCAGACAATAAATCTGAAATTTGTATGTTAATTTCTCCTTCATTCAATAAGTGATAAGATAAATGCATTTTTGTTAGCTTCAGCTCTATATTTTTTGCGTGCAACACAAGGGATCTATTAACTGACCACTGTCAATCTAATCCCTAAGAATTTATCATCGCAATTTATTCTAAATTGCTTCCAAAGAGGGTATTCTCTAAGAAAAATATTTTATACTTCTAGAGAAGAATTTGATAAAGTTGTAATTTTTATGAAATTTAATTACGTCTGATGGAGAGAAACGTACCTTTCTCTTATCTTTACAACATAATATAATTATTGGGGTGATTTACTTTCCAATGATACCAGCAGCATTTACTTAGCTATCAATCACTGTTCCCCTTTTTGCTTGTCAAATAAAATTTTTGAACAAAAAGTAAGAAAATAAGTTTGTCTTTTAAAGATTACAGTATTGACTTTTTGTAATAATCACTCAGGGTACGTATTTGTAAACATTTTTCTTCTTTCTTGAAATAAGATATCATCCTCAAATGTAAATTAAATATGACTGTCCTTTATGTATTGTGTCACCTTCGTATATCATTATTTTAAATGCATTTTTAATGAATTTTTTGAAAGGAGCAGATAAATAAATATTTCTAGAAAGGAAAAATAATCCATTTTTTATTCTTTTAGAAATTTCAGAATTCTATAATGCGGAGCTTTAAAAATTGTTGCATTACATTCTTTTTGTATGAGGAAAATTTAAAAATCTCATAAATTTGGGGGATTTCTTTTCTTGAAGTTTTTGCGAAAACTGATTATTTCCGTTTGATTTATTCATTATAATGCATAAGATATATATGCTGAGTTACCACACAATGTTCTATGAATTATTGGCTTAGCCTAAGATAAAATAATTTAAATGTAATTGTGAAAAATGTACACCGTTAAATATGACATGTGAAAGAATTACTTGCTTTTCAGAAGAAAAGACATTTACTATCTAACAAATATTTTAAACATTTTCATATGAATATTTTGATAAAGGCATACCAAATAAAATACACTCTGTGAATTTTCCCTTTTTTATCATTATGACAGTTTACTTAGCTTTGTCTACTTGAACATCAATAAATTTAAATTTTACGGTTCTATTTCCTGCTGTACAAACAACAACCTTTTACCATTCTCCTTTATATTTTAATATAAATTGAACACCGCATTGTTTTACTTTTGATTATTTTTATGGTTTGCAATAAAATTATTATATGGCAATAAAATCCTAAGATTGATTCATGAGAGTATCAGTAAATTTTCTCTTTTAAATTCAAATGATTTCTGAAACATTTTCGAAAAATGGCAAAGGCCCTCTATTGCTATGATTTACTTTGAACTTCAATTCTTGAACTGCTTCTTTTTTCTTTTAACATTATTTTGAGATCATTATTTTATTTGACTTTTGTGTGCTTTTGAACTACCGATAATTTAAAATATTTCTATTTTATTGAGTAATTAAATAAGTATGAAGAATTGATAGTTTTACTAGGTTACATATATATTAAATATACAAAGCATATATCATATTTTACTAAGTTGTACTATAATGCTAAAAGCTCTCTTAATTTTAATAAATATTTTGAATAAATAAATTGCGAAATGTCTATCTATAAAAATTTGTTATTCTCTTTTATGATAAAAGAAAAGCTATCTAATGCTTTCCTTTATTTTAAATACTCTTATAAAACAGCATTTAAGTTTTTATGGTGTGAATTTTTAAATTTAAACTTATAAATCCTCTTTTGCTCTCTCTCTCCCCCTCCCCCACGTAGTTGTCTGTACTTAAAACTATCATGATAATAAATATTTTATCTAATTTACGTAGAGATTTCATATTTTTCTTTCAAATAATGTGATATGTTCACATAATATTTTGTTATGCATGGAATAAAATAAAAACGTGTACTTGACTCCTAGCCATGAATCTGAAACGCAGTATATGAATTATTTTACGAAAATATATTAGTGTAGATAGTAAAGGGACAGATTTATAACTTTCTATAAAAACTCGGTTTTCATTCCAATCTTAAAACACAAATATCACTTCGTTATTCTAAGTCAAAGCAATATTTTTTATGTGAGGCTGTCACTTAAATTATCTAGTGGGCACAGAGCCAAATTAGCTGCCCATTGTTTTTTCATAGCCTATAAAACTGAAGTACTTGTTCTATGTTTTGGATAAATTCAACATTTAAACATTTCTTTAAATCTTTGTACGCGATCATAAATGAATTCGGAGAATTGTGGTACTGCTAGAAAACATCATTGAGATTCTGATGATACACAAATTAAATGCTGAAAGATTCAAAGGCTTGAAATGGATCTTAAATGCATGTGTATATCAATAAATCTAGCTTTTGCCAACCTACTAGTAGGTCAAATAATGCATTCACATAATCTAGTATATTAACACTTTCATTATCCTAAAATAGGGATGAGCAAAAATTGTTTTTTATACCTCTTTATTCATTTTATATATTGTCGTGATGAAAAAGCACACCGAAAATAAAAATACATTATTACTAGCCGCCAAGGCAGCCAGCTTCGCCTCTCCGTACCGTACTGTTCTTTATACTGTTGGCTAAATTATTGGATTCCTTTCAACAAAAATCCTATTTCTTTGTTTTATCAGTATTTGCCAAATATAAAAGCCAATGGTGGCCATGGTGGCAATGCCAAGTACTAACATTTCAAAATGTATGAAAAGACATAATTAGTGACATTTCCATTCATAAAATGATTACAAAAGTACTGCATTGGATGATAACGTTCATTCGTTATAAATTCCTGCAGAAATACTTCTTTGTTGCAGAAGCTGCGGGCTTTCTCAAATGAGTGTGGTGCCATTCTATTCATGAGCTTCATGGTTCCGCTAATGGGTACTTTTTTAGTTTAATAACACCAGTGTTATTGTGCCAAAATTAGCAACCTGGTATTTATGCAGTATGGTTACATTATTTAATACGCATCCTTGGTTACAATAATATAAAAGAGGCTAATATGTGCTTTAGTCCGTGGCTACACTGTCAACCAATAAGTATTTGGACACTTGTGATAGAAAAGAAAAACTAACTTTATTCAAAATCAATAGTTGGTAGAGCCTCCACGAGAAGCAATTATAGCGTGAACCCTCCGGGGCATACTCTCCACAAGTCATTGTATTACAGCCAGTTGTATTGTCTTCCACTCGACTTTGAGTAGACATAGTTCCTTCTCCAATTTTGGACGGGTAGTGCACCCCCTTAATTCGGCGATCCAACTCGTCCCAGAGGTTCTCTATAGGGTTCAAGTCTGGGCTCTGGGCAGGCCAGTCCATTCGATGAACTCCATTGTCACCATATCAACCCTTGGTTAACTTTGAAACATGACAACTAGCATTTCGTCCTGAAAGTAACAGGGGTCCAACCCGTAAAACTGCCACAACATAGGAAGCACATTGTCATCCAAAATAGTGCAGTAGGCAACGGCGTGGAGCTTACCATTAATGGGGACCAAGGGTCCCACTCCATACCAGGAGAAACACCCTCAGACCATAATTCCACCTCCGCCGAACTTGACTGTTGGCACAATGCATTCTGGCAGGAGACGTTCTCCAGGAAGACGCCAGACCCAGACCCTGCCATCTGAACAGTAAAGGGTGAACCTTGATTCGTCGCTCCAAAGAACCCGTTTCCACTGATCTGCGGTCCAATTTCGATGTCTTTTGCACCACAGTAACCGAGCAGCGCGGTTGGACTTTGTGATCAAAGGCTTATGGGCAGCAGCACGCCCATGAAAACCAAGCAGATGTGCTTCCTTACGGATGGTATTCATTGAAACAATACTCCCGGATGGCTGTTGAAACTCCTCGCGGATGAGGTCCATCGGTTGGGTGCGGTTCTTCCGAATTTCTCTGGACAGCACCCGTCGATCTCTATCTCCCAGTTTCGTTGGTCTGCCGACTCGGGGCGCATTCCGACAATCAGTGACAAAAAGTGAAAAACTTTCCTCCTTTTAATTACTCCCTGCCACCGAGGATGAAAAAATAAAAAGGTACATTGTTCCCTGAATTCAAGTAATGTGATCTAGAAGTATGAGTGACTTAAAAAAAAAGTATGTATAGGACCGTTGTCCTATTTATAAGAGAGTTAGAAAACACCAGTTTCATGTCTGTAATATTTATTTTTTCCATGGTTATTCTTAATGTTTTGAAAAACACTGAGGATCTATTAAAAAACTGAATAGGTTTGTTCAAGGAAAAAAAAAATATTTTTATAATTATTTAATGGCTTAAAGCAATGACATTTTAAGGGGTAAATTTAAAGCTTTTTTTCATTATTTTTTTCCAAAATTCCATTTTTTTTTATCGGTATATTAAATTTTGCCTACTTGTCGTAATTTACAAGAAGTTTTATGTAGATTTTTTTTAAGTTTAATTTTATCAGCATTTAATTCAACTGTCCTATAAATAGGACGGCGGTCCAATATGTGTTAATTTGAATTTTTGCGCATGAGTTATTGCTATTAAGTTAATGTTCCCATCTAGTTGTTACCATTTGCAGCGTAGGAATATCGTCGATTTTGATACCGCATACGTTAGTGTTTTATATAAATAGATTGACTCTTAAATTGCGTAGAGATCACCTTTTAGTCTCCATTCCTAAACCCCCCCTCCCAAACCCACCCCCGTTTCGAAACGCACTTCTTTTGTTGATGTTGGGTTGATAAAATTTTTACTATACAGTACCCGCCGCTTAATAAAATGAGTAGTTATTAAAATCGCCCGCGCAATCTGTCTGTGAAAGAAGAAATTAAATTAGTATAAATGTGTACTAAAACCGTCGCTTGATAAAATTAAAAATTGGAACCTGTGTACCTGCAAAAATAAAAAATTCTAAGAAAGATGGAGCAGTGGGTGGGCGAGAAAATACATACAGCAACCCATTATCTCGCTCGGCTGAAACCTTCACACACCTACCCATCATTTATCCTAGTAACTTATTTAGAAAATGACTTACCGTCAAAAGGAAAAACGGCGTTCTCAGCTCTAGTGTTCATCTGCTACATCTGCTAGTTAGTGCTATCCATCTCTATAGGGTAGAGACTGGATAGAAACTATTTCTTCGCCTAAAAAATTGGACTGTGCGTGTGCTCTATTGTCAATCGTAAGAGATTGGCCAGTGACCTCAAGGAATGGTTGTTTTCTCTTCAATTTCTGACTCTCTAAATCTGTTTGAAAGCACTAATGAATATTAAAATAGCGAAAAACTTGGTGAAAAAACATACATAAAATGATACTTATAACTGATTGATGAGACTGAAGAAATTTTCAGTCGAAACGATCGTATCTTGTTATAAGTATTCTTTTATGTGTTTTTTCACAAAGTTTTTATTTATTTCAAAGTTTAACACCAGTATTTTGCGTGTTTTTTACGCACTGATGAATATATCTAGGTGAAAGAATTCAACTGAGAAAATGTATTCCTAATATTACTTACCCCCTTGCTAAAAAAAAATCTAAAGTTAGATTCTTTATTTTCTGCCATTTAGCAACTTGTGATTGATACCGATATTTTTAAAATACTGTCATTTTGATATTTTCAAAGTACAGTTTTTAGATTACAGCCAAGTTCTCAGAGGAACTCTGATTCCTTTTTGGCAATTTATAGTGGTCCACTTGATCGTGCTAGTTAAATCCACGAGATTTCTTTCGATGTGTGGTCTACTCATTAATGAACAAAAACAAGCAACAAACTGCTGGGTGAGTAAAACATATTCAACGAGCAATTGGGGAATTCTACTGGCAAACATGAATTGCGATTTTTTAAAAAATAATGCCTCCATCGGTGGCTATCAGTAAATTACCGGTGAATTCATCGGGAAAATCTGTGTGAATGGCATTAAAAATTTCACCCACACAGCAGCTAGATATTAAGACCCTGATTTTGTGATTTCAATAAATGGCAAAATTATAGTTGCTTTGAGACATTCTTCAGAAAAACAAATAAAATAAATTATTTAATAGTAGTAAAACTATTTCTCAAATATCGTCAGTATAATATTGAACTGGTGAGGAGCTTCTCTTCTACTTTGCCTTTTTATATACTTTACGTATTTTGTATAATTTACTCTGAAAGAATTAAAATATATAACTCTAGCAAAAAATAATTTATATATGTATGACACTAAAATTTTTCAATAACGTCAGAATTGGCTCCATCTTGTTACTGATAGTTATTTAAAATCTTGACCT
This sequence comes from Cheiracanthium punctorium, assembly GCA_038373885.1. Classification (NCBI taxonomy): domain Eukaryota; kingdom Metazoa; phylum Arthropoda; class Arachnida; order Araneae; family Cheiracanthiidae; genus Cheiracanthium; species Cheiracanthium punctorium. Next base: position 244,531 of record JAWZYV010012397.1, on the reverse strand, counting down.
CTGACACGCCATTTCCTTCCCAAATTCCCCTGCTATTTCTCGGCCACTTTTATTTTCATTGATTTTTAACACGATTGTCAATTTATTATTTAACTTATTCATTCACTTATTATAAACCTTTTTTTCTTGCTGGTGTATCCCAACAATCCTGTAAATAAGATACCCTGTCGATTGCGATCAAAAATGGAGTTACAAAACTGCATGTTACTACATCCCCAAATTTTAAATTTCAACCTTTTAGCTAAATGTTTTGAATTCTGCAAGTTACACACATACATACGTACTGGATGTCTCACGAAGGATCCCCAATTTTGAAAATAAATAACTCAAAAACGGTGATTGATAGAATCATGAAACAAGTAGTATGTTTATGAAAAAAAACCTTTAAGAATTTGATACACAAAACACAAAATTTTGATTACAAATTGCGCCGATAGATGGCGCTGTAAGCGGCAATATAATTACCCTCAGTTTGCCCCACCGGAAGTAGTCACAGTGAGTGAGGCCGGGGGGGATAAAGAGGCTAATTCGTGACTTTTCCCTTAATTTTTGAATAGTTCAGCGCTATAGCTTTATCTTCGAAGTATTCATCCAGAAAGTCAAAAGCGAATTGTGTATGGAGTAGGCGAGCCCCATATTTCATGAAACATGCCGTGCGTGGACGATCATCTAGTTGAGTGATGACAAATTGCTTCGAAAGCACAAAATGTACCGGTCAAATGTCACTGTTTCTTTCAAGAAAAAGGGCCCAATGATGCCTCTGCAGGAGATCGCAACCTAAGAGATACGTTTTGGTCAATGGAGCGATCTGCATTGGAGAATAGAATGTTTTCGATGCCCCAAGATCGCAGATTGTGCTTGCTACGTCGAAATTCTCGACAAATGATTGTATTCGGTGCTTGAGCAGTCTTTCTGAAATGCGTATGTCTGCTTGCAGCCTATCGTCGCAATTTGTAACTGAAATCCTTTTACTGCTGTATCAAATTCTTAAATTTTTTTTAATAACCATACCAATGATTTTGTTCTTCTATCAATCACCGTTTTTGAATTATATATCGTCAACCTTTAGGGTCCTTCGTGAAACTCCTTGTCCATACATTCGTTCACATCGACAGGTATCACCGCAAAACTTGTCTAAACGGATTTATGGTTCGTCAAAATGGATCAAACATCCATACACGTGTACATGCATACTTATATACACGCGTACTCTGAGACGTCATGTAAAATTTGCAAAGAAAATTAGGAATGGTCAAAATCGGCTCTGCAAAATAATCGATGACAGCAAAATTTTTCGCGATAACAACACTTCCTTTACTTCAGTAAGTAAAGAAAGGAAGTAAAAAAACCACTTTATTTCCGTTTTTTAAAACAATATTACTAACGAAATTATTAAAACAGCTACGCTTCTGTCACATTTATTTCTCTCTTCAACAGAGCGATGTTTTTTCTATATTCACTGATAATGGAAGTTTCTCCTATGTGTCCTCCGCTAAATGAGGAACACTTTATTTTTAAAGACTTATGGACATTAAAGAAGAAAAGATAAAAAATTTCTCTATTTACTTTTTTAACTATTTAGCATCAAAAAACCTAAAAAATGATGTCTGCAGATGTTAAAAGACAATAGTGTGAATGAACGTATATATCAAAATAAGGCCGTATTTTAAACCAATTTACGTGCAAAATTTTGTTTTGGTTTTTACATTTCTTCTATAAAATGAAAAACATAAAGGGAGTTAGTTATCTGAGAAAAATAATAAAAGGTACTTCAGACTTCGAATCAACGTTGAATATTTATATGTTCATTATTTCTAAACTTGTGAGATTATTTTAATCTGATTTTGGATTCAGAAACATTATTTTGATGGTGTTCATTTCCCTAATTAAGCAAAAATGGTACAAATAATTAATGTATCTTTAACATTCGCTGCACGATAAGAACAACGATCGGAGAAGCCGATGCTTCTTAATGTCTGATAATCCACCGAAATTAATTTTTTCTAATATTGGATAGAATTATTTAATTATTTAATTGAACCGTTTGTGAAGTTGAGAGTACCACCCCACCCCTCAATGCATTTCTTAACCGACGCGATTTTAATTGAAAGTCTACATTTTTAACGTTGTCTAATTACCCAAGATTAAAAGAAAGGGGGGAAAAAATTAAACTTCTGTCAATAAAATTACGTCGAGAGATGGCAGATGAAAAACAAAGCAAAAAACAGAACCCAGGCAAGTAAAAATGTTGGAAACTTGTTATTGATGAAGTAATTTCAACTTATTCCAGCTTCATTCAAGCAAATAATTAAATGCATGGCAAGGGAAAATGCATTTCTTAATTACTTTAAACTTTTCATGGAAAGAGCAGCAAGGAAAAAAAAATTCGTAGTTTTTACGATAATCCGTTAACTACGTATCATTACGGTGCAGGAGAAGGCGAGCCCAATCGATTTCGCTACGCTTTTAATGAAATACCTGAAAACAGAAAACACGCATTGTATTCAGTACAAAAACGCCAGTTTTGCATTCTAATCGCAAAACAGGTGAAATTAGTACCAGCCTTAGATAGCAAACAGCATTTTGCTCCTCATTCGTCTCTCAAATTTGAGATTAATTTTTTTTGAGAGGGGATATAAATTGCTGTTACTTCGATTAACAAATAGTTTGTTTACCTGTTTGCAAACTTTCGGGACAAGCAAAACTACAAAATTGAATGCATTATGCTGTATAATGACCTAGCCATTAATTAAGACAGCATAGAAAAAAAAAGGCTTGCAAAGAAGTGAATTTGTCTTTCAACTGAGATTGTCATGCATTTTTAATATGTGTACGAACTCAATTTGTCTTTTGAAGTCAAACACAGCTTACGTTTAATTAATGGGCTGTTCATTAGGATCTTATGCATAGTATGGATTTGTCTCACACGCTACTGGTGAACTCACCAAACTGTATACGAGATGTGATTAATTTCAAACTCGGAAGTATTAGAAATACTTCCAATATAATTTGATACTCTAGCAATGAGAGTCAAAGGAAAAGTTGATGGGCAAATTAATTTGAAAACAGTTAAAAAAATAATTTAATATAACATAAACGATTTCAAACGAAACTTAAAAAAATCTATATTAAATCTAAAATTGATCTCGATGCACAGGAATGATAAGAATTCAGACGTTTAATTTCTAACAATTTTATTTTCATTTCTAACAATTTCATTTACAGTTTGATTTTCTTTTTGGCTTTCCTGTAGGATATTATTGCCATCTTTATGGGGCAATATGCTAGAAATATTGCATTTTACAGCATTTAATTTGATATTTAATTTTTAAAAATTGTCTTAATTAAATGTGGCGCCTAGTTTGAATGAAATAAAAGCATTGATAAAACATTTACATTGCGAAATTGTCAGATTTTTTTTAACGTCTTACAAAGAACCTTCAAACAATATAGTTTAATTAAGCATAAATTGTTCTCTCTGCTAATGTCTGCGAATCACTGCACTTAAAATAAAATTAGAAATTTTCATATTCTTCTAGTAAAAACTGGCTTTTGTTGCACAGATGTGCGATAGAGGTCTGGTTATTGATTTGAATGAAATATATTAAATTTCTTAAACCGGAAAATTTTTATAAAATAATTATACAAGCTCTGTGGCAAGTACTAATTGCATCTAAAATAAATTCAGTAATGAAGATAAAATCTTAATAGATATAAACAAATATTTTATTGAAATTTATGCTTAGAACTGCCTAGAAATTAAGTCTTTTAAAAAAAGATATTTTTGTGCTATTAAAATGCCAGGTTTAGGCTGATTTTTCTTAAATTTTAAATTTTTATGTGTAAAGAGTGGCAGAAAAATGATCTAAACCATTTTCATTTTCATAAACTCGAACAGTTCTCTATAATTTAGAAATCCTTTAGTAAACAAAGCATTATATAGTTTTAAATTTCATTTTGACAAAAATCATAAGCAAACTATTTGAGTTTACAAAGAGCTTACGTGTCTAGCATGCTTACATGACTGTACGGAATCAATTAATTGTTCGGAGACGAAAATATATCAAGTAAGGACTTTTAATAATGTCATTCATGGGAAGAAAAAATAATCTTTTAAAGTACAGACATTGATTTATGAGCATACTTGCTATCTAAAAACAATATTGATGTGAGGGAAGCAAAGTGATTCATTTTCATTTTGCTACTAAATTAATTTTACTATTAAAAAGAAAATTTCAAAGCACATTCCAAATATTTTTTTTATGATATCATTCTAAGAGAGGAAGAAACATATTATTTAGACTTTTTTTTAAATTTAATACATGAATATTTTGTGATAGAAATGTGAACAGAAATATTCAGTCTTTTAGTCAAATAATTAAAATAGTAAAACTAATTTTGGAAATCTTTAAAAAATCATAACAATCTTCAAAATCTCTTTCTATATGTGGCCTGTAAATGTAGTTGGTGGTATGATTCACTGGGAAGTAATATTTTTTTTACAGGAATCCACGAAAATGCTCTTTTGCTTCTAATTTTACGGAACATAATAAAAAGGAACAGTTTCGTACTTATAGAAATTTATCTAAAATAATCTGTCAGACGTTTCCGTTCATTTGAAATAGTAATCCTTATTTCTTTTCTTAGTTTTAACTTCTTCCACATCTCTGCCATGAATCTCTCATACTAAGCTTTTGAAATTCTGCTACGTGAATTACATGCATTCAGTTTTAATGACAATCTTTATTTCTTTGATGGTCTGGAACATAACCTTTGTAAAAATAACATAAATACAAACCAATACTCTGATGTTGCTTTACACAGTCCTAGAAAAAACTAAGATTTATTACTGAAATTTTTCCTCGATTAACATGTAAAGCTTTTTTTCTCCTTGTTGATCTCCGTATTAGATTGTTCTATAACACTTTCTAACACGGCTATCTTTCCAGTACTCCATAAGGGCCTGAGAACGTTTTGTGCAGTGATTACTAACCATTGTATTAAAACAACGTTTTTTATATAACACTGCTATGTGATTCTGAATTCTTTTTATTTGCCCTTCCTCATATTTTTGGAAAACCCTTCGTATTTCATAGCTATAAAATATGGGCACTCTGTAGTTTTTTAACCCGTAGAAAATTATAGAACTCCAGGAAACCGAAAAGGAAATTATTTTATTCTTTTTAGTTAATTAAAAAAGTTTTTGCTCATTTTTATTCTATTTATAATAGTTACAAAGCAACCTGCATGCAAATTGTTGACTATAGGGAAAGTCTGGAAACAGTGTGGCTTATTGATCTACATTTTATTTATTTTTGGAAAGGAGTAAGACGATAGCTGGTTTTCTACAGAGTGACCACATTTTAAATCTATAGGCAGAATAGTTAAAAAAATTTCAATTTTGTAAAAACTACTTTAAAGGAACTTTTTTCATAAAGTAGCTGAAATAGTTATCTTTCTCCGATATTTCTATCATTTTCTAGACGTTCAACTACAATATTTATTGACACTGGCTTATACAGTTTTCTAAAAAATATACAAAAATAATAATTAATGCATTTTGCACATACGCAGTTGAAATTTAATTTTAAATTGCTCATATCTTTTTAACCATTAATGAATTTACATGAAATTTTAGATTAACACTTATGCGTTCTTTTCTCTAGTTTCGAGTAGCTTCCATTACAGTTGTTTAAGCATTATATGAGAAAAGAAACTTTAAAATATACCAAATATTTTTAAAGAAATATATTTAGCTTTATGAACACGCGTTCTATTACAACGCGTACAAAATTATTACTCACTAGCTGAAGTACCCGTCCTTGACGGGTTAGTGAATGCAAATTTCCAAAAAGCAAGAACTTCTGTCAGCATTGTAGGAGTACACAGAATGGATGTAGTATGTTGCCAAAGTAAAGAAAGCGAAGTTATAATTTTTATGTATTGTTAAAATATTACAGGTTAGAGAGTCACTAAGTAATATCATTTCATTCGCTTTAGTCGTAATTATGGGATGCGCGAACGAATTTTTACGCATATTGAAATAATTTTCGCAAAATCTCAAAATCTAATCAACAATTTTGAAAAATTTGAAGCCTAGAATTTAAGTTGAGTGACAACCTATCATGTCACCCAATTTCGTTTCATTCCCCGCAGTCTTTATTTCGTGAGGCTTGAACAAAATTTCAGCATTCTAAAACGATTTTTGCAAAATCTCAAAATGTAATCAAAATATTTTAAAAATTCACCGCCTATAAATTAAGATTAGCAACTACCTATCATAACACTAAATTTCGTATCATTCGTATTAGTCGTTATTACGTGATGTTTGAGGAAATAGAAACGTATTTTGAGAGAATTTTCTCAAAATCTCAAAATCAAATAAAAATGTTTAAAAAATTGGACACCTATAGTTTATGTTAAGCAACCATCTATCATGTGACCCAATTTCATATCATTCGCTTTAGTCGTTATTACGTAACGCGGGAACAAACATTCACTCAGTTTTAAACGATTTTCACAAAATCTCGAAATCGGATCGATATTTTTTAATTAGATACTTATAGTTTAAGGTGAGTGGCCACCTATCATTTCACCAGATATCATTTTTTCACCTTTGCAGTTATTACGTGATGTTCGAACACAAATTTAGGCAGTTTGAAATGATTTTCGCAAAATCTCAAAATCTAATCAAGATTTTTTTTTAATTCGAAGCCTATGTATTAAGTTGAGTGAGCACCTATGATGACACTCAATTTCATATCATTCGCTTCAGTCGTTTTTACGTGATGCTTGAACACAAATTTACGCAGATAGAAAGGATTTTCGCAAAATCTCAAAATCCAATCAAGATTTTTTTTTAATTGGACGCCTATGTTTTAACTTGAGTGACCACCTATCATGACACCCAATTTCATATCATTCGCTTCAGTCGTTTTTAAGTGATGCTTGAACACAAATTTACGCAGTTTGAAATGATTTTCGCAAAATCGTAAAATCTAATCAAGATTTTTTTTTAATTCGAAGCCTATGTTTTAAGTTGAGTGAGCACCTATGATGCCACCCAATTTCATATCATTCGCTTCAGTCGTTTTTAAGTGATGCTTGAACACAAATTTACGCAGTTTGAAAGGATTTTCGCAAAATCTCAAAATCCAATCAAGATTTTTTAAAAATTCGACGCCTATGTTTTAAGTTGAGTGACCACCTATCATGACACCCAATTTCATATCATTCGCTTCAGTCGTTTTTAAGTGATGCTTGAACACAAATTTACGCAGTTTGAAATGATTTTGGCAAAATCTGAAAATCTAATCAAGATTTTTTAAAAAGTCGACGCCTATGTTTTAAGTTGAGCATGTGACACCCATTCATACATCGCTCAGTCGTTTTAGTGAGCTGACACATACGCATTGAACGATTTCAATCTCAATCTCGCTTTCTGTCGCTATGTTTTCGTGATGCACTTCATACACAAATCAAATGCTTCGTCGACGTGATCAGAAATGACAGAACGACAGAATGACAGTACGACAGAAGGACAGAATGACAGACAGACAAACTTTTTTTAAGGATCGCATCGGATTCCCGGGTGCTTGAAACGGATAGAAATCGCAAAATTTTTGAATTCCAAGAAATGTACAGACAAAAGTAAAATTTTATTTATATAGATATCAAGTAAGATACTTTGCAAATTTACGGATAACTTTCTTTTTCCATGATACATTGTGATCCAAAATAATTATACATTTATTCAATTTTTAATTAAGTGCCCAAATAAACGCATATTTCAAACTTCCCATAAAAGTACGTGTTAATAGTTTAACTGGTAATTCTTTGGAAGACTAAAAATTAAAAATAACTTTTAAAGTGTTCTCTAGAAATGAAAAAAAATCTTTAGTACTGTAATGCGACAAAGTAAACTAAAAATGAATTAAGTAAAATAAAAATGAATTTCATTTGCTTCAAGTCATGTTCTGGGTCTTGGAATCAAATGGAATGAAATAATGAGAAGATTTAGTTACTGATTTTTTAAAAGTTACTTTATATTCGATGTAAGAAATATAGCTTACTTCCATGCTTCGTTAAAGCACAAGTATTTAAGTTCTAAAACAAAAAAATGAAAACTTTAAGACTTCTTACGTTTTATGCTTATGGATAAGCTACAAGACCCCGTAAACGTTTTTATATTTTTTCCATCGAAAATTTAGTTACACTTTAAAAAGAATGTTTCGGTAAATATATGCAAATGAATTGAGTGATTTGCTGTACTGCATTATACATCAAGCATTTTCATAAAAATTTTAGCTCTACAAATAGCTTCTTGAAAGTTTAAACTTTAAAATTCAATGCATTCATCTACATTTCAGTCAATCTTTATGAAGGTTTAAAACTTTTAATCTAACAGTAAAGTCCCATGCAATAAGTCTTGATGCATTCTCAAAAGTTTAAAATTCTTTAAATAAAAACCGATATCTGTTTAATGTTGTCATCATATGCGTGGTGGAATTCATCACTTGCACGTAGAGGTCTGCGCTGCACAGAGCATAGTGAAAATAGGTGTATGCGGGCTCTCACACGTCTATATATGCAAAAATTGACTTTAAAATGACATTTGTTTTGTTAACTAGGGGCCAAGGCCGCCAGACTCGCTACGCTCGCTTTTCATATGAGGCATTCGGCCCCTAATCGGGCTTATTCGTAAAAAAGACATAATTTCAACAGAGAAAACCCGAAGATTGGATCAGATAGAATGTTACTGAGCTAAGCTACACATTGCTTAGTTCTTGCATCGTCATTGGTACATAAAAATTTAAACTTTACACTACAGTAGACCCCCTACCCCTCATAACACGGAAGATATTTTGTTATGGGAATCCGTGTTGTACGGGTCCTGAGCTATACTCCACCTGGAGTGCGGACTCCGCTTATAATCGCTGGAAAATTTATTTGTACTCCTCAGAAACACAATGATATTTAATGTTGCCATTCAAAGGTTATACTAATTAGGAGCTAAAGCGTAATAAAATAAGAACATATGTTTCAGCTGTATTTTTAATAATGTAAAACCTATTGGACACCTTGCGAATTTGCCACCCATGGCGATTTTTCATTATTTGCGACTTGCGTACATGTAAAGTTAATAAAAGCTACGGAACAGATAGAATAGCCTGCCACCAATGGCGACTTTTCATTATTTGGCGATTTACACATACTCACAACCTATATTTACTGTTCATTTAAGGTTACCGGAAAACCGTTATCCATACTTTCATTTACATAATCGTTTGCAGATTGGCGTACTTAACACCACGAATTATACCATCTCGTCGTGCTAGCAAATATCCAAAGTGTACTATAACTGCTATAATGGCATAGTTAACACCAAATATTTCTACTGGTTGCAAATAATCCAGCTGGACGAGAACCGGCTTTAAAATAATCTGTATTTTAATTATTTTTCATTTTCAAGATATTAGTTATCCTGTTTTGGAAAAACGAATAATCGCTAATTCTAAACTCCTGTTGTCTAAGCGAACTTACTATTTAAAAATTGTCAACTTTGTGTAACACATTTTGAGTTACTTATTTCATATAGTTTTTATTTTGGCGTAAAATGGGCGTAATTCTAACTCATGTTTGTAAATTTCACGCGATTCTAGATACTTGGAAACGCTTTGTTGCAAAGGAATGAATGATTTTATGCCAAATCTGGCAACCATTCTGTTTATTTTTTCAGTTTTTTATTAATATCTTCTAAAATAATTCGATTTTCGAAATTTAACTTAGCTCATCAGGTTCCTCGGAATTTTTCGAATATGTGGGCACCTTAGTTGAAACTTAAATCCCCACGGTTTAGGAGGAAATAGGCCAACAAGCTTTGACAGCGCCAGCGGCCTTTACTTTTTTTTAGAATAGAGAGATACCCAAATTAAATTTCATGCTGTTCTGGAAACTCGCGGAATCTTTTCGCAATCGAAAGATTTCGTTTTGTGCGCACAGCTATTCTCATGTCCATGCAAACGATTTATTTGTGAAAAAAAAAATGATAATAAACTGTGTAATCTGGAAAATCTCTTTTAAACGAATTTGAATCCCAACTGTATGACGTCATATTCACTTGAAAAGGGTAATTTTGTCACGCAAATGATTTACTTTTTTGACTCTCAGAAATAAAATGGTGCTGAAAATCGCAAAAAATCGCTTAAAAAGGAGGGAACGGGTAGATTTTCAGATTTTTAAAGAAGCGCATATTGTTTTCTATATTTTTATACATGATCATGAAAATTTTCAATCGGATCGTGCAAACGGTGAAGAAGTTATTAGGCTTTTTGTGTTAACTTTGTAAATTTCACGCGATTCTAGATACTTGGAAACGCTTTGTTGCAAAGGAATGAATGATTTTATGCCAAATCTGGCAACCATTCGGTTTATTTTTTCAGTTTTTTATTAATATCTTCTAAAATAATTCGATTTTCGAAATTTAAATCAGCTTAGCAGGTTCCTCGGAATTTTTCGAATCTGTGGGTACCTTAGTCGAAACTCAAATCCCTACGGTTTAGGAGGAGATAGGTCCAGAAGCTTTGACAGCGCCAGCGGCCTTTACTTTTTTTTAGAATAGAGAGAAACTATGAAAACTAGCCTTATGTATGGGCTTGTCTCTTTGAGGTACACATTTAAAATATTTCTACTCTAAAACAGAAAAAATAGATATCATTAAAATTGGATAGGTTTATGCTATTTATACGTGACACTCACGATATATTTAGTTACCAGTATACGATTTATACATTATTTGCTTTTCAGATTTATTTTTTTCCTCTCTACACAACTATGAACCATTTCTTTATGAACAATTCCAAACTGAAAAGATTATGTTCTTTAAGGTACAATGCAAAATTTAAACAGTTTTAAAAAGAAATAAATTACGCCATTGACTCGAAAAATTTAAATTGTATCCTTACAAGTTACTATAGCGTTAACCTTTTACAGACCGAAGTCAGATCCAGGCATATTTTAAATTAGGTTTTTGCGTATTTTGACTTCTAATACGTTAGTTAAAGAATATTAATTAGGAAAAAATATTGTATACAATTTTCGCTGTGTTCTCCGTTGGGAGAATGAGTCTTTTTTGACTATACTTTTGCGATGGTTTCAAAAACGGAATATAGTGATGGGTAGTTTAAACAATTAGTGAAATATTAAGAGTTAATGAAAGATATGTTTTTAAATTTTAGTAAAGATATGAATTAAGTTTGACGGGGGGGGGGTTATCAAGATATCTCTACAAAAAATATGAAAATGGCTATTTTTATAATTTTTTTAACGGTTTCTCACTAATGATACACATGCAACTTCTATTTCAAAAAATCGAATCATCTTTTAAATATATCTGCTAATTTTAAATATATCTGCTAAGTCAATACTGATAGAATTTAATTTTTGAATAAATTTTTAATTTCATGTTCTAAATCGGGAACGCTGGCCTTTAAAAAGTTAAGATGTATCCAGAAAAAACAGTTTTTGATAGTTTATGTTAAACTTTTCTATAAAATTTTGACACCGCTTCAATTGGCGTTCTACGCCGGCGCGCCGGCCTAGACTCGGGCGGTGCCACAGACCTCTACCTGCACGTAATTTCACGTTGCAGCTGAATTTTAAATGTAACTTTAATCGAACATATGTTAATGAACTTTTTATACTTAATGAAAATTTTGAGCACAATAATATTTTCATACATAAGCATGAACCACATCCTTCCGCAATATATTTAATATCTCATTAACATATCTCTGTTAAATGACCTCAAAAATAATGTTCATTTTCTAAACATTGCATTTGAAAGCAAGGGAAAATGCTTTGCTAATTGTAAACATTTGACAAAATAATTGCAAAGTTTAGGATGATTAGTGAAGAAGGCATTGCACCAAAGCTTTGTGTTTTCTTAAAAAAAATTGCAATTGCCGTAATCCTTAAAAGTTTAAGCAAATTATATCATTTTTTGTTAAATCAACAAAATTTTTTCTGATTCAACCAAGTATGAACGAAAATTTTGCTAATTGAACAAAATCATTCTGTAAAATTAGCGCATTCAACAAAACATTTTTTTCATTGAATTGAAAGTGTATAGCTGTATTTTTTAAAAAGGGATTATAGAACATTCAATGTATTATACCAGAAATTGTTTATATTTATAGGATGATTGCATATCCATACCAAAAAGAAAAAAAGAGCCTGTAGAAATCTGAGTCACCAATTTAAAAAAAAGACTTTGTTTTCAACTGAAAAGACGTTGAATAAAGCATTTTGAGAAGAAAAACAACAACGGCGCATTTTACCTTAGATTCTTTTATCACATCACATGCCAATGTGTGAAAAGTCTTGCATGTTGAAAAAAAATCTTACGGTAAGGAATTGAAGAGAATAGAGCTCCCAATTTTCTTTTGTTATCCTTAAAATCTTGCACTTGAGTAGTCGAAATAGAAAAGAAAAGACTTCGAAGGCGGTCAGTTTTGTCTGTCTGTAGTGGCAGTCTGTCTCTCAGTTTATATATTTGTAGTTTAAACAAGTAGATGTGTGCGTTTCGTTCGAATAAGTAAGAAAGCAGATAAGTCGGATAGAAATTTCCTGTCCTTTCTGAAGTTTAATAAAGCTTTGACTTTTCTTTAAAAAATTAACAAAATTTCAAGTGAGAGCAATTTTTCTTTTTTTACACAAAATTAATCATATTTTTTTTTTACTTTATAAATGTTTCTGATGTTTTCGTGAGTCACATATTTTAAAACATATCTCACTCTTTTAGGAGCTCATTTGTATGAAGTAAAAGCTATGGTACAGGTATAAAGCATACAAACAACCTATGTTCTTAGAAAATATTAATAGAAAAATGGGTATCGACCATTTGAAGTGGTCTTTCCCAGAAATAACAGACTGTGATGTTTGAGAAACCATTCTCATTAGTTATTATTTCAAACTATAGATCTCTTTTGCTTCTCAGCGATGGTTTTTGATTTCTCTTTTATACATAAGTAGATATCTTTTTTACAGCAAATTTAATTTCCTCTTAACTGATGACACAAAAACGGTACTAATAATATCATTAATTTTGTTTAACATAGATATGAGAAGTTTCTGTAAAATTCAAATGGAAAATGCTCAGTTGTATGTAGAATTTTGTTATTCCGATTTGTTATATTTTGGTACATTTAAAATTAATAAACGATCCCGTAATATTTTATGAACATTCATATTTTTCGAAATCATTTGACTGTTTGAATATTCATGTCAAATATCCTAAATAATGCTTTTTGTATTTATTTTCACTCATTACTTGATTTTTTTTTTTTTTGAAAAGTCCAATGTTCTGTATTTGCTTCACTTTAAGTATCATGTAACCTGACAATGTAGCAGTAGATAAAATTTTGAGCACTTATTACTAAATATAACGAAACAAGCTTAGTACAATTTCGGATTGAATTGATACTTATTTTTATGTAGTACTCACATAGTCGAAGTTTTTCCATTACTTTTATCAAAAGTAATTCGTAAAACTGACAGAAAAGTGTATTCACAGGGATATAGTACATAAGGTCTCAAATATTAAGAATAAAACAGTAGGTGGATGTAATTGCGAAACGAAAAGTGATTAACAGTAGTCTGCAATCATCTAATCCAAACCCATGTTATTGAATGGTTGTTTAACCATGTCAAAGGTTTTAGTATAATGATTATCATAACGAATCATTTAACCAGTGGCATCGCCGAAGTGAAGTGTTAAGTATCAGAATTCCTGCTGACAGCTGAATAACCGAGCTCTGTTTACAGAGTTGTCAGAACGATGCGAATTTGCTGACTATACATTATTAATTATTATAGTATATATGCATATTTAAGGTAATTTAGATTGAGATCTGTGGTTCAAAAAAGCATAAACAAAGAAATGATTTTGACAATTCGTGTAATGCAGGCCAGCTTACACTGCTTTAAAATTTATGTATCATGAAACATGATAAAGTTTTATTTATCACTGAAAAATATGTATAAGAGAAATATATGCAGTTACACCAAACAATTCAAATTTATCAAAATATGCATAGTTTCTTTTTTATTATCTTTCAATATACATTTTTACTGATTGTGGAGGACGTGTACATATTTATTTTTGATTTAACTTTCAAATTTTCAGCAGAATCATGTTGTATTTGCTCAATCGTTTTCTTCCTAATGAAAGCTTTAGTTACCAGAGATATAAAATGTAATTGTTTTGCTGTGAAAACTAACCAAGTTAGGGAATATATCAATATTACTTTCTGGTACTATAAAACTTTATATTGGATGCCCAGGGTGATAACATGCATCATTGTTTGAGACATATGTAGTACACAAATACATTCTTTGTCACTCAAAATTCATAGATTTGTTGCCACATTTATCACTCTGTAATTTTTTGTTGCGTCAATAACAAAATTTATATATTTGATTTATGGAAAAGGTTAGAATATTAGTCCTTTAATACGAAATTTTAAGTCCTAAAGATTGTATAATGTATTTAAATTTAAAATTTCTTACACTACTATTAATGGCTTGCCTTACATATCTTTTATTTAGGAGTTTTTATTAAATCTTTAACTTTTAATAGTATTTTATATACTATTCAGAATTAAGTCTTTGCTCAAATTTAGAATCCTTGGCCATATTATTAGAAGCACTATTTCTTTGTTTTTTGTAATTGAAGGAAAAGTGGCATGAACGGGATATTTGGCATATTGGAATTTTAAAAAATCAACTGCAATTGTTTTGATCGAAATCACATGAAAATAAATATAAATATCTTACTTCACAGGAAACATGCACAAAAACACATTAAAAAAAGTTTAATAAGTGATAAAAGGAAAACCACAAAGTTTCATAAATTGTGCCATTCATGCAAGAGATTGTCATAAATGGGATAAGATAAAGCATTAATGGGACAAAATATAGAAAAATATTTTTAAAGTTGATTCGGACCTCATTTTTACCTACAGCATAATTACTTTAACTTACAAAGATATTTTCTTGATATTTTCATCGCCCAGTCTCAGTCAGTCAGTTTGATGTGACTTTACACGACGTCATCAGAACGTAAACAAAGATAGATCTGTTTCAGCTGCGCTTTCACGTTTTGCAGCTGTGGATGTTTTTTCGTTTTATTCATTTATTTCTCTTCTAAGTTGAATGTGTCTATATCTAGCGGTAGCAGCTACATAATGAAGTCAATTATACGTACAGATTACATTCATTGCAATTAAATATTCGAAATCCAAATTTTAATTGCTGCTATTTAATATTTCTCATAAAAACTGTAGTGTGTCTAATAGTTTCGCCAGGCTAGGGACTGTACATGCAATGCTATAAAATAAATTATTATCGCGTGAAGAGCTTCAATATTATTATCTTTAACACATTGTTTTATACTTTTGCATCTAAGAATGCAGATCCTCACTCTCCTAGTTAACAAACCAATCAAAAGATGAATTATTGAAGTGCTTTTTTATCAATACTTCCTTTGACGTTTATAACGTCCATGAAGTCTCTTGCTTCTATTTTAAGTTACAGTTGTTAAATGATTTTTCCTAAAACCATGAGACCTCAAGTTTTTATTATCCAATAAAATGTATAACTTTGAAGTGTTTATTAACTATCGAGAATAGAAAACAAAATAACTTAAAACAAAATAAAAACATTCTAGTATCAATAAAAGCTGTTCTACTATAATATTAGACAAGAGGAAAGAGCAAAATGTAAAAAGGATTTTAATACTTTAGATATATGTTTACTTGAAATAATGTCTCGGACAACAATTTTCCAAGTAGATCTGATTCTGTATATATATGAAACAGTCACATAGTGCGATGTCTTGCATACACCAACAAAAATAGAGTGTTTGAATACACATCTCTTTCCCATCATAACTATTAGATTTAATGGATCCGTGGATCATTTCTGTCAAGCGTAATTGATTGATCTGAGATATATAACATAGTGATGCCATTTATCGTTTAATTCTCTATTACTTGTTTAAGTGAGAGTTCCCCTTTTAGAGCTGAGCTAGACGAGTCCAAGTGGATGAAGATATCAATATATAGAAAGACAAAACATTTTCCGCATTTTTATTGTAACTAAGTTTTTTGTAGAATGTTTAATGAAAAGATCCTTTAATCCAATAAATGGCTTTTGTTTAACCCTATATTTGCTAATATTTAATTGTCATATGTTTAAGCAAAAAATATATTAATATATTGGAGCTGATTAATAAAAAATAACCACAATGTTCAAACTGTTTAATTCGACAAAGTTTCTGTAAGTTTGTGGCGTTAACTGTTCATTCTTTACAGTATACTAAAATAACATTTGTAAGAAGGTTATTAATAGATTCTTACTATTCAACATCATGTATTGGAATTTTGAAATATGATTCTGCGTATTAATAATATTGAATGTTTATTCTAGTAGATTAAAATCTACTTCCAACAGTATTATGCTGTCAAAAATGCAGAATTGTTCGCTCTCAGTCGTAAAATTTTATTTTAAAAATTTAGTAATTTTGTTTTGTTTTGCATTTTTTATTTTATTGCTTTATGAAATTTTTTCACAGTAAAATAAAGTGAGCTACGTAAAAAAAAAAAAAAAATAAATAAATTCTGATTTCTTTTTTGAGTTCTTTTTGAAGTCCTCTTATTGACTTAAACTTTAATACTTAGTACTTCTAGCAGTCACAATGAAAAGAAAATACATTTTTATATTAGGAATTATACATATATATATACTTTATATGCCATTTTTGCATTGCTAATAATTTTATAAATCTTCTTACAAGCTATATTTTGCTGCAAGTGCGCATTTATAGTTATGTAATTTTCCTAGTTACTACCTTCAGTTACTCCTTTTCAATCAGCATCTATGATTTATCTATATTCATTTTGAATACTTTGTAAAATACAGCTATCTATTTAGACTATCTCCTTTCTATTTTTATTTTAATTTCCCAACATTTTCATTTATAATGTTCAAACTACTTCTGCCTAGTGCTATGGTGTTGCTGCTGCTGCTGTTTTTATTTAGTGGCAACACCATTTTTCACTTTTCACAATTCTTAGCATTGGCAACACATATCATCTGTTCAAAATAAATTTCCATGTGCTCAAGGTATGGTATGTAAAATTATCTTTCTAATTTTTGTTATCTTTTTGATTTCTTCTTTCCTTTATATAGTAGGGTAGGGCCCAGATGTGTGGAGTTAATATCTCTTCTGATATGCCACACAACCGAAACCCTACTATTTGGTTTACTGTAAATTATAATCCACTGTTTGTGGTCCCTGAAGATGGTGACAGTGGTTATAATTTCCGTTCCATTATACTATCACAATAATTCTTGCACTTTATTTGGTTTCAAAATCTGGTTTCTAATTCTTGATAATAGCTGTTACTTTTATGCGAGATATGTCTTATTTGTAGTAGGTTTTGTGTTTTACTTGTTAGTTATATATATATATATATATATTGTAATGTATGAAAAGGTAATTTGTGTTTTACTAGTTTGGTTATTGTTCAAGCGGGTACTTTCACTGTAAGTTTTGCTTTCTTGTCATACCTGCCACGCACGCAGTGGAGCTATGTTTTATTTATTTTGCTATTTGTCAGTAATCAGGCCGTCGATTCTGAGTTCTTTAGAGTGTACACATGTCCCCACGCCTTTGTAGCCCCGGATGCGGGTCATGTTGGTAAATGTGTGTGGTTCGATCAGAGATAAGAGAGAGGCGGAGTTATGTCATACAAGCCCACGTGGTATGATGAGCGTAAATACTCTCGCACATCGAAAATCGAGAGACTTCTGCCACTGGAACTGCTTAATTAGTCCACACTGATTTTTGTACCCGTCTCCCCTCCCCTCTCCTCTTCTCATTCTATATTGTAACTTAAAGATAATGTTTAATAAACCGTTTTACCTGCCTTAACTCTGGAACTTTACTGAAATATCTGACGTCTCATATATATATATATTGATTGATTCAATAAGCTTATTCAAGCCGAATATGTGCATATGCATGAAAAGAAATCATTGAATTAACTTATACTGTTATAGAACGATGTTTTCATCTGTGAAATGAGGGTATTTTGCCCTTACAATATAAAAATTACTTTAAACACAACATTCACAGAAAACTGTTAAGTAATTAAGTGTTTCACAAACTGAATTTCCAAAGAGAGCTCATATTCATAATTTTACTATTATCAAAGTATCTTGCAATATTTGTGTATTTTACTGCTGTAAATAATATTTCTGTTTAATACATACAACATTAACCGAGTCATTCTTTACTGGCTTTCTGAGCAAAGTTTAAAATAGTAATTTTATTTGGTCCCAAGCGATTCTGGCTTAGACACATTTCACTGCACTTTTCTCATCTTACAGCGGAACATTTGAACTAAGAGTTTAATTAACTGAAAATTTTCTGAAAACTGAAAGTAATTAACGTCTTTATACAGCAAACTAGATTTTAAATTATCTCCTATAATTTGTTTCTTGAGGTACCAACTATATTCATTACTGGTATATATTTTAATATGCATTTAAAATGTTGAGGAATTATGAATAAGTATTCTGTACTTTCTTGTTATTTTATTCTTGAAATAATTAATTTAAGTAGCTAAAGAGCATTCATAAAATATTTGAGAAATTTTAGTTCGATGATTTTTTTTCTTAAACTAACAGTTGGAATTTCAGTTTCAAAATGCCAATACATGCTTCCATTGTTTGCGTATTGCAATAATATTTTAAATTTTATTCAATAGCCGATTGAATAAAACTGAAACTTTCGGTTCTCTAGCATGCAGATAGAAATTTCGTTTCGAGTAATTTTAAAACAAGGAAGCTTCCAAGCTCAATTCTCAGAAGGGGAGCCATTTAACTTTTTACATACTCTATCATTGTTCAAAGTGCAAATTTAACGTGTGAAATCATGAAGTTTGCGCATTTAAAGTTGTAAAACAAAATTTAGGAGGAGGCCATCCCTCCCATCGGCCCCTCACTGGAGCCGCAGTTGTTTCAGAGAGTTTTGCATATGGAGAAATGATGTAACTGGATGTTCAGCGTGAGCGATGTCATTGATGCTTCTACTGTTTAAGCGTTTTTTCGTAATTTCAGATTATTTTAAAAGTGATTTGTAAGTGCTTAAAATGTAACAGATTTAGAGCTAAGTCAATTAGTGTAATTTAGATGTAAATAGACGTTGAATAGATGTTTAAAATACTATTGACAAGGAGAATGAACAAAACATTTATGGTGAGAAACGAAGATTTTAAGATAATATATTCTACACAAATATTGGTAAATACAGATGTGACGTCAACTTTGACTTTTTCAAATGTTCTCTTTTCATATAGCTCGGGATGTAAAACTCTTTGTAAAACATCAATAGATTATCATGATGGTTTAGAGTTTTTTGTTCTGAGGCAACCAGGTTGATGATAATGCGTCTAAATAAATAATATATTAGTCTAGCATTATGAGGAAATTTTTTCCAAGAAATGTAACGCATCTTGATTGGTTTATCGTAATAATGCATAACTGACATTATATATAGCTCTTAAAGTCAAATAAACAAGCAAAATAAATAAATAAACAAATAAAGTTGAACATTATTAAGATTGAAATTATTTCGAAACTACCGTCGTCTCTGCTAATCTATTAAATAACACATTATGCGACGTCTTTTGTACGTAGTCTCATGTAGTAGCTTTAGTTTGTTTAGTTCTTAAATGATCTCATCATACCAATTTTGAGGAGAAACGCCCAACTGCTGGAAAAAGAGTAGTGAAATTTGAAATTAAATATTTGGCTTACAATTTAATTCATATTTTTATCAAAAATTTTAATAAAAATAATGCATTAAACCCTTTATTCCGTAAATTGTCCAAAATTTACTGCAAAGCTTACATATAACAGTCAAAACCAAACTTTTCTTGGCAAAACGTATATTTACACTAAACGAAATAAAATTTCGACGAATTAATACCCTGTACTTTTCAATTTGCAAAATTTATGAACCGTGTAATTTGATTTTACTGGAAAAGAAACATTTGCTGTTTACCACAAAGAGGTTCTTTTAAACAGCATCTTAAGAAAGCGTGCTTGCTTAGGTGTTTTCAGCGTCTCATATAATTTTTCGCTTCATTTTCAGAGATTCGGGAAAAACACCGTAAGTCCATTAAATTGGAATTTAAGAGCTTATATTGAAAAAGATAAAATTTTTATGTACCGCTTCCTTTTTGAGTTTCACTAGGCGTTAATTACGTGGAAAAAAGAAGCATTTGAAATATGTCCTCATTCTTAAAGCTTGAATATTTAGTTATTTTTAAATGTAAGGGCATCTTATGTATTAAAATAATTGATACATATTATATATAGCTCTAATAGAACGAAATTTAGTATATTAATTATTTTTGGCTTAAATATTTATAAATATTCAAAGCAAAATTTTTTAATGAATGCCAATGTGTATAAAGAAGTTACTACTAAAACTAACGCACTTTCAGTCCTTTGATATTAAATATTATTATGGACGTTACGGTAGCAGTTAGATTATCATAACTACTTTTGACGATAAAAACCCTAGCAACACACCAATGTTGTTTCAATGTGAACTTTCAATGTCGTTTCCACATGATTTTGTTCAGTTTTCTCCACATTGTTTCAGCATGGACATTGATATAATTTTGAAACAACATTGTGAAATCACAAGAGGAAAACAAATAAAAAAACAAGATTTTATTTCTTTCATGCAAAATTATTAAAATCATACGGAAATTTACGAAAAATAAAATTGTTGATAATTATCTACTTGAAAACATCATTTTAATTCGTATTAAAATATAGCATTGTCACAATGAATTTTTACAACTGTAAATACGAATTAAAATGATGTTTTCAAGTAGATAACTATCAACCATTTTATTTTTCGTTAATTTCCGTATGATTTTAATAATTTTGCATGAAAGAAATAAAACTTTTTTTTTTCTTTTTTTCTTTTTTTTTTTTTTTGTTCTTGTGATTTCACAATGTTGTTTCAATATTATATCAATGTCCATGCTGAAACAATGTGGACAAAACTGAACAAAATCATGTGGGAACGATATTGAAATTCACATTGAAACAACATTTTGTATGTTAGCATTTCACATTTAAACAACATTGAAACAACATTGTTGTGTTGTTTTGGAAGCTACGCAGAAAGTCCAGTAGTTTACGACTAGAAGTTAGAGACTAGAAGTAATTCCGTAAACGTATGTTTGAACTAACCTATAAACTTTGTATACTATTATTATCCTGTAGTCGAAGACAGGAAGCTTACTTATAGACATTTATGACGTTAATATCGTCAAATTCAAGGAATCCATAGAACACAACTAGCAGGAGCAATTGAGCACCTGTGACACTGTCGGGATGTCCTAAACTGTAGTAGCGCCCCTGCACAGAGAAGATAAGTAAGACAGTTTTCTCCGAGCTACCGCCTTATGAAACACGATGACATAAATCTACAAATTGTCAACCGCTGTCATGTACAGACGGTGGTTTTTGATTGGCCTAAATTTAAATGCTGGTGCTGACTCCCTACCAATCAAGCTACAACGACCGAGCATATTGCATTTAATTCTTCAAAACTCTTTTTCCTGTAGGGATGGCCTAAAGGCATGTGAACAAAAAATACGTTTCGTCGTTATACCATCCTACTGGGTGTCCCAAAATTGACCAACGATTCGAAAAACCAAATAAAGAAAAACGGAAAGCGATAGAAATGTACGGTTTGCTGCATTCTACTTTGTCAAACCAGGGAATTTAATACTGCCAATTTTCAAAATTATTTACAAAGTTCATCAACAGATGGCGCTGCTGACTAAAAAATCTATAAAACAATGTTTTAGAAATAACCACGATTTGAGACAACAACGTGACGCAGTCTGAGGATAAATTTGCAAACGCCCGTGCAAAAATTTCAATTGGAATGTTCTGACAAGCAGCAGAGACGTATTGTACCAGTTCATTTACAGCTTGTGGATTCTGACGATACACTCGGTGATACAAGTAACTCCCCTCCCCCTCCCCCCTCAGAAAAGAAGAAAACCTCATTGTGTAAAATCTAGCGACTATTGGGGGGAGGGGAATCCATTCCACTTTGCGTATGCTTTTCGTAGTCAAGGGTAATGTACTGTTTGTCGGACCGTTTCTAACATTAAATTTCCCTTAAAAACTGCGCCTCATTTCAAGAAAATTGTGATCTTGCTACTGAAACTCCAAAACGATAAAAATATGCTGTTGCAGCGAATTTTTCCGAAGCATACACTAGGATGTATCGACGAGCTTTGTAACCAATTTTGAAAATTGGTGAGAATAAATTTCCTGGTTCACTAAGCAGAATGCAGCAAATCGCACATTTCTATTGCCTGCCATTTTTCTTTAATTGATTTTTAAATCATCGGCCATTTTAGGACACCCGGTATTAAACGTTAGAAGCATGACCAAATGTACATGCGAATGTCTGCACCAAAGAGAATATTTCTTATGTTTGCGCTGATCTTATGTAATGACAACACAGTATATAGAACATGTTCTGTTGAAGCTATATCTGAAAAATTAATGGAAAAAGAACAGGAAACGAAGTTAAAATAAAATGGCCATCCTATTTGTCTGTTATCCGTTTTCGAAGGACCTTGATGGTAACTTTTCGTTTTACTAAATGGTAACAATCATGGGCGCCCATAGGGGGGGGCAAGGTAGGGCACTTGCCCCCCCCTAGACATTTAGGTTACTGTCTCATGATGTAAACAAATCGCAAAAACAGTACTAAATTTGTTAAAAGTTTGAAATTTGCCCCCCCCCTGGAAATTTTTTTTTAAGTTTGCCCCCCCCCTAGAAAAATTCCTATGGGCGCCCATGGTAACAATGTATTTGAACACAAAAAAAGGCCCAACAACAATTGATGTTCACAAATGATTACCCTCTCGACCCAATACATACCGTTCCTGATGCTACTTGATGTCATTGATTAAATAAGAACCGGTATTTTCATCGTGAAACTGCCGTAGGCCTTAGAAAAGCTTTCTGGCAGCAGAGTTGGGCATCATTAACTAAAATATTAATTAAACTAAATATTCAACTAAAAACTAATTAAGTTTTAACTGAGCGCAACTGAACTTTCAATTAAAGTAGTTTTTGATTGAAGGTCCAACTAACTCGCCTCAACTAAATCTGTTTTAGTTTTCTCAACTAAATTAGTTAGTTCTAGTTTTCTATAACTAAAACTGATTTAGTGGAGCAGAGTCAGTTGAACGTTACTACTTAAAACTATTACTTTAGTTGTAATTGTCGTATAACCACTAATAACTAATTAGGTCGACAAATGAAGAACATTTATCTGCTTTTTGCTTGTGAGAGCACGAAGTTGTGTGTGCGCGTTCCTTTACCAGTGGCTTTCATTTCTTTGCTGTAGTCTAGTTAACACTTTACTGCACTATTCCACTTTATTTGACAAGGATTTAGATGTACTTAAGTTGAAAAACAAAGTATGATTTTTTAACACCTTCCAACAAAGCTAAAAACTGTTTATGATTTCCATTTGTCTCTCGCTCCGTCCGTACTCTAAGTGACCTAAATATTGATTACTACAAAATTTATATATTTTATCTCTATATACCGCATCTAGGAATCTATTAAAAATTGCCCATAGCATAAGATAATTTATAGGAGCATCCAACTTAAATTAACAGCACGAAACTTAAAATTTTATTGCTTGTATTTCTCTAAATAACAGTCCATTGAAAACCTCAATTTTATCAAAGCTCAGAATATCAACTAATCCTACTGTATAGTTACTCTAGATTTCTATAACTAAGACTGATCCCTGACTCTGTTACGATTCCGGTTGAAACAATCCAAGATAAAACTTTTACCACACTCCTAAAGATTAAAAAATTAAGCACAAAAACGTAATATAATGTTCACCGTTTGTACGATCAGTTTGAAAATTTCATAATTATATATGAAAATAGAAAAAATAATCTGCGTTCTTTAAAAATCTTTAAAAATCTTTTTAAAATCTTTCTTTAAAAATCTTTTAAAAATCTTTAAAAATCTGAAAATCTCCACCCTTTCCCCAGTTTTCAAGAGAGTTTTCGCTATTTGCAGCTCTACTTTATTTCCGAGAGTAAAGAAAGTGAATGATTTGCGCGACAAAATTAGGTGTCTCAAGTGACAATCACATCATACTGAAGTCACGGCTATCAGGCTTTGAAGGGAAAATTGCGATTCCAATTCGTTTAACCCCTTGGCCGTGACGTCCGAACTCAGTTAGGGTAATTATAAGTAGTTCTAAATTATATTTCACATTCAAGGGGTTAAATAGTTTTTCTAGGTTATCTAGTAATTTTTTCTAGTTGTTCTAATTATCAAGTTTTTCAGTATATATATGCATATTTTGTCTTCTGATACTTTAGTTAAAGGATATTAGTCATTTAAATGGGGGAGGATATTGTATACAATTTTCGCTGTGTTCCCAATAGGAAGAATGGGTCATTTCTGACTATACTTTTACATTGATTTAAAAAATGGAATATGCTGATGAGTAGTTTAAATAATAAGTGAAATATTAAGAATTAATAAGAGATTTATTTTTAATTTAAGCAAATATATTAATTAAATTTGAAGTGTGTGGGGGTGTATCAAGGTAGTTCTATAAAAATCTGTGAATATTGCTATTTTCAT
Organism: Cheiracanthium punctorium; assembly: GCA_038373885.1. Lineage (NCBI taxonomy): Eukaryota > Metazoa > Arthropoda > Arachnida > Araneae > Cheiracanthiidae > Cheiracanthium > Cheiracanthium punctorium. The sequence continues at coordinate 219,733 of JAWZYV010012397.1, read as the reverse complement.
GATTGATTTTTCCTCCAGTTTCCCACTAATGATCGAAATGCAACTTATATTTCAAAGATCAAGCGACATTTTAGTTTTATCTGCGAATTTTTTCAAGTCAATATTGATGAAATTTCATTTTTGAATAAATTTTTAATTTGATGTTCCCAATTGGGAATATTGGTCTGTGAAAGACTAATATTTTTTGAAAAATAAATTGATTTCCTCTGCAAGAAACAGTGATATATGTACCGAGAGAAATGAGACGTTCTGAGAATAAAATGCAATTCCGATTTCGGTATATAATAAAAATTGAATATTAAATTATTTATTTTAAGTGGACAAAGATTGAATATACAGAGTGTAGACATATTTCTGTCGGATGCTTTTTCTAGAGCCCGTAGTACGTACCTACACAACGGGATTTGAGTTCTAGTATTTTACATAATGATGTCCAACTCTGTCTCTAAGCATAGTTAGTTTACAGCTAGTTGTTAGTTGTTATTCGAAAGCTACAACTAAAACTAATAGTTTCTCGTTGCAGTCCCAAGTAACTCGTCTCGACTAAATTAGTTTAAGTTTTCTGTTCAACTAAAACTAATTCAGTTGAGCCGAGTTAGTTGAACCTTACAACGAAAACTAGTTGGAGGTTCAACTAGCTTTAGTTTTCCGTTCAACTAAAACTAATTTAGTTGAACCTTACAACTAACTGTTAGTTTAGTTGTCATTTACCTGCCAACTAACTAAAGCAGTTCTAGTTGTTGTGAATGCTAGTTTTGAATGTTAGTAGTTGAATGTTAGTTTTGCCTAACATTGTCTGGCAGTCTTATATGTAAGCTATCTATTTTTACTGTTGCTAATTCTATTAACGCTAGAGTAAAGTTATATGGCTCACTTCCTTAAAAAAAATGTTCACCCTTTCATTTATTTGGCCAGTTAAATACACATTACATAATCCGAGTGTGAAACTTCTCAATCCTAAAATAACACTGCAAATTTTACTCGATTGGCTCTTCGTTTCCATTACTGGAATGTTGATGTTCAAACATGTGGGTGTACAGAGGCTGAATACCTCTAAACTCCATTTAATGCCAGCGTGAACTAATAACTGGATCAGGGAAAATCCCTTCCCACTCGGTTTTAAGTATGGCTTTGCGAGTTGAGTTTTATGCCTCCGATCACCGATTACTTTCTTTCGACAACGACTCAAAAGGATTTCTTAAAAATTATAGGTGACGTGACACTTTTGAAAAAAAAAACAGGTTTTAGTTAAAAAACTGGAACATTTATCAAAAGACGAGGATTAAAATAACTATTTTGAGTCTGTATATATTTCCTACTGAAAAAGTCTAACGAAAATAGATTTCATCGGAAGAAATTTAGAAAAAAAAAATCAAAATTGCATTTTCTCTCCAGAAAAATGCCATTTTAACACTAAATTTCTCAAGTTATATCATCTTCCTTTTTTTATCATTTTCATAGAGAATTTCTGAAAACTAAAAGCTTTCCTTTTTTAATGAAAAATTACACATCCATGGAAAAAAACTGAGACACAAGACTTGAAACAGGAAGAATTTTCAGATTATTTTAACTGCGCAAACAACGCAGTTAAATTGACCGTTCTTTTAAAATTATTTTGGAATTTCTAATACGCGAGTTTTTTTCATAGATTTGTACCCAACTCCAATTTTTTATTAGTGAGTCAACTGTTAGTGTTAATCACTATAAAAACGAGTTTCTCTTGAAAATTAAATCAGAGAACGCTTTAAAATCAAGATGCGATATTATGCATGTACCACAGATTGTGAAGACGGAATAACTTAACTCACTTCTAATGTATTAGGCTGGAGTCCACTATCAGCATAATGCATTAGATGACAGCGCTGTTTTGAAATCATAATTTATACGATATCTGAAGCCTCACATTATATAAATTGGAGATAAAAACACTTAAATAGCTATGGCTTTCATTTGCGTAAACTAAAAACACATTGCAAAATTCTAATGTGCATGTTTTAGTTATATAAGGCGTTTTCTTTTCTTCGTTTCATATATTGAAATAGGCTCAAAATGCTATCACTTAATATAATTCAAATAAGAACAGATAAATTTTACATGTCTTCTTCGACTTTGAAGATTGGGGTGGACCTTAGCCTATCGCTCAGATAGGATGGAAAAATTCAAGTAGATAATAATGTTTGGAGACTAAGAAGATATAGGGAAATAGAAGCGATCACATATATAAGGTCATAGTAAAATTTATTCAGGGACAAATGTTATCTCGGCTCGGCCACTCTGAGAGACAAACTAGTGGTCAAACAGTAAAATATTTTCTACTGGAAGCGAATGTGCAACAGACGAAGACCAAAGAAATAATGATTGGACGATGTACTGAATAACCTAAAAATAATGAGGATAATTTATCGTTAAGATATCTATCTACACTTGATAAAATTGTAAGTACAACCTACTTTCAAAAGAGAGTTCATCTTGTCGTAGTCTTTTTGAAAGTATTGTTATTTATTTTCCTGCAGCATTAAAATATTTTAGACATCGAAGTGTTTACAAATATGGAAGAAATATTAACATATTGAGATCTAATCAATAGAATTTTTAAGAATTTATTTGTATGTCCAAATTGCTTAAAAATTTTGCAAAACGTATGCAATTTTTTTTTACCAGTAGGTGCCTATAAAAAATTCACTTTGCTGAAATTTTTATTAGTTTTTTGAGTTGCATAACTTTCAGCAAATCTCATTTCTTGAAGGAGAAACACAATAAATTTTAGTAAGTACCGATAATTTTGTTGATGCCGCCTTTTGTAAAACTTATCAAACTTACCGTCTTTAGTTAATGAAGAGAATAGCTGGATTTTTTTAAATCCAAGTATGTATTCGCCAGCCAACCGAGAGCCTTATAGATAATTGAAATTCTTCTGTGTTAAAGCTTTTATTAGATTACTTTAAATTGCAACTCTGATGTAAGTTATGTAAACAAAACTTTTAAATTGCTGCATCTGATACATCGAAGAAAACTTGAAAAATAATTTTTGATTGGAAGACACATCTATTTCAAGAGAACAAAAAGCGATTAAAGTGCTATATTTTATTTTATATTTCAAAAACAATCCTAGGAAAATGTTATTCAGAATAGCTACAGCTAAGGGAAAAAACAGCCCGCTTACTCTTAATATGGCCGTCGTTCGTCGTACATCAAACTTATGTATACAAATCGTTTACAAAAACGTAAATATTAATATGCTAGTTTTATAATATGCTTAAGGGGTCTTCTTCGTATTTAATTTTGCATTTCCTTAAGATTTTAATGGCAACTTCTTATTTCGATTTTATTATAGAAAAAAACCTTCAAATTAACCTAAATATACATTTTCATAATTATTTTACAATAATTTCCGGAGATACAACGAATTCATTATTGCGCTATTTTAAGAGGCTATCATCAAATTCAGAACTATATGTAAAGGTATTTTCCGCTTGAAAATATTTCCGTTGCCGGGAGTAAAAACACAAATTATTTACAAGAAAAATAATCTTTTTACTAAAGTTCTTTCTACTGAGAATATAAAAATAATATTATTTATCTTTCCGTCTAATTTCAGTTTGGCAATTTAAAATTTGAATTTTAATAAGACAATGAATTTTGCAGCATTGCATGATAAATAAATTTCCTTTTGCTGATTACTTTGGAGAAAAAATTATTTATTGAGAAATTTGCTGTTTAAAATAACGATTTTGATAAGTTGAATTAGTAGTTAATTACATCACGAACCAAAAATATGAATTTTAAATTAGAGTTTCAATTTAATTGAAGTAAAAGAGTACGTTACTTACGATTTATTTATGCTGTTTAAAATATATCTGTAAATTAACAGAAAAACGGCTGGCACAGCAAAGCTGCCAGAAAATGTACCATTCTGTTTATCATTCTTCCGTTTTCGAAATGTTTGGAAGATAACTCTCCGTTTTTCTAAAACTGTTAAATAATAAGGTGAAAATTTAAATATTGCTTAAGTGGCTTTTTTAATTAACAATTTTTAACTAGTTATACATTATACAACTACGGATATCGAATAGTATTTTCAATTTTAATATTTCTTATTTCGTGATCGCTAGAATCGAAACCTTGACCTACGAAGATTGATGCTCTTCTTCACTAGACGCTATTTGACTTGTTTGTCGTTGACTAAAAATTATTTTAGCCTCAGAATGGGACTTGCAAAAGGGGCGGGGGACGCTTTTAATGAAAGTTACCATTTGAAATTCAAGACAAATTGTTGTCTACTTATTATTAACGGGTCGGCAAGGGTCTACGGGTCTACTTATTACTATATAACTCATGATTTAAGTAGTGGTTGTTTGTAGACTCTTTTCAAACTTTGTTGGACATTCCGTTCCCATGAAGGAAACTTACAGGAATGCGATATTACTTCTAGAGGCAATCAAATATGATAATCACAAATGACAGATACGTTGACACTTAAAAGTTATCTCTGTACTCCTGGGAATGAAATTAGGCTATACTAAGTACTGCCGTTTTTTATGCATATGGGACTCTGCCTATATAAAATATAAATGGCCTTCAAGAAATTTGAAATCCGGGGAGAGAAATGTTTAAAATGAGCTTCTAGTAGATCCAAATAACATCCTGATTCTGCTTCCACCCCTGATTATTAAGCTGGAAGTATGGAAGAACTTTGTAGATTCCTTGAAGAAGGATGAAGTCTTTTCTCAATACCTTAGAGCGAAATTACCAAGGTTGAGTGAAGCGAAGGTTAAGGAAGGAGTCTCTGTGAGCCTTCAAGTATGCACAATTATAAAGAACCTTGCTTTAGGTAAAATTTTGGAGGGGAAAGAAAAGCCAGAGTAAGCCCTTAAAAGTGTGGTGCGAGGATTTTTAGGCAACAGAAAAGACGAAAACTACCAGCACTTGGTGAAAAAGTCCTACAAAAGCTCTTCAACCTTGTATTAAAAATGCCTCTATTTACTGTACACTTTATAGAACACCGTCTTTATTTTCCTCCAATTCACACACTTTATTTTCCTCCATTTTCATGTTGATTTTTTCCCCTAAAAACTGTAGAACTGTATGCGATGAGCATGGTAAAAGGTTTCATCAAGATATCTCTACAAAGGAACTCAGCTATCAGGGTCATTGGATGAGTCAATGCTGGATGACCACTACTTTACTATTACAAGAGATGCTCCAACCTTGACGTACAAGGGGCAGGCCAAAAGGAAACTTTCACAGAAATAAACTAAAATTTACCCTGCTTTCTGAAAAATGAACATTTTTAAAGTATGATCTTTTGCATTATATTTATTAAACATAATTATTTTTTCTTCCATTTACCATTGAGTCTATGGGTAGGCTGTTTGGTATCTTTCTCCAATGGGCTTTTGTGTATCTTGAAAAAACAAGAGATAATAAAAGAATTTCATTTATATATTCGTTTTTGCAATCTCAACTTAGTAAGTATTGGCTATTTAGAACCAGGATACAAACAAAAACTTTTTTCGTTGCCTAGTGATATTTTTAACTGTGAAATAACTTTTCTATTTATATTTATTTTATCGGACGGTGTTCTATTCGATATACCGTTAGTCTTGCCACATTATAATATTATTTTACAATTGATAGCGAAATATTACAAAATGAAATAATGCTGTTAACGTTGTTTTACTGTAGTAACACCCCATTGAATATTTTAGAGCCTTATTAATCTATCGAGACTATTTATCCTAATACTTCATGGTGTTATTGATCCTTCATTAATAAGAGAGTGTTATTTCTCTACATGGGCTTAAATTTTCGTAAAACTTTCACATACATTTATGAACACTTCCTCATTTATTTTTAAATAGCAGTTTAATATTTTGAAGGCTTTCTTACAGAGGTTGAATGTTGCTAAAAACATCACTACAGGTTAGAGTCAGTTCTCTGCTCACCGGATAAATAAAAGCATGAAAGTTACTTAGCAATAGCCGAAGCTGAATAATGATTAATGTAAAACAGGGAAATAAATGTATGGCACAGTCCTCAAAAGGCCCCCCAAAATCTTCAAAGGAAATCGGGATATATTTGTGAAGGGGCCGGACAAACGGTAAAAATAAGCTAACGTATTGAAATTGACCGGAGTTTTCCTGATAAAATTCAGTGTCATGAAAATAATTTTTAAACAAACATATGCTATATATTTTTAGTTGCATTGATAAAAAAGAACATAAATGAATACAGTAAACTCTTGGTTAACCAACACTCACCTAACCAGAAAAATCAGACCCCCCCCCGCCCCCTCCTACTTCTATCCATAAATTGTTTTTAAACATTTGACGTCGCATATATTTCCGTGGAAATTTGGGTAAGTCGCTATTCATACTTTTTTTCGATTATTAATATAATAATTTATAGTTTTTAATGTTTTATTAAAAATCTATGATAATAGCCAAATATGTTTGGATCGTTTATTTCTAATAGTACTGATACCACTTTCTCAATATCACTATTAATTAAGATATGAATCAAAGTATAAAAAATATTTTAACATTTGGAGGGGGGTGGAATTTTCGGAAGCTCATTAATTTTTAGTTCAAATGTACTGAAGATTGTTATAGGGGGTTAAAATGTGAACAAAATGTTTGACGTATGAAGTGAAATCTAGGTATTGATACCTAAAAAAATAAAATTGGTTCGTATTTAAATATAAATATATCCCTTTTTGCAAATTTCATGTATAACAAATTAGAGTACATATTACTCAGAAACGATTGGTATATGTATCTTTGCTGTATGACAAATGACGGCCGAATAAAAACTAAGCAGACCTTTGCTTTCATAGCTGTACAAGTAACCATCACTAGTGTTGCAGTAAATGCTATACACCAAAATTATAAAGCAAATCCTATTAAGTAAGAAACATACATATAAAATATAGCTTTTACATTGTTTTCTCTAACGAATACTTGTTGTCTGCCTCTTTATCTTCCATAATGAGCTTCTTAAAATCTAAGCATCAAATTTCTTTCTTTTTAAATGCGAATTTACAATGTTAAAAGATAAAGAGAAAATGAAAAAAGCTCTTTTATTAATGTAATTATTATTTTTGCAAATCCAGACCCAACTATATAGAAGTTGCTTGGATTTGCTGGAATATATATGAGAGAATAAGGCATTGAAAAAACCCTTATAACACTGAGCTTCAACTTTTTGCTTTTTGTAATAATAACCAGATCTGAACTGCTATTTTAGTGTATGGCATTAACGTCTACACTTGTTATTAAAAACATTACCCAAAGGAAGCTTATATTTTATTTATATTTTTAATACGATGCAATTTCATCTTTGGTAGTGGCTGAGAGATATTTATATTAAATCTCATAGTGGAAGAGAGAGCAATATGTTGGCGAGAAAATTAAATTTGGCATTTAAAAGAAACCCCAAATTAAGGCACAAAACCTGCTCCAAGAGACTCTAAAATTCCCCGATATAATAAAAACGTTTAAAATGGGTTATTTTTGGTGTGTCTGATTAAAATCACAAATTTTTAGCTGTTACGCATACTTTTTATGATTTATATATAAAATTATTACATAATGCTTTAAATAGTACTTTAAAACTAGTGAAGCTGTGTGTTTAGTGATACTAGTGAAGCAAGTGTATCACCAAAGGGTTTACATGAAGAGGGTTTTTGAACTCACATGCAAATGTTTAAAGGGCTATAAGACCGGAAATCATATTCTGCCCTTCATCACTTTTAAAATGATTATTTTAAGCTATCCAACTGACAAAAGTATGACTGGGACACTACATTATGTTATTTCTATCCATTTTGCTTCATCCTACCCTACGATGATACAGTATGAGTTATAAAAGAACCTTTCATGTTACATAATATCCTTGAAAATTGAAGTCTTTTATTTTAAATACGATAAGGTACCCCTGTACTGTAATCAAAATATAAAGGCTTTTTTTTTCAAAAAATCTCTTTTAAAAAGTGATAAACTGGACGAACGGATTCAGCTAAATATCCACACCCCCCCTCCCTCCCGTTATGTTCTTCAGACATCAATGGCTTACATCAATGGGCTTTTTCTTACAGAGATAAGTTCATGCAACAAAACGATTACTATTTGATGAGTTGAAAGCAGTTCCTGAAAAAAATTATGCCCCCTCCTCCCCCAAAAATAGTAAATATATAAACAAGCTTAAATTTTTGCAATTCTATTTTACATTTTCTGAGGTTCCTTTATCAAGACGGTCACTAGCTTGAAAATAGCCGATTAATGTAAAAATCGGCATTAACATGGCTTTAAAATGCGAAGTTTCCGAGTGTTTTATCATTTAAAGTATTGTGCATACTTTTATTTTGATACATACCTTTGTACATACTCCGATTCCTTCTCAACACAGACCCAAACAGTGGCCGAGTGCATAACGCTCTCAACTGGGAGACGGCCTGGATCAAATCCAGGTCAGTAGTTTTCACCGAAACTTCGCGTAAATACTGGTTAGGATCCCTTAGACAGACCCCACGTAAGGAAACCCCCCCCCCCTTGGCCTAGATTCCTCGGGTGGATAATCGGCCGTATTCTCAAAATCAAATCAACCTCCTCAACGCGGCAGTAATATATTTGAACACCACTCCTTCCTAATCTATTTTATCCCTTCCCCTATACCTTACCGTTAAAAGTTATTTAATTCAGGGAAATGAGACGTGATCTTAGTGGCACGAACTGTAACTATTAACCCTTTAGATTTTGCAGTGCTGCTTTAGATATATTTATCAAAACATGCTGTTCGAAATGAGTTTCTAGATAGTAACGTTATTAAGTAATTAGTAACTGAAATCGGAATGAATACTTAACGACTTATTAATGAGAATGACAAGAACAGATGACAACTATTATGAATCTTTTACATCTCAGTGCTAGAAACAGGAATGCGTTTGACTTCTAAAGTTTCTATGACAATAAAGAGATGAAAACCTCGTTATAGATAGAGGACTTTCAAATACAGGGGAAAAAAAGGTGGCTGGAAGGTAAGATAAATGGATTTAAACCTTTAAAGTATATTTTAAATTCCTTGAAGTTAAATAAAGAATTGTTATTCCGCAGTAATTCTGAAACTGTGAACGAACAAATAACCAAAGTATCCCTTATTTTAAAAAATGACAGGCTTCAGAAACTTTCGAAAAGTAAAAGTAACCCACGTATTAGTTTATGTATATGTGATTTAATTTTAAAATGTCAGGCTTATCGGTTTTAACACTTTAAAGTGCTAAAGTACGTTATTTTTTATAGAGAAATATGCTACGACATTATATATAAATATATTGGCTTGTAATTAGACAATAAATATAATAAAATTACAATGTTACATACACTCAAGTAATTTCTGTGTGTGTGAATATTTTCAGATTGAAGGCGGAAGTAAATTCATTTTCATAATACATTAAATGCTTGTGGGAATGAAATCCCACTGACTAACAACAATTTGGCTGTGACTTACTTATAATATGAAGTTCTAACGGTAAACAATATGTGATAGTGATCTATGATATTGACATATGTAACGAAATTGCTGCCGGACTCAGACCACTTGAATTTTTAAACCAAATTTATTATCATATTCAATAGTAACTTTAGTCGCATGAGTATATCTTGTCAATGTGCTGCATGGTAGGAAAACCAATGCCGAGTTGTGCTCGTTATTTTAACAAAAGGAGTTAAGATAAGTTTCGCTCATGATATAATGAGACCAACATTTCTAAGCTCTCAAATGCATTTATTTGCAATGAAGAATTGTGCTACTTACAACCAAGGACCTATTTTTTGTATGAAATATTAGCTGAATGTCACTTCTACAGATTTTTGTATAATACGACAAACTTCATCATCTACTTACTATAAGATTGTATATACTTGGCATCCGATGTAGCATTCGCACTAATTTGTAAATATAAATAATATAGTTAAATTACTTGTATCTCATTTTTTATTTGTTTCTTGAAGCCATTCTTCAGAAGAATTCAAATAAGGGACTCTCTTAACCTGAGAATATTTCTTCGTGTAAGACCGTAAAACTCTCTTAATTTTAATACTACATGTAACTTCGTATCTTACCAGAGAAGGAGTACCTTCCAAAGATTTCAAAATTACTTCGATGCCTTAAATATGTTTCCTAAATTCATACTTGTATATATTACTTCACATTAAATCAAATATTTTGGATAATAGTCTTTCGGAAATTGTTTTAATGTACTTGTGATTGGTAACTGACTTCTGAATTTGAAAATTACATATATTTTGTTAATGGGTTAAAACAAGAACTTAACGGCTTTTTTATCGATCCTTTTTTCAGTTTTATTATACGCATATGAAAGTTAAAGTTTTTTCTTACTTTTGTATTTTGTTACATTTCTATATCTGAATATTTTAACATAAATGTTTATACATATAAAGAGAGAAACGTTAAACCTTAAATAATGTATTTCACACAATTCAAACTTTCAAAACATTGAGCTAATTGAAAATGTTAACTGTATCTGAAACCCATTTTTATGCTAGTAATATTTGGATGATTTTGAACATTGTTTTTTTTTTCATTTATTATTATTATTATTATTATTTAGTTTTCTGCATCAAAATACTTTAAATATCCCTGTCGTCTTGTTCTCTTCGCAGTTTACGAAGCATTTTTAAGAAATGAAATGTTTTAATTATTCTATGCATAAGAATCAGGTCGTAAATTATATAGAGAAATGATAAAATATATTTAAATAATTTACTTGGAAGAATATTTCATTAAACCTGTGTGTGTGTGTGTGTGTGTATCATTTATGCAATTTTTTGACGCATACTTGTTTGTTGATGCTGATTTCTTAATTATTAACCTGTGAATAAATTCTGTACTCTTGAGAAAATGATTTTATGAAAATTAAACATGTGCGTTACTCGAACTGTGACAGACAGTTATAGTTTAATTGAAACAATAAAAATTTCCATTACGATCATTTCCCAGATATGATATTTTTTAATCATCTAGTGCTTTGTTCATTTCCTTTCATTTTAAAAGAAATGCTATAAAAGGCATTCAGTGAAAGATTTCAATCAGCATTTTTAATATTCATTGACTAGCTAAGATATTAAAGAATAAAAAAGCTCTAGTTAGAACTTACAAACAATTAGTTATAGATAAAATTTATAAGTAATAAAAATATCATAACAGAAAATATTTAATATTGCACAAATCTGTTTCCTTTTCCATGCAGTATATGCAGTGCTTCATATTAAGACCCTTTTCATTAACTATCAAAAGCACCAGCAGCATTTATTAACATGAGTATTTGAAGAAGAACGAAAAATTAAAGAATAAAGAAATTAAGTTCAATTTCATTATTCGAACAAAATGTTTTTATCAGAAATAAATGTGCAAAAGTTATCTGTAGAAAATATATAGTGAATCAATAACATGCATTAAATTATAGTGAATTTATTTGAAAGTGACTGCATATAACTCAGTTTTAAAAAGCTAAGTTATATACAGCGAATTTATCAGCACATTTAAAAATAATTTATACTATTATTCATTTTATCATATAATTTGTTTCAGGATCAAAAGAAGAAATTACTTTCATAAAAAAAGTATTAAAAGCTTTCCTAAAATTACAGATTGTATTTAAAAAATGATTTAGACATTTTTGTTTTATTGGGAAAAATTTAAGTATCACTAATCAAACAAATATTAAATATTTTAGCGTAATACTTATTGCAACTAAATGAGCAAGGTTTATATTTAAACTAATAGTTATTTTAAATAAAACTTATTCGTCAATTTCCTGTGCAAAAGGGATTAATGTAATGCAAATGGATTAATAACAAAATAGCGTTTGTCGTATATATGTTTGCTTTGTTGAACGGTTTATTTTGAATGAATCTTATAATTTTGAACATTAAAATATTTTGTAAAATTGCAAATATTTTTCCTTAGTTTCATACAAACAGTTTCAGGTACATTTAATTACTCGAATAGACACACTGGTAGAAGATTTTATGTTCAATTTGACAACGAAAACATTTCTCTTAAGCATCGAAATACAGATTATTGCTGCGTTTTCAACTCTGAATTGATCGCAATTGATACGGCTTTGGACTGTATTTTGGAGCGACATTTGACTAGGGACATCTGGATCCCCCTCACAGACAGCGGTAGTGCAATACAGTATTAAGATAACTGGAGGAGTATTGGGGACCTGAAAGGAATCAAAGTCATTGAAAAACTGAAGACTTTGTCCAACTCTTCTGTCTGCAATCTACAATGGATACCATCACTTGTAAATCTAAAATATAAGATAAATCTGACAAACTGGATAAAGAGTGTACATCCATGCCTCGGGTTTATGCTAAACCTTTATCCTATATTGAGCTATCGAGAAAAAGGCTTTAATTAACACTTCCTGGAAAAAACGTCCAGAGCATTCTTGGTATCGTAGTAAGGTCCCGGTACTGCAATCGGTTTCAAAGGTGAGAGGAAAGATCCCTGTGTCGCTGGACTTTTATAGGGGTATCACACTAAGATCCGTCCGACCAACTTATCCTGCAGATCAACTCTCGGGCGGATTTTCTCCCGTCGTTGCCTTGACGTCGACGATCTCCAAATTTTACCTTTCGAAAGAAAAAATCCGAGTCGGCCGAAATTGCGGCCAATCAGAGTACTTTTTCCTGCTACGTCATAAGCAATGGCGAGTAATGGCGACCACTTCTGTGTTCGAAGCTTGGCAGCTTCATGCCAAATCAGCGATGCGATGACTATTTGGCGTCGGAGACAGTTTGTTTACTTTTGCAACCCTTAAAGATAACCACGCCTTCAAGTCCGTCGAGAAAGTTGGTCCAGCTCGGAATTGCTCGGATTTTCCCTTTAGTGAGATACCGGCATTAAAGACCCTCAGATTTTCTCATGGAACTAAAACTTTCCCAATTTGCACCAAGTGTAATATCCATGAGACCACTACTCAACAGCTGCTTAGTTGAGTTAGCTTGGTGGGTGAAGATCTGCTGTGGAGTCCTACATTGGTGTTAGAGATCATGAAGGCGGACCAACTTATGGATCTCCTCTAAAACGTTTCCTATGGTTTTTCTTTTTTAGTACTAACGCGTTATCTATATTTTTTGGAAATTAAATAAACTAGATCGTACCATTACTTTTGGAGACTAGTGTATTATAATTCTGTGCAGATACGCATGCTGAAGTTCTGGTTTCGGTATGAATATATTTTTGTGAATGTAACCAAGATTTACCTTTAAACTTAAATTTTTGGTTGGAAAATTTTGTATCTTCAAATTTCAACTAAGAAATGTTTCACTGTTGGTTGTTTACATGACTGAATTTAAGAAAGGCTATTCCTTATACTATCGAAAATAGGTGTGCATTTTTGGAAAGATGAGATCGTCTATGGTATTCAGTTATCCAGTATATTTTATATTATTCATTATTTTAATAAGTCTGGTATGGTAATTCACATCAGGTTTTCATAATGGGTATGTAGGAGCTCAGTTGTATTTCTTGATTGCAAAATTGTCAAAATAAAACGTTCACAACTTAACGATATAAATTAGGGTAAAATTAGTAACACCTAAGACCATTTTAAAACACATATAAAGATTTTCATATCTGTTTAATAATGTTTGCTAGGAGAAATAAGGAAAATTATTTTTAATCATCTATTTCATAATTTTATATTCATCCAACCATTTTGTAGAAAACTTCGATACTGAACAAATGCTACGCAAAAGAAAACTTTCATTTTAAAAGGATTCTTAATTACACCGCTATATCAGAATAACTGCACGAGTATTACTGTCATACATCAGGCTCAGTCTAACTTACGTTAGTGAAATCGGAGAATTCATCCAATTGCTCTAGAATTCGTTCCTCTGGCGCAAATTCTCTGGAATTTTCGTCGCAAAGATCAAACACAGAAATATAAATCAATGTTTGTGGAGCAACTTGATGAGAGAATTTTCCTGGAAGGAATAATAGCTCGATAACGAAGGGACATATTTTGTATTAACCCCATAAAGGTTGCATTATTTTCAAGAAAACGTTCGTAAAAGTGCCATTTTTTTATTGTTTGAAAATAAATGTATGTACATGTATATTCATTTTAAGGTTTTGGACAATTTATAGCCCGAAAAAAAAAAGAAATAAATAAAATTAACTTTTAGGAAAAGCCAAAATTTAGGGTTATTGTAACTGGATGTCTGTTTTCCAGTAAACGGGGAAAAGTTAAAAATATATGTTTTAAACGCTAAACGAAAATTTTATTAAATATGCTCCATTACATAAATAAATATTAGTAGATTTTTCTTTGAACCTAAGTAAAAAGGTGAGCTAAGATTGCAAAATGCGTATCACAGATATTTGTGTAGTGCTACCTTCTGTTTTACAAATTAACAATATCCAACTAATTTAAAAATAATCTGGTACTGCTATCTGTTGTGTAAAATGAGATATAAAAAATTTCCGTGGATAATTGAAGTGCTCTAACCTTTCTGGCTCATAACTTTTGAATACTAAAGCCCGGAAATTTCACGGGCACAAGAAATATGGGAGAAAGCTCATCCCCTGATTCTAACTTGAGCGAGAAGGAAGGGGTTAAAGCCAAATAAACGCAAAAATATTAATTTGTTTAAATAATTTTGAAGTGTATTGTGTTGAATAAAAAAGGGAAAAAAGGAGAGATTTGAATAAAACAGCCGTGCAAAATAGTTTAAGATTATATGAATTACGAAACTTAAGATGAAGTACACAGATGTTAATAAAAATAATGAATTGTAATTTTACTGCATTTTTTAGTTTATGTGAGAATCATAAAACATCTATTGAAAACATAAGAACTATATTGTTTTGCTGATCCTTAAACTATGCTTGATTCTTAAAATATGCTTTTCATATTCAGGAATTGACGATATGAGATCTAGAAGAATAGTATGTATAATGTTTTATGCATTCTTACTGAAGTAAATAAATGACAGCAAATGTAGCATCATTTGAAATTTTATTCAAATTTCTCAACAACAATGCATGTTTCTTACAGTTATCAATTCCATTTTACAGATTTCACATGTAGATAGGCATACAAATATTTCAAAATAAGGAATATTATGGTACTTTACAAAAATGAATGTAACAGTTATCATTTCGTGAAAACGTAGTTTATATACAAATTTCTAATCTATAGTTTTTTATAAGCATGTTCTGAAGAATAAAGAGCACATGGAAAATGTCTCAAGAGTTTATGTTAAATTTAGAACCCCTTAAGAACATAATTTGCTTATGTAGATAATTTTAAAAAAGAACTTTGTGGATTTTTACGACTGTTTCAAATCCTATCTTCGAAACAATTATCTGTAAGCATGCTGCCACTTTTTAATTTTTGTTGCATTTTAAAATTATTATTTTATTCAGAAGTGTGGCATTAATATGATTCAGGAAATTTTATTAACAAGGGTTGAGTATCATATAAGTTCATTTAAAATATAAAAACTGCAAGTTAAAGCTGAGGGTTTGACCAGTGCCATTAATGTGAAAAGTATAAAAAATAGCATACACTGATTCTCTAAACTTGCACTTACTTATTTTACACAGCATTTTCTTTAAGATAAATAAATGATGAAATTTAAACAACTAAGATTTTGACAGCAAAAACGCTTCATTAAAGTTCTCTTCAGTACTGTAAGGCTAAGCTATAGTATTACATTGCATTAATGCTTTGTGAATAATTTACATCTGCTCTTGAGCGAATCAAGTGTATTAAAATATTGAAAGATGACTATCAAATAACACAGCGACTTTCTCTTCGTGTCTCACGAAACATCTTTTCGTGTTCATTTTACGACCAGATGACTTTCAAAATAAATTCCGAGAAAGTCATTGTGCTACTTAAGTACAATTCACTCTCATGAAGTTATTTAATGAAATATTTTGTAACGTCATTTCAACATTTGCTCGTTCGTGCATATTTTAATGCAAATACATATTATAAATCTTACTGAACCAAGTAGAATTTATTCAAAATATCATAATATATGAATAATTTATGAAAAACTCATAAATTTAAAACATGGTATAGTTAACTAACGTGTAACAAATCTTGAGGTATTTTAATGCTTTTAAATTAATTCTCTTACAGCATTTAACAATTTTGATTTTCAGTGATATCATAAATTTGCTGATTTTATTTCCGTATAATTAAATATTTAAATATTTAAAAAAGAAACAAAGACATTTTTAAAAATAGCTATCTTAGTCGAGTTGTTTTAAATGAACATTTTGAATTTTCAAAGAAATATATTTTATTATGTTTAAGCTCACCTTCAAGTTGAAACTCCTAAATTATGATTGAAATATTTTAAAAAGAGAATCTGAATTCAGCGTTATTAAAATATTAAATGCCTATAAACAGGAAACTTTAATTTACATACAAAACTCAAATACTCTTTGATGTGTTTTTTTATCTTTTATTATTAAGTCCAACAAGTAAGATGAAGAGTCAGTTAACATGTTTTCATTCGTACGTTTATCATCATTATTTTACCTTTGTTCTAACTGACATTGTTAAGTACAATAGAAGTGATCGCATAATTTAAAGGGCAAGTGTTCATACATTTAAGGTAGGAATTTAATGTAGTATATGTTGTAGATATATATGCATATATGTATTTCATTCAAAAACAGTTTTTATATCTAATTTCACTTAGGTTAACTAGTACAAAAAAGATCACATGAAAAATACTAGATTGAAGTCACAAATTTCTAAAATATATACTGCTAAACATTAAAGCACGGATTCTATTGAAGATAGGGACAAATAATTATTGCTTATTAGAACTCTATACGATATTTATATGCCTGGTGTTTATGTATTAAACATCATTAAACGTGTATAGTGCGATAGTGCGGATTTTATAAGAAAATATGGCTTTTTGCAGTTTTCTAATATTTCGGAATTTTATATGATTCAAATTTTAAAATAATTATATACAATATACATACACACGCCAGTGTAAATATATTTTGCGGAAGTGTCTTCAGGAAGAGTCTCTGTTTTCTTCAAGTAATTATTGTTACGCTTTAATAAACACCTTTTCAATTAAAAAGCTTTATATAAGAAAGAAACCATCTGGTTCTGTATAAAAGTAAGCTGATATTTTAATGAGAACAAATTGTCTTATTTACTTTTTTATTGTGTGTAACATTAAAAAGGTTAGTCGAATACTCTTTATTATCTTATTAAGAGTATTGTAGAAGAAGATTACAAAAATGAGAGAGAATTTTTACGAGTTGATAAAGAGTAGATTCTGAAACAATGATTTTTAACAACTGATCTTTACATATTCGTTTTTTTTCAATTAGGATACTTACAGTTCAGCTCCCTTAAAAAATTAATGCGTTGTAAATGAACAATTTTCTCTTCGGTCTACTATATTAGCTTATGTGAAACTTGTAAATATGCTGCAACAACCGAGAAATTTGTTTACATCAATGAAAAGGCCTGGAAAATATATTTTTCAAGCTTCAGATTCTTAAATAGATTTTATTGCACTGAATTTGTAAAACTAAATGTAAAAGTCAAATGTAAATTTATTTCCTGAAAGCAGAAAATTCTACATTTTATATTAAGGTTCATCACAACATGAATTATTTAATGTCTTTGATTTAGTAGGCTGTAAAAAACAACCTTTAATTAGTATTTTGAGAAGCATGTAAAAATAAATGAAAGTAGGAGTAAGTTACTGTTTACACAATTAAATCTCTGAAATTTGGGTTTATTCTGTTAATTTCCTGAAGTCCGAACTAACTTTTCGTTGTTAAACAACATTCACTTTTATAATAAGACCCATTAGACTAATAACTAGTCTCTAATTACAATTTATTAAGGGTAACGACTTGCTTTACGTACCAGCCTATAGGTCAAAATAGTGGTAAAATATTTGTGTAAAAGAAAGTATGAAAGAGAAATTATTTTGAAATTCAGAAATTGTAACATATAATAATTATGCGAAACAAATTTTTAAACACTAACTCTTTTAAAACAGAATGTGAATTTTCATTCTAAGATTCAATCCTCTCTGTGTTAAAAATCTTTATAAGTAAATAATCATTTGTTTAATTTTTTCATAGGATTTTCTAATTTATAATGAAAACTCAATGGCTAAATAACAAAAATATTTACAGTACTCCTTTTTAAATAGTTAAATAAGAGTTTTACACGCTGATCCTATTTTAAATCATTTACGATTTATTTCTTAAGAAGCCTAAGAAACCTAACTCGTAAACAATGCCTTTTAAGATATATTTCTTCCTTCTATTATCGCAAAAATTGAAAAACAATTATTAAGTAAAATGCCACTGATTTTATAGTTTTAGAAATTTTAAAAGTAATGCTGTAAACGAACATGTTAATTTAAGAAAAAAATGCCTTTAAAATAGTCTCATTGTTGTATTTATTTATTTATTTATTGTTTCCAGATGGTGCAAATATTTTTTTAAATGAAAAGTTTGTAAAATATAAAATGTATAAATAGATATTACACTAATTTGCGCAGTAGCAGTACTAAAAGCAACTCATTCTCTCAGTGTTTGCTATCATAGGGAAACAAACTAAAAAGATTAGCATTTAATGACTTGATGGAAAATTCGTATGCTTTGAAATACTTTGTGTTTTAGCAGCCACTGCATCTAAATAATATAACAAAACATATTCTAAATAAGAATTCTTTGAAAATCTTGATGTAAGCAATGCTTCGCAAGTATGTTTTAACATGACATTTTGAAAACAGGCGTTCTATCAAGACACAGAGACTTTATACAGGGAAGAATCCTTTAGAACATCTTTTTTTGTTGAAAATATACAAAAACTACGTAAAAGCCAACACTATCTTTTTTAAGCTGATTATTTAACAAGAAATAAAAATGCACGAAGCTGAAGTGTTTTAGTATTTGATTTTGTTTAAATATGCAGAGTAACACCCACTCTCCACCCCCCCCCCAAAAATAGATAGTTTGTTTTGTTTTTAATCTGTAAAAAAAAGTTATTTTTTCTTCCTTTCTAGTATGTGTTTTTAATATGAATCTGATGGTTAATTTACAATTATATTTTTGCTACTAGATTTGTAGTAATCTAAGAGCACTTTATAATAAATTTAAAAGACCAGTTTTAATACTAATCAAATAGAAGTAGAAGACTGTGTTAAACCAGACTTAATATGAAATGCATTTTTACATAACATCTTAAATTTTTAACAGCTATATTTTGTTACAATAATGACAGTCTCTTAAGGCATTTCAATCGTATAAATTTAATTTGATATAAACATTTTTGGTGTCAATTTTAATACACAATAACTGTTAACTATCCATCTATATATTTGGTAAACATTATTTTATTAATGTACATTTATTACAAAACTTTACTTAATACCAACACTATATATCTTTCAATAGTATGCATATGATTCAAACATAAAAAAACCCTACTCTGGAGTACCAACAGGTTTCATACTATAATTTTGACCACATAGTAAAATTTATAATAAATTTATGGCAATATTCTTTGTAACGTTTCTCCCTAAGAATTCTTTTACTTCTTACTTGGTCATCATTGGTATCCAAATTATTTAATGGTGTGTTTCATGAATGATTTTTACGACTTTTAAAAAATCGTTTTTCTATAGGTTTAACGCTGTTCTTCTTAAGTGATTTAACATGTTATTTTTGTATACATTTAGGTTGAATAGCAGAGCGTATTGAATGTGCTATTTTAAAATTCTGGCATGCAAAGACGAAAGTTATCACAGTTAGCATGACTTATGCTTTCAATTTATTTAGATTTAAATAAAATCATGATTTCGAGATCACTTTACCAAATTTGCTGTAACAGTTTGAAGTTTATTGTTTAATGGAGAATAAAAATGTACTTAAAGAATTAAAACAACAAAACTCATTTAAATTATGACACAATGTATTTAATCCTTTCATTATTATCTACATTAAATAGCTCATATTCATGAAGTAACTTTTTCTTAATTAACAACATATAAAAATTTCAGACTTTTTGTAATTAATATTACACAACTGTTAATAATTTTGAGTTAGCACGAAAATATAGTGTATCTAGGATACATTCAGTTCCATTTAACAGCACATATTCAAATTTATTCAATTTTCGTTTCGAAAAAATGTATATGCATCGTGAACAATAATACTTTTAATATAGTACTACAAAATTTGAGCTTTGTAATTTTCTTTGTACTTCGGAAATGTAAAATCGATTCATCACGTCGCATGCAATAAAACAATTAACTTTTTATTTTATTCTTCAAAAGTCAAAACTATATCAATTATATACTTTTAATTAGCTTCATATTTGACAGGTTACTTTTAAAAATTTCAGAAAACTTCTTCAAAATAATTTATTTGTATTTAATACAAGAATTCGAGTTCATTTTTAATGCACCGCCGGAAATAACGACACCAATTTAAGAATGCCAAAATTTCTGAATTGTTCTAAGGAAACATTAACTGTTAATGATCAATCAGTAATTTATTTTTAGCGTAGTGTACACTGACAAGCAGTATAAAATGTAGAAATGAATTCTAATTCCAGTCGAAGAATAATAGATTTCTGAATCAAAATGAAGCAAGTCTTTCAAAAAACCACAGGATTGACATGTAAAATCAGCGAGATTTTTGTTTTTCTTGTTCGACATGCCCATCGCGGATCAGACTTCGCTATGTGAGTCAGTTTGTCTAGACTAAATGTTCATTTCCGAGTTACTTTCTCACAAGAATGTTTATTTTTTATTTTTTATTTTTTTGTAGTATTCACGCTTTTGTAAGCGTTGTTCCAGATGAAACTCTCCAAGACTTTTTCAGAACTTCGAGAAAAATGCTCGAAGTTTTCTTTTTCGTTTTCCATCAGCTATGTGAACGGTATGAGAGAAGCAATTGATCCTAAAGCTTGAGGAGTACCTCGGCAACTATCACAAAAGTAACACTAATCCAACTAGCCATGCGATGAAACTCTAGATTTTCAGCAGCATCTGAAAGCAGAAAATAACGACCATTTATATAAGTTTTAAATAAACAAAACGAAAGATAAAAACAGGATTCCAAAGTTTCTATTACATTTCTAGCATAGAAAAATCATTCTGCAGATGACAACTTTAGAAAGTGAATCAGGAATCAGATTAAATCATACGTCATTATTGTCAGTAAACAGCTTTATTAGAACAGTTATATGAAATATGACATGATTAAATATAAATATTTAATATGAAATAGTTTACTTTCTACTCATGTATTATATCAATATTTTGGTCGAAAGGGGGTCCCAACAACAGTCCAGTACCCATCTAATATATACCTACTATATATTTCTTAAACTGTATGACAATGTTTGTATATATTAGCAACATATATAATAAATCTTACATGCATCAGACTAAATCAAATGTAACAGTCTTTATGCTCACTACTTTGTCAATAATTAATAATTTTGTCAAAAATTAATACATATTCCTTTAAATATAAAACTTAAAATTTAGTTTTAATAACTGTTTGTAGTGTGCACATTAATATACTCAGAAATTTTCAGTTTGCGCGCAGTTGCAACTGATTTCGAATGTCATGAAAATACAACTGTTTAAAAATTATATATAATATGTTGTTAATGGCATTCAAACTATTTAATCATTCGAAACAGTTCGGCAAATTTATAGCTCTAGCCTAATTTTCAATTCTGAATTATGAAGTAGAACAAACTTTAGAATTTCGCGCATTTGAAGACCAGATAGCTATTGGAATGAGAACAGCTTCAAAAGCTTTTTAATATCTGGAAAACACTTACTGCAGGTCGGCTTGCTTGGCCCTGACCAGTTTGGGGATTCTGGCACCCAGTTACCGTTCCTGCATACAAGGGTGTCTGGACCGTGTAATGTCTTAGTTCCGTTACAGCTATAATGCACTGTTGCTCCCTCTCTGGGCCTTTTCCAACAAGACTTCTCTTCAGACATATTGTATGTCCCAGCTCCTGGAAGCGGCGGATTTGGATCACATCCGTAATCTATAATAGAAACAATACATAAATAGAATATTATACGAAGCCCGAACTTACAAAGAAAAAAAATTCAAATCCTCTTTTAAACTGCATTAACTTTAGTTTACTTAAAAAAAACGGAGATAATTACGACCATGGATTAAAAAATATTTTGTTTAAAAAAACATGTCGGAAGCTCTTAAAAACATTACCAATGTGTCTGAGAATTTGAATTAACTTGCATAATTTTTTTTTCCTTTTGTCCCAAATAACCTTGAACATCGGCCGTTCAAACCGTTTAATTTTGGAATTAAATGTGAATATTGACATTGTGTTTTTTTTTTTAATAATTACTACCTTACAACTTTTAATATTAACGATAAAAGATACCTATAATGAAAAATATATTATGAGCTTTATGGCAAATATTTTTAAGAAAGTTTATCATTAGTAGATTAAAAAAAATATTCCTCTGGTCGTAATTACACTACCTGACCCTATACAAATAAAATTTTTAGTTCCATAATATCAATTAAATACGTACAAAATGAACGGCGAAATACCTTCCTGTCGGTGCAGTTGCCATTTAGATTTAAAATCTTAATTTAACACTCTTTACACTGACAATCTTAATTTAGATTCGTCGTAATAAACGGTAAGTATTCTATTGCTAACATTTTTCGCTCTCGAATTTTACTTTTTCCTATAAATCTCACACACGGACAAAGTCTCAAATGCACAATTCATTGGACAAGAAGGATGAATAAAAAAAAGTACTTGCCAAGAATAACGTATAAAAAATCAATTCAATTACTTTTCTCTTGCAATTATCTTTATATGCAATCATAAAATACCTCACAATATTTTTCCGACGCAAGTCAGAACTCTGACAAAGTAAACTAGAACGAAAACCCTGGATGCGTACATTATCTTAGATTTATCTCTGCCTGTTTCAGACATTCTAAATAAAATCAAAATGTTTATATCGGCCACGAAAACAAAAGTTTTCGAATCGAACAATTATCCAATAATTCACGTTCGCCGAAAGAATAAGCTGCACCCATTAAACCGAAAGTGACATAATTTGATAGGAGAGACCCTTTCCCTCCTCCGTCTTCCTTTCTTTTCTTTTCTTTTCTTTACTTTTTTTTTTTTACTTTCTCAAATCATTTACTTTCAGAGCGTTCTTTCCTCACACTTATTTCACGCGGCTGAAAAACAAAGAACTCGATCTGCCATTACTTTTTATACTCTTTTACCTGCATTTCGACGGCGAGATTTCTTGGCAAGATATATTCATAAGTATGATTTATGACCATGTCGTATCTTCTTCCTCAAATTGAAGATAATGCGTTTTTGTTTCCTGTTAGAGAGCACCCGTAAACGTTGCACCGGCCATTCTATTACGAAATATAATTAAGGGGCGTCGGCAGTATTAACCGCTTACTGCGTCGGAGAAGTGACAAAAATAAATAGATATTTATTTATGAGTATTTTTTCATAATTTAAGGGGTGGGGGAGGGGACCTTTATTAAAGTGAAGTGCAGTTTTTTCTAGACCGGGCTTTTGGAGTGGCTGCGGAGTAGACACAAACAAATCGTTCCAGGAACAAAAGCGTGAAGTTTTCTAAAGCATTTTTTGACAAATTAAAATACTGTAACGCTTCTTTGTCTAGTAAAATGCGACGCGTTTATCTTTTCTTAACTGCGTCATCATTTTTTTGAGAAAAATTATCAAGCATATCAAAATGGGGAAATATATAATCAGGCTGTGTTAAATATTTAAAAATGAGTACACTGAAATGTCTTGAAGGTTAACAGATTGCCTTATGGCTTAGATCCACTTTATTTGTTTAATTTTTATTTTATTTAGACTTCCTAAATATAATTCATCACTTAGACGTAAGGAACTTAAAAAGGCCAAGGTAATGAGCTCGTTAGATAATGCTAACTGAGCACGTTCAAAAATTAATATTCATGAGAATGCCAGCCGAGAAAAATTTTAATAGCTATCACATTGCTGTATTTAATGGTCTTTCAAGTCGCAAGTATCACTATTTATAAATTTCATTCATGTAAGATAGTTTCTTTATAGGAAACTCCACAACCGGGAAAACAAGATACTGATATAAATATAAATGTTTTAAGTACGATTAATCAAAATTTAAAATTGTAAGCTACACATCTTCAATTATACTAATACGTAGCGTAACCTAATTAAACCTCTCCGCAGAGAGCAGATAATTCAGGTGATTACTTGCGATATCTTGAACTCTTATTGTCACCCTGATTGTCGCAGGAATAAGCTGTTATGTTTATGACTTAATATTTCGATCGTCCTCTATAAAATGTAACTTTTTAAAGGGTAATCAAGATACGTATTTTTCATTTAATTTCATGTTATCCAATGCAAAATATTATATTTCAATTTCTTTTATTGAACTTCGTTAACACTAAAAGCTAAATAACGTTATTCTACGATGACAATTGAGCGAATAATCATCTGAGGACTGTATTAATATGTAACTATGCTATTAGTAAGCAGAAAATGCACAGAATGGTACAGGATATTATCCTTAAGATTCGATTTCAAATATATTAGTTTATAATTTCAAAACTACTGTTCCGAATGCAACTTAAATTTATTTTCTGGGATTTTGAGACACAGATTGTACTGAAATCGAAAACTAAGTATTCTCCTATTTATCATTAGGGATAATCAGAGTATCAGACGAGTTTCACTATCGCCTAAAAGTAAAGTGAACTGTAGTATAAAACAACTCACTTCTCCACATTCGGACAGGATGATTATGGACATTTGTCAGAAAATTTGGAAAAAGAGAGCTGAATTTCTGACTCAATTATTGAAGGAAGCTGGCAAGTCATTTTCCAAAAAAGCTGTTTAGAGGAGATTGGCTGAGGAGAAATTGGCTGGTCGTTGACCATTTAAGAAGCCACATCTCACATGCAATGTGAAAAAAAATCCTTAACTCCACCGCAATCATAGGCATTGTTGTATGATGGCTGTGAACTAAGATAAGGTTAGTGCTCATAATTAACATTATAATAGACTATCTACTAGTAGAACAATATATTTTTTAAATGATTAACCTAAACGTTCTTTTCCAAGCATATTTTTTGGATAAGTGAACATTCCAGATTTCAGCACAGGAAAGCAGCTTTGTTTAGCAACGCCCAGGTAAAAAGACTCACCGCAATCGCACGTGCAGAGAGTAAATACCCTGCTAAATAGAAGTATTGTCTGTCATAAGTGGTAAAAGTGTTGAGCGTACGTACATTACACAAGGGACCATGAAACAACATTTATACAGGTGAGTTTTTCAAACTTGCCTGATACCCAATTTCTGGAATTTCAAAAAATGAGGATCTCGCGTTTATGCATGACTTAGCCCCTTTCTAAAATACCAGCAGCGTCACGACATTCATGGAAGACCATATTATACGAGTTTTACCCGCAGATATGCTTGGACTGGAAATTCTACGGATATGGGTAACTCTACAGATACTATGGAGCCTTATCGAGCATTTGTGGGAGATGAGAAAGGGAAAAATATTGAAGGAAATGCTCGCAAATAGACGTCAATTAACTGAAAAAGCTGATGATATTGCATTTTTCTTTCGTATTCTATCCAAAAAATAAAGTACTGAGTTCATTAAATACGAAAACCTGGCATGTGTGTTTGAAATTAAATAAATAAAGACACCCAATAGTATTTCCATAAGAGTTTTGGGGTAAAATGCTCTGCCAGCAGAAATAAGTTCACTTTTATAGTAAATCACATTTATTTTTTGGCTATATTTGTTCACATTATTATAGGAAAGCTGAATCGCTTGCGTTTGTTCACCATCTTGTTTTTGGCAATGTCGTATTACCGTATCCACACCCGCTGAATTTCGTGAAATAGCATACTTCATTAACGTGCACTAAATGTGACCATGCGGAATACGGTCGCGAATTCCTTTAGTGGTTAGCGTTAGCGTTAACGGAGGCAAAATTGGTACGCAAACGTCTCTCTTTGTCTCCACAGTTGCAAACGTCCTGCATAAATTACTTTCCTTTCATTCACTGTTAATGAATGTTTGGTATCTAATCCCGGTTATATTATCACATATGCAAGTAGATCTTCTTCTCCTCTGTAATTGCTCAAGGGTTATTGCTTGGCGTGTTTTTACCATGCTCTCTTTATCAGTCCAGTTTTCAATTCTTTTTTTCTATTGGTTATTTCTAACTGATTATACTGCCAATGTGTTTTCTAAGAATTTTTTTCTTCGACTAAGTCGTTTTGTCTAATAAATAGCTTCATGTGTCCCGTTTTATCATGACACTTTTGCATCTACTTATCATTGCGAAAAAATGTTGCCCGCCACCGACCAACACTATGAATGATAAAAATAAAAGTTTTTATATCACATGTGAGTTTTGTGTACTCATTCCTAAGTTAGTGTGCTAGTGCTAAATAACTGTTTGCTGCCACTTTAACCCTTGTACAATCTTTATTGCGTTCATATTTTTAATTGAAGCTTAATCGCCAACTGCTCCATAGAGGGTACTGTACATTCTCATGAAAGATTAGTTAGAAAATCCAATTTATGACTTTAGAAAAGTTGTTAAAGTTGATAAAAATTAAAAGGCATGAACACAATTGTTTACTATAAGCACTCGGGCATAATGCCGAAATTAGAAAAAACAGCTTTGTCTGAATACGATGGAGATATTTTGTACATTCTGCTTGAAAAAATAAACGAAAATTATAGGAATTGAAAGAAATCAGAATTCACATAGTTAGAGGAAAAATAATTGCATATGTCACAATATGAGACAACTGCATAAAATAAGAATTTAAAGAACAGAATGGAAGATAAATGATTTGGGACAGAGAAAGCAAAGTACTGAGAACTGTAAGGCTTCCTAAGTGAAATCTAGTGTATTCGAAAGTACCAAAAGTACCAAAATATTTAGTGAAAGTTCAATGATATTTCAATTTTTAAATAAGATGACACAAACTGGTCAGACAACAAATACATATTTTTAATTATATAAATAGTTTCATATACCTCTAGGTATGCTTTAATCATAATCTTGAAAGATATTTTTGAAAGCGAAGAGAGTCTTGAAGAGCTTGAATTTAGATGCAGAATATGCTTTTATTTGAAAGTAAAACTATTTAAATTCGATCGATTGTTTTCAAAAATCCTCACTATTCTCATTTTCTTTCCGTTTTGAAAACTCCAAAGAGAATATTTTTATTTTTAAATATTTTACACTGCTTTTCTCTTGTGAAAAATCTACTTTATGTAAATGTATATGCAAATTTTAGATCGACACATACATTGACCGCAATGAAATGCTACACATTAAAAAACGCATTCAAATTTGGAGTGGAGTAAAAATTTCAGAAATTTTCCTAACATTTGTAGAAGTTATTTTTGTACTTCTTTTTTAGCCTTAATGTAAAGATATTCAATCAGTAAATATACATAAATATATAACTTAAGTCGATATCCAAAGGAAAAAAGAAATCTTTTCATATCATTGGTAGAATTGTAGTTTTAAAAAAATGCATCTATATTATAAACGCTATTTAAAAATCCAAACTTCAAAGATATTGAAAGATACATATTTCAAAATTTATATACCGAGCTCTGTACCGACAAGTGTAAGCTTGCAGATCACTTTTTGTATACATTGTTCATAATGTGACAATAAATTTCAAAATTAATATATTTTTATTAACTGAATTTATTTGACTATAGTTTAAGTTTTATTTCATTCCCTTCAATGGTTAATATGTGATAGACAAACATATATTTACACATTTTGAATAAATTCCCGCAAAATCTGAAAATCTAATCCAAAATTTAAAAAAAATTCGATAGCTATAATTTAAGTTGCATGTTCACTTATTATGTCACCAAATTTCATTTCATTCGCTTTAGTCATTCCTACAAGATCGCGAACAAAAATTTACACATTTAAAAAAAAATTCAAAAAATCTCAAAATCTAATAAAACTTTTTTAAAAACTTCATGCCAATAGTTTGAGTGATCACCTATCATGCCACTAAATTTCATCCAATTCACTTTAGTTATTATTACGCGATGTGCGAACAAATATAGCAGTTTGAAACGATTTTCGCAAAATCTCAAAATGTATCAAAATATTTAAAAAATCTGACGCCTATTAAGTTGAGTGACTATCTATAATATCGTCAAATTTCATTTCATTCACTTTAGTGGTTATGAGGTTGTGCGCGAACAGATATTTACGCAGTTTAAAACGATTTTCGCAAAATCGCAAAATCTAATCGAAATTTTCAAAAAAAAAATTTGTAGTTTAAGTAGAGTGATCGCCTATCACACACACATGTCACCAAGTTCATTTCATTCGCCATAGTCGTTATTACGTGATGCACGAACAAAAATTTACGCAGTTTGAAACAATTTTCACAAAATCTCAAAATCTGATAATTTTTTTAAAAAATTCGAAGCCTAAGTACAGTGATCAAGTATCATGTCATCAAATTTTGTTTCATTTGCTTTAGTCGTTATTACGCCACGAAAAAACAAATACTTAAGCATTTTGAAAAAAATCTCGCCTAAATTTGTCGAGTAGGATTCCATAGCCAAAATTTGTCACATATGTTGAACTCGTGTCCTGTAGCCTTTGTGTCATAACGAGTCTTCATCTTCTCCCTGTTCAGGTTGATCCGCTTTAAGTTGAGTGAGTTTAGTGAGTGAGTTGAGTTTAGTTTAAGTTGAGTGACCTCCTATAATATAGCGAAATTTCATTTCATTCATTTTTGTTTATGACGTAATGCGAGAACATATATTTACGCAGTTGAAAACGATTTTCGCAAAATCTCAAAATTAAATAGGAATTTTCAAAAATTTCGTAGTAGTTTAAGTAGAGTGATCACCCATCAAACACATCTCACCAAGTTTCACTTCAATCGCCTTAGTCGTTATTATATGATGCGCGCAAAAATTTACGCAGTTTGAAACAATTTTCACAAAATCGCAAAATCTTATTAAATTTTTAAAAATTCGAAGCCTAAGTAGAGTGATGAACTATCATGTCACCAAACCTTGTTTCATTTGCTTTAGTCGTTATTACGTCAAGCAAGAATAAATCTTTACGCATTTTGAAACAATTTTCGCAAAATCTCAAAGCTGGATCAAAATTTTTAAAAATTCAAAGTTATAATTTAGGTAGAGTTATCAACTATCATGTCACCAAATTTCATTTCATTTGAGTAATTTTTACGTCACTGCATGTAAAATAAATCAGTTCGTTTTTCTACTGATCGCTAGGTGTCAGTTACTGACTGGAGCAGGAAGTGTTAGTCATTTGTTTGTTTGTTTGTGGGATTAGGGCCGATTAGCTACGCGGGGCTCTAGGCCGAGAGGTGGGCATGTCCTTTTCGGGGTGGGTCTTTCTAAAGGGTCCTAATCCGTATTTAAGCTAAGTTTCGGAGCAAACAACGGAAAACTCCGAATGGTTAGGTCAGTGGACGCGACTTGGTTTCGAATCAGGCACCTTCTTTCTTTCAGTTCAGTGCGCAGTGTTAATCATCGGATCCAAAATTTTGTTCTTGGTGTCAATTACTGGTGTCGCCCCCATGACAACATCTAAAATATAAAAAAAATAGAAATGTCCAATATTCTGTAATAAATTATATTTTACATGAATTTTCAGTCATTTAAATTTTAGAAACAAAAATTATGTTTCTGGATAGTTTTAGTAATAAGCAATTAAATTTTGAACATCTCTTTTTCTGCAATTAATGCTAAATGTGCACTCTTTCGTAAAAATCAAATAACTTAAATAGCAAAAATTAATAAAATATTAAAAATTAATTATTTTTTTCTACATCCTACAATTAGGGATGGGCATGAGACGATTTTTTGACGAGACAGAAATTTAGAGCTTTTTTGCGATACGAGACAGACATTTTTAACATTACGATACAGGGATTTTGCTAGACGAGACAAAGCTTTTAGACTGTTTTGAGAGACTCGTGACGCCAATTTTTCGTCTCGCGTCCATCCCTACCTCCAATAGCTGCTTTGTATATTATTAAGTTTTCATGTGACATTTTTACACTGTCACCTTACCAATACAAACCATAAAAAGTTATTTTCGCATTAAACTTTCGTAATTTAAACAGCTAAATTTTTTAAATTTTCCATTATAGAAATTCCATCTTTTTAATTGCTTAGGTTTATGAAACAAAAATTATACACGGGTGCATAGATTTAAGATTCCATCTCATACCAACGAGATTCATCAATTCTATTCTAAATATTTCATTGCTGACTGATGATAAAATCTCAAAAATCAATTTTGTTCATACATTTATCCACCTAGATTTAAGATTGATTCATTTCAAAATTTTGGTGGCATCCAAACAATTAATTATTTGATACTAGGACTCAACTGAACATGTTGACAGATCCGGTGCCAGAAAGCTTTCAACAAATCTCAGATTTTTAAATCTCAACCTCCAAAATGATTTATTGTTCTATTTTCGGTTATTGATTTATCATCACCATTCCACATTTATTTGTTTTGTAGAAGGTTGTAAAAATCTTTTCTGTACAAGTTGAAGACAAAATGTGCATGGACTAATTATTTTTTTCATTACCTTTGTGTTCTTAGAACAAGATGTGTTATGCTAATAAGTTTTGAGAGTTTCGGCTCTCCAGAAATTGATTAAAGCATAATATATTTCAGTTATAAATGATTGCTCAGAGTTTTTCTTTTCTTCTAATGTGAAAATGCTAACTGCATGCAAAGACTTTTGTTAGAATGTTAGGTTAGAAGTGTTACTTATATTTTTTGTACTATACAGGCAATCAAAATAAAGACAGATTAATGAAAAAGTGCAATTAACCAAACCATTTTAATTAAGTACGTGTTTTAGTAGATTATAGTAGATTTTATGACATGCACTCTTTCTGTTTAATCGGAATTTACTCTCAATTTCAAAATGATCATATGCTACCACGCTCATGTGTGGTGAACGTGCACATCAATCTCGTGGGCCGGAAAGCCTTTCAGTGACTGAAAGAATTTTCCTAGAGATGTTAATATTTAAAAGTTTGTCTTTCTATAAAGTATTAAAAATTGTAGCGGAATTTCGCTGCGTTCAAAAATGAGTCTTCAAATCTGTCGTATGAATCCAATAAATTAATAAGTAGAGGAAAGAGTGGTAAGAATGAAATCTCGATTGAGTTTTTAGCTTACCAGTTCCAGACATAAAAAATGATATATCTTCTCTGGTATTACTAGCTTAAGTGTTAGTTATGCGTCATAAATTAGTAATTTGCATTTTTCATCCACTAAATGAGCAAAATTTAATTTTGTGTAAAAGCTAAAAATGGCATGCTCTGCTTGGCGTGAAGATAATATGGAAGTCTCTTGTTTTTTACTTTTGTGGAAATCGACATGTGAAACATAGCGACTCCCTCTAGTAGATTTGCTAACATATAGGTCTCATTGTCTGTTCCTGTAGATTTATCGCGAGCCCGACATCAGTACATCAGTCACTGCAATAAAACCTGCACCTCTTTGTTGTCTTCGACATTTTTACCATCACAGAATTTTGACGTACAATGAAGTCTTCCCCATAAAAAAGATGGA
The DNA here is from genome assembly GCA_038373885.1 of Cheiracanthium punctorium. Classification (NCBI taxonomy): domain Eukaryota; kingdom Metazoa; phylum Arthropoda; class Arachnida; order Araneae; family Cheiracanthiidae; genus Cheiracanthium; species Cheiracanthium punctorium. The sequence continues at coordinate 187,977 of JAWZYV010012397.1, read as the reverse complement.
ATGAAATGCACCTTGGAGAAACACACTTTTTCAACCTTGATACTTCGCAAAAAGACCTCCTCAATCTCACCTGCTCAATCTTCCTAGAAAACAGCAGACGGCTCTCTCTAGCTTTTTGAGTGGCCAAACCAAAGCTCTTACTTCCTAGCAGTGCTGGAGTTCCTTTACTGAGTGTCGTTTTGGTAAAGTAGATCAGAACTTCTTCAATCCTATTTTCAAATGTGTAGATTTTACTATACTTCAGAGTTTAAAGGACTCTTATTTTATTTTTGGATTTTTCGAAGATTTTGTTTTCATAAGGATGGCACAGCCAAGAAACAGCAAAAACACCATCACAGAAGGCGGGTTGTATCAGAAGTGCAATAAGGTATACTATCTGTTGTAATTCACGAGTTCTCACTAATGTTCCACACATCGAACAGTCACATCGTAGTTCACGTGCCAATAAAGAAATTAATAGTGGAATAAAAGAACCGATTCAACACCGGAAAATAATATTTCTGTATAAGTTAATGAAAAAAAAAAAAAAAAAAAAAAAAAAAAAAAAAAAAAAAAAAAAAAAAAAAAAAAAAAAAAAAACCACAATTTGAATCAATCTTCTCGAAATTTTGAAAATCGACGTTCAGACAGATGACGTGTGGTTGGCCGAGTGAATCACTGAGCACTGACAAGTGTGAAAACACTCTGAATATTGTGAACATATTGAACTTTGGTAGAGTAAAGGTCCAGAGTTCGGCCCATCTCGCGGTTGTCGATTTAAGGGTCTCCAGTTTTCGGTGGTTTTTTCCAGATGTAACGTTAATACGCGTTAGGACACCCTAAACAGTCCTCCAACCAAGACATAGCTCTCTTTAGCAGATAGCGCTAGTGCAATTTGCCAAAAAAAAAAAGCTCGACAAACTACATTTTAAATATGAAAACACCCAAGAAACTTAATCACAATCCTTGCGTGCACACTTGTGATCTTAGAGAAGTACTGTTATGTTAATTCATAATCATTTGCTTCTAAACTAAGAAGGGGTTCCATATTACCAGCTTTTCGTTTATTGAAAGATGTTAAAAGTCCGTCAGGGCTGAAAGATGTTAAAAGTCAGAAAAGTCAGAAAGTCTGTCAGATGTTAAAAGTCTTTCGAACTTCTAACCTTTCGCATTAGGTATTATTTCTTATCAGTACAGTGAAGAGTAATTTGTAATAATTACTAGCCGCTCATGCTACATTTTACCAATCGAAGAAAAATGTGGTTAAACTAGACCTTTTTTCTTTAAAATGAGAAGACATTTGAAGTTTCGTGATGAAGTTGGAAGCAATTCAGAGGCGCGTAAAGAGTTTCTCACCCTTTAAAGTACTTTCCAGCACCTTAGGGAAAGAAAGTTTTCCGGAACAGCCGCAAACAAATAATTTTTTTAACCTTCTGTGGCTCAATTTAATAATAAAAGTTTACTAGAGCATGGCGTTGCAAAATGAAAAAATAAAAATGGCGCAGATTTTTGTTGAAGAGAACGTGAGGGATCTCTCTTAACCTATTGTTTTCCACACGACAAAAGAGGTATTAAATTACATCCACGTTCTCCCAACAATGCCTTCGCTTTCTTTGAAAAGAAGGCCAGAAACGTGATTTTTCGAAACACATCTTGACTTCAATGTCTCATTAAAAAGAATTTGACAAATTATGGTATATAGAGGAAAAAATCAGGCGTAAAATAAAGGCCAAAAAATGACAGAGAAAGTACCTTGTTTTGTGTATTTTTGGATTTTTAAATAATATCCATTAAAAAAAACTTATTTGTCTTAAAATTATGGATTTATTTAAATCAAGAGACTTGCGTGTAGTAATTTTATACCAGTAGTTTCAATAAAGGCTTATATGTTTGTGTATTTTAAGGCACTAAAGTCATACTTGTGCTTGGTAAACTTTAGTAAAAGAAATTTTGTAAATTTTCACTTTTATTTTCCGCTATTGCTCCATGCAACTCTTAATTATTTGGGTATTCAAGTCCATTTATTGTTGGTTTTTATACTATGGGCATTAGGGCGAAAGAAAAAAATAAACTTTGTATTGGCTCTCATTAAGTTTTATAATCCGTTTGGTTAAAAAAGTAAAAGCCAAAATATTGGGAGATTTCAACTTTAAAAACTACTGCCTCAACAAGGTCAAATTTTTATACGTTAAACAATATGTATAATGTTATATATTTACTGACGACAGTCCTTCAGCATTGATTATAAAGCCCTAAATGTGAGATGGCTTGAAAATGAAATGTTTAATTCCTTCTGACTTTATTTGTTTATTTTTCAAATGTTCAATTTTTGGGAATTGGCAAAATTCTCTTGGTGAATTTTAATTGCTTGAAATAGGTATTATTTTATCTCTCCTTGAATTTTTAAGCGGTTAAGCAAGATAAAATAATTTGTTTGGAAATGATGGCCAATGTAATATTCGCTGTCCAAAAGACATCAGAACGTTTCCCTTTTGTTAGATTAAGACGATTAATTTTAACAAACTGAATCGTCTCAAAACTTCTGCTTTCAACTTTTGAAATTTACGGTCAGTATTTTCTTTTAAGTAGGAATTTTTACACACATTAGTAGTTGCTCCCCGTGTGTGTGCAAGAAGATTAAAGCTATAGATTGTGCTATTTTACACAAAAAATGCTGTTTGCAAGTAAATTTAGGACAGAAAAGCATCTCTTGAAAATTTCTGAACCCTACTGCATGTGCTTAATCGATTGCAATTTTGTCACTTCCCCCTTAATATTAGCAAGTCTATTTTTAGTTGATAATTTTTTTATTAAATTTTATCAATTTATCTTTTATAGGCAATCGCAAACGTCCACAACGACGCCTAAATAATTCCCAAACGCGCTCGAAGATGCGAAGAATGCATTTGATGTCTGCGCAGCGACGGCAGTCTGTGATGTGATACCCTCTGGCGTGTCCACAGACATTGCACTATCTGTGCAGTGATATCAGTGGGTGCTATTTTCAACACTCTTGTAATAATTAACCAGATACATCTTTTTTGTAGTTAGTATTGTTCTTTTGCCGGTCGTCGAAACCTGCAGGTGATTTCCCCCTTCTCAATGGGGTTTCTGATTACATGTTCTATAGTAAGTTTTCATCCCCTTGATGTCTTCTACCACCACCTGAATATGTCAGTCGAATCTATGAACATCCTGTATTATCATAATTTTCTCTAATCACACACACACACACACAAACCAATAGTTATATCCTTTCAAATTCTTTTCCAAACGTTTCTAAAATGAAGTACAGCTGAAGCATTCCTGGCTAAGTCTTATTATTAATCCCTTTAGAAACGTCTCGTTATAGGAGAAAATATTATGATTTCATTTTTTGAAGTTGTGGATGGCTGTCATGCTATTAGTTCGATATGCTGGAGGATTTTTGTCGTATGAAAAACTGAAGAAACCTGGAATAGTAAGGAAATTTTACTTTAAAAGTTAGGGAAAACTGCAAATTTTGAAATAAACTGTAAAATTTTGAAGTGTGACAGGAAAAATTACCCGAACTCTTCATTTATAAATTAATTTTTACATTTGCCGCATGTCTGGAAAAAGTAAAAATAATTTGATATAGGTGCGCAAAAATGTTTTGTTTTCTTTTTTGACGGCGAGGGCTTAGTGAAAAAAAAACAGGTAGAAAAACCTTGTTCAACTTACACAGAATGTGTAATAAAGCAAAATGTTATATTAAAGCACTATCTTCGTTCTTGTTTCTTTTCTTTTCTTTTTTGAACTAAACTAGGAATTCTAAAGAAACACAATTCTGTATCCGACAAGTCCAGTATTGCGTTCCTATATCAAGTCATATTTAGCGCATTTTTCAATCCTCAATACCCCAAAAACTCTCAGCATACCGAACTAATAGCATGGTTATTATTTACACGCACATTTCTATGAAAACATGCTAAACGTGTTTATGGAGCACAATTTAACTGTCAGCATTATTACTGCACCATTGAAATTCAACATTCTTTTTTAAATTCTTTTCCGGCACTGTATATTAGCTATGTGACACTGCACTTGGGATTATTTTAAGATTAAACATGACGTAAGATTTTTGTATTGTTATTAACGTATGTTTTATTTGCTGAAACTTTTGTTTAAACGAATTAAGAAGTCTGTAGTATCGAAGATGATGCAGGACTTCGGCGGCCTGGCTCCACCAGATATTTCAAAAGCTTTTCAATCATAACACAGAGTTTAATTATTTTTAAAATTGCCTTTTTTAAGTTGGTTTATTTTGTTAAAATAGTATGTATATACTTTATCCGAATCAGATTTATATTCATGAAAAATATATTTTAAGTAATGTTTGCCAATTCTTCCTTTATTGCTTTAATTTATTATGTAAAGCGAATTTAAAACGAGAGACCGTTCAAATCATACCGCTCGCTCATCTATTCCTAAAGAAATCATTCCTGGGGTCGAAAGGATTCAACCCAGGGGTGCGCCCAGAGCACAGCGAGACACTGTTGACCATTTATCAGAAGTTAATAATAATTCGCTGTGTAGCCGAAAATGAATGCGAAAGTGCAGTAATTTAGCTTGAATTTTGGGCCAAGATACCATCTGCCCGTCGGAGGAATAGTATTATTGCTGTGGGAGCAGAGAGCTTTATGATTTGGCGAGGTTTCCTGGCGTGGTAGAAAAAAACGGTATTCAGTGTCGCCTAATGCTTAATGCTAATAGTCAAAAAGCAATTTTATTGTTATTTTTGTTTAAAACTGTGAATTTCTTTTACTATTTTCTTTTAGGCTTCTGATTTGCCAAATAAGGTGAAAAGATTTTTCGAGGAAGAATTGTTGCTTACGTTATTCGCACACTATCTTTTATGTTTACATGTATTACATTTTAATACATGTACATACATATTTTAGGCATAAATTTTAATGATTTCTTATTAAACATATTTTAGCTTACGTTACACTTCATATCGCTTCGCTAATATAACTGTAAGATTCAGAAAACTGGACATTTCTACGCGAAAATTTTAGTGCTTTGAAATTTTTTCTTATTTCTAACTTAGGTTAATAAAGATTATTTGCTATAATATCATGTGAACACAAATTATGTCCGCAGCAAGAGGCATCTTCCCTCTTCAGGGGATATCATAAATGCCTTTTAAAGCAAAAATAAAAAATCCTTCTCATTTGTATTTAAACATCAATGTTTACCATACCGCCATCAATAAAGAATATCAAACCTCTTTTTTTGTGGTTAAGCGATTAAGAAAATTTCATTAACGCCATTTTAAAATATTTATATGATAAAAGACGTACATTGTTTACTGTTAATTGTTAAACAATTTCAATACGTGAAGCTTTTAATTTGAAGCTAACCCCCAAAGGAATATTTTTCAAAATTTAGTACCTACAATCTACTGATAATGTTTCGTTTAGAGTTAATAAGGATCCGTTCTAAATATTTCCCTATCGAATCCTACTAACATTTTCGCTTAGCGAAATGAAATATAATCTCGTTTCAAAGGATAATATCCTTAAAGCAAAGAAAAAAACACTGTTTTATGTCAATTTTATGGATTTTACCTAGAACTTAAAAGAACTTGCGTGATTTTCAGTCAAAATTGGTCTTGTGTACTAGAGATTGATGGTATTGGAATTTAAATGTATACTCTAGTAAATTGATCGTTCACTGGTATTTTATTTCAGTCAAAATATGACATTTGGGAGGTATTGATTATTTACCAATGATAAAATGTAATCTATCCTTAAATCAAACATAAAATATAAAACATGAATTAATTTTTTTATAGTACGTAAGAGTAGATATCTTTCGACAAGTTTGTAAGTTTATGAGTCTTCAAGAGACTCATTATTAATGTGCATCTATGAAAGATAACCACAAGGATTAAGTTATTTGAGCCAATGCCTGATTACCGCACAGGCCAACTAGTCCGCAGCCTAGGGCCCCCAAATTTTAGGAGCCTAAAAATGATTTAAATAGTTTTAATTCAATTCTTACAAAAATTTAATATAATAAACATAAATGACAATAAATAATATGCTGTAATTTTAAAACAAATGCTTCCTTGCGAAGGTGTTTGCTTTACATTGTATTCAGGATAGAACACGCGTCATGTTAAGGTCTAAAGCATATTACATTATTGAACATTCATCTACGTGGCGTCATTTGAAGCATAACTTTTATGCATTAAACATTTTTGGAGAAGAGGGGTTTGTAACCTCCCCCCCCCACCCACTTATATATGCTACTGCGAACAAATATTTCCACATTACGATTACATAGATCAACAAGGTATGCCCGTATAGGGGATCCAAAAAATCTGTAGGCTTTGGGCCCCCGGATCCCTTAGTCAGGCTCTGATTTGAACATAAAGCATTTTCCGGGAAATATGTAGACCTGAAAAATTTCAAATAATTAAATTCTCTTGTAAATCGGAAAATAGGTAATCTACCAAGAATCAAGTTTGTAAGTATTAAATTTTATGAACTTAAAATGAAGCAGTAGTTTGTAAGGTTGTTTTAGATTGAGACTCTAAAAAAAAATTTTTTTGTCTATGAAGGGAGAAAAAATCAAAATATTTTATTGCTATTCAAATTCCATAAATCCAATTAAATATTTCAGTCCTCAACGGAAATCAGAAAGTCTGATGCAATGTCATTCATAAAATTAACATATTTGTAATAACACAAGAAATACGACTACATCGACATATACGCGTAGTATGATAGTCGGCAAAACAGTTATGAATTAATGCAAAATTCAAACACCAGTTAAAGTAATGCAAATTTTACTTTGAAATGAACTTTTAGCGCATACTTTTTATTTTATAAGACACATTTACTTCAGATTCCTGTGCAGAGCGGAAACGCGCAAAAGGTGGCACCAAACCAAAATCAAAATAACTAGGCGTCAGTAAAAAATTGAGATTTTTTTTTCCATGAATCATCTTCAAACTCTTTCCAATAAATAAATCTATTTTCCATAATCCCAATAGGTCCCTTACTTGTAATTTTCAAGTCCACATAACTGTAGGTAAAACAGGGAAATGAGAATCTTCAGATGATTTTATTTTCGATTGTTGTATTCTGTTTTTAAAATTTTAAATTTCTGAATTGGGTATAAAGTTGTAAAATAAAGAGAAACGTTTAATACTCTTATCCTGCTATTTTTATATTAGAAAAAGCTTTAAAAATGTAAATATATATTTATTTAGGCATCCTAAAAACTAAGGTCTGCAAAAGTTCTAGACACGACTCTGATTGTCGCGTTTACATCGAATAAAACACAGCCTGGTAATATTACAAATGTATCCTATGACAGTTGTACCTTTTATTGTCAAACATGACAACTTTTGTAGGTAGTTTTCTTAGTTTGTTTAATTTCTTCTTATAATAAGGAATATCTGCAAAACTAATAAAGAAATAATGATCACACTAGTTCTGAAATACTTTTCAGATGCTTATTTATTCTAAGTCATTATTATTTTTCTGGCATTTTACAGAGACCTTGTACTTTAAAAAGTGCACATTTTGCATGAGCTAAAATTTAGTATTTTAAATTTGCATTAAAAATATGAATTTCATATGATTTTTTAAATAAGCATGTTATCCAGTTTAAAAATGGGACTAACCATTTACTTTTATGGGAATTTCTTATAGTTTCATGATTTATTTTGCGTTGATAATTATCTTGAGATTTTACCTGCATGATCTTCATTCTTATAAGAAATGCATTTTACTTTACTATTTAATTCCTTTCTGAACCTTTTTAATCTTCTACTAACTGAATTACATGTCCGAACTAGTATTTATGTATATTAATAAAATACTGCTTCTGTCTGCATATTTTTTGTAATTTAAAATTATTACGATTTCTATTAATTTCCTGCTCTGAGAAATTTAAATTGAACCTTAGAAAAAGTTTGTGTATTGTTTTCTTAATGGCGTGGCTAAATTTCTCTCATTTTCTGCCACCTAAAAATTGTGCGCTATTTCTCGACTTATTGCAAATGTTCATCTTTTTTTCAATATTTAGGCTGTCAGTAAAAATGTTTACTTATGATGAATTATATCATTTTGTGAAGAAACATTTTTTAGAATTATTTTTCTTTTTTTTAATTTCTAATTATTCTAATAGACACCCGTAATTTAAACTATCATGATTTAAAAAAACATTTGTTCGACAGTCATTTATTTACTTAACAATAAGTTAACACATTTAGATGTATGGTAATTTGCATAGTTATACATCTCGTAACAGTCAATACAAATAGTAAAATAACTGGCTCATTGAAAGCAGCATAAAAATGAATTTAAAAAACGGCCTTTCTGCATGGTACCCACTCAGATAATTGTTAAAATTCCATTTAATTCAGTTTTGCATGCAATTATATTTCAATACTTTCCAATAATAAATTTCTGAGTTTTCCCGAGAAGAAAACAAGAAATAAAACGTTATCTGATAGCTATTTGATGATAATGGTAGCAATGTGACTTGAATTAACTACTAAGATATGATATAACAGGAGTTTTTTAAACATTTTGTTAACTTCTCTCTCAATTTTTTTTTCTGAAAAGCTACTCAATATATCATGCGCTATATGACTGTTAAGGTAATCTCTGAAAGATTCAAAACGTCTTTAAATTCAATAGTAGGTCTTAAAGGAATTTCCCTTTTCATCCTTAAAGTCATGAATTTTATTTTTTTTCTCCCCGATTTTAACAATCTGCTCAAAAATCCCAGAAATTCCACAAATAAATCTCCATTCAATACCTCACACAGGCTGGGATTTATTCCGCAATATTTCTTCACTCCTTTACTTTTCGAGGAAAAATATACTCCGCGAATATAGTCGAAATAAAAGCACACTTCATTTCAGTTAGAACAAAAGAGCGATCTAATGGGCGAAAAGAGGGGGGGGGGGAGGGAAATGTCGTGCGAAGTTGACATATCGTCCAACAAATCAGGTGGGCACTTAATCGGATAACAAATCGTGGTAGTTAAATGAAGCGATGATTCCATCAGCTTAAGTACAGATGGTCAGCGGTGACGACAATTTGTTTTCGCGCCTATCTCGGGCCGTCTGGGGTTTGGTAATAAGAAAAGCCATTTTTTGTGCTGCTCCGATGACCACCAATGTCCCTTATATTTGCCTTTTTTTATATTTTACCAGAGAACGTTTCGGATAGAGTCATTAAATAATTGCTGCTACTATGAGGAATGTATCAAAATGGACAGTGGTAGAAAGATACTATTTGGTCTTTGTGAAAAAGAATTCCGAAATTGGTATACGGGAAAAATAACCGGATTCCCCCGCCCCCCTTCCTTGCTTCGGTTCTTAGAGGCTTCGTGCAATTTGCTTAGCGTTCGGATTTGATACTAGTACGGTGGTAGAAGTTAAGTCGTTGTATGAAGTCGTTAATTAACAAAATTTAAATACGAATTGTAATTACCGGGGCTTCGAACCGTATTTCTTTTTCGTTCCGTTTCAATTACAAAAAAATATATCGGTTCAGTTCCGGTTTTCGTTCCGCCAAAAATAACGGTTTTCGATTCAGCTTCAAATGTATAACTTTATTTTATGTATATTCTTAGTTGTACTAAAAATATAATTCTATCCTAAGCAAAAAGTGTAATTCTATCATAATTTAGAAGATTTTATTGACGTTAAATTAGAAATTACTGATAAGTCGGCTACAGTAACAAAATGACTGAAGATAGGTCGAATCGAAATAAACCGATATTTTTTTTTTTTTTTCGGTTCCGTTCCGGATTTCGTTCCGACCAAAATAACGGTTTTTTCCGGTTTTCGGTTCAGTTCCGGTTCGAAGCCCTCGTAATTACTATACAATGTTTTCACGAATCCCACAAATTTAAAATATTAATTATGAATTGCCAATTTTCTGTATTACATAATAAAATATTTATGCATTTCCTGATAGGAATTCTTGTTTCAAAATTTGGTATAATTTTATTTTCTATTTTTGACATTAAATATATATATCGATAAGAAACAGAGGAAAAACATTTTTAATGATTATAGTTTTAGAACTATTTCATAAATATATTTAAGGTGCTTTGGGCTTAAAATAGAAAAAAGCACATTTTATATTTAGTGTGTTGTTCACTGAATGATTTATTTTAACAGGAAAATTCCCTTCGTAAAACATTTTTCTAGGAATCTTTTAAAAGCCTTCCTTTTGATCTAATTCTTTCGTGTCATATTTTAATAAGAAAGGTTTTTGGAGTGATCAAATATGCGAGAGCGATATAAAGGCCGCCTTTTAGTTTTCAATATTAAGCGATTATAGAATTTTATGAAAAACAAATTATCCTTTACTGTTTATAAAATTGCGCAACGGAAACACAAAAGAACCTACGCAAATCATTAAGAAAAAAAATATTTCCCAGAAAATTCCCTAAAAAAGATTCAAAACAGGCATTCACTTTATACCTTAAAAATTGATGATATAGTTTAGCTTTAAAATAATTTTAAAGCTGTTAAACATTATTTTATTTTTTGCCCAAATAGCAGAAGCCTTTCACATACAATATCCAAAATTTAAAAAGTAGAACACTTTCGCATACTGTCATCAGCATAATCTCTTTCAAAAATAAAGGGAAGTCATGGCTTTGCGGACCGATGCACAAATTGAGAGCTGCAAAAGTACAATGAAAAAGGAAAATGTGCAAAGGCTTTATTCTTGAAGAAAATTTGTTTCTTTTGGCGTGGCAAAGAATTGTAGTAGCGTAATAAATTTTAACTTTTATCTTAATGGAAAAATGCATTTAATAGAGACAACGAAAATATTAAAACGATAAAATGAAATAATTGGTTGGGCATCTTTTCAAATTGGCAGCAGAACAAAAGATCCCGATGTCAGTTATAATTATCATGCCTGTTGTTCATATTTTTTTTTTCAATTTTTAGTCACTTACTTTATTTTATTTTCTGCTTTTGGTGTGAGACATTTCAATCATTTTGTCAATAGAGCTCTAGTAATTTCTCCAAAACTGAAAATAATTTCTTAGCTTATTTTAACACAAAGCGTATTGTAGTAGTAGCAAGTATGTACATTAATTATTTAAATACAATTTTGTATTGTATTTAACAGATAATTATTCTTTCTTTGCTTAAAGCGGCGAATTAATTTAGGGGAAGACGAAACATTAATTTCAATAAACAAACTGGATTTTGGCTTTGTATCCATGTCACGAAAGAAACTCTGGGAGCGATTATGGGAGGATATTTTCCTAATAAGCAATAGAAAAAATTCTCACTGGTATCATAGCGGTAATTAAACGTATAAAGATTAATAATCTTTGTACTTTATAAATCACTCATGTTTTTACAACAGCGTTACTTATATCTTGTTTCTCTTAAGTATTCGTGAGAAACAGTTTTAATACCCTTATACTGAGTATTAGAACTAAAAAGATGCAGCAAACTCATTAAGAGTATCGTAGAACACTCGCAATTTCGATTTTCTGCGGAAATTTTAAAGGCATTTAGGATATTTAAGGTGAATGGGACGATGGATTTGTCGGTCGTAGTGGAAAATCTTAATTAGAGAAGATCGAATGATCAAAAGCAATATTTACCTTGCGTTGTAGTTAAAATTTTAGTATCTTCCGCCTGTCAAAATCTTCAGAGTGAACTCGTCTATAGCAAAAACCTGCTCTTGAATACTTAAACAGATAACGAGTGTTTATAAATATGTTTAAGTTTTTCCACAATTCAGAATACTAAACTACTAAAAATTTTTATACCTAGAAAATTGAAAATAATTAACTTTTCAAATCATCAAAATTCAGTTTATGATTTCAAATAATATCCATGGTAATGATGAAAAATCGACCAAGGGAAGAATCACCATATCCAATCTATGGCGAAATCAAGATGATAGTACTACCTTGGAATTTAAAGAGCAATTTTGCTGTGTGCTCTCCCTGGAGATGTGAGGAGTAAGTCTTTAAAACAATGCTATGGGAAAACAAAGAAGGTTTTAACTTGCCTTAGCAATTTTCTAAAATCAAAGCATAATGAACTTCAATAGGTCTTCCTCCGGACTACTACACATTTTTTCCGTGTGAAAATACAGGGTTCTGGACAATCGCGTGGCTGATGACATAACGGTTTGAAGTTTTGGGTCTTTTCCAGATGTAATGTGAATATGCGTTAGAACCCCTAAAAAAGTTCCAGGGTATTCCTTCTTAGGGCAGATAACTCAAGTGTGCTTTTGAGCAAAAAAACATTAGAAAGAGCTACTTTTCCAAAATATTTTGTTTTATGACGAGTGAATACTATAACCAACTTTAACGTCGTAAGAAGCATTTCGTGTAGAAAAAATATTGTGTGGCAAAATTTTAGTAAGTACTTTTTCTGTCAACTAAACGTATATCTTCTAGAAGTAAAAACGATTTAAACGCATTCTAATATGTATGTCTTAAAAAAATTTCTAATTGATCCTCTGTTGTATTTTCTTAAAACACGCACACACACACAGACAATAAACAAAGAAAGGTGAGGTAAAATGAGTAGGTACTTCTCTTTGATTGAAAAAAATGTATATTGCTGGTTTTTAAACTAGATTTTTAGCTTATATTTTCAGTCATTAGTTGTCAAAATTTATACTCATTAAAAGTCTATTAGTTTCCTTTAGAGAAGTAATATTAATCATTAACTACCAAGTGAATCCGTGTCCTTTTTTGAGTCTCCAAAAAACTTCCAAGAAACTAATACATTCCTGAAATTTTCAGAAGTTCTGTTATTACTTTGAATTAAGAAAATGTCTAAATAACTCAGTATAAGAAAAAAAGTAAGAATTTTTAAAAATAATTTTCTTTCTTTTTATGTTTTTATGTAGTGGGGTAAAATGGGTATGGAGCTAGGCTTCGTTAATATTATGTTCTTAAATGCAACTAATAAATGAGTGCAGTTCAATAAATTAAGTGCATGAATTCGCTTAAATTAACATTAATAAATGATAAGAGTAGATAGAGGGTGACAATTGAGCTATGCAAAATAAATATAAACTTTAAAAACTATCTAGTTAAAATAAAATAATATAAATTTTAAGAGTAAGTACATATATTTGGATTTAGCTTATGGTATGATCGATATGCTTCACTCTCTAAAATTATTTCTGCAATCATGTAAATTTCACCCTTAGCAGTACTGCCAGAATATATCCGTTATTTGAAGAATATCCGATTTTTTATATATCTTAAAAATTGAAGAAACTTCTTCCGATTTAATGAAAAATTTTTCCCCTACAGAGTTTCGGGAAGAATTCGCGGAAATATAACGTTTCCAAGGAGTGCGGAAATAATTTGTGAGGGATAAATTAATGTATAAAATTAGTTTTTCTGAGAGTGGCGTCAATGGCAATGGTTGCCATAAAGGGCTCTGACGGACATCAAATTTCCTGACAGCTCTCTGAAGAGTCCAGAGTTCTCTATACCATTTTCCTGAATCAAAATCATCATTGAATCAAATTTTTGACCTTTGTCACAGTTGGATCAGTTGTCTTCATCTTGTACTCAATCGCAAATTTCCATTTAGTCTCAATCGGGCTGTTATTTCTCGAATAGTATACCTCTGCGATTCTTATACGTTTAGAAAAGCTGTATTTTGACATTTTACTAGGAAAACGAGCAACGGCAATAAAAGAAACAGCAGAAATGAGCCACAAAATAGGGGAAGGGGAGGGGGGCAAGACGGGGTCCTTAACATTTGGAGCGCAATAAAACCGACATCTTTAAGTATTTTGAATGTTTATTTATTTATAATTACTCTTACATAATCCATCTTTGGAAATAAGGAACTTAAGAAATTATCCACTGATAGAAAATGAAAAAAAATGACCAATTTTATCAAAAATGCCTAACGCCCCATCTTGCCCCCTTGGTCGGGTAAGACGGGGTACCCTATTGGGCAAGATGGGGTATGGGAGACATATTCTATTTTGGGTTGCAAAACTCGCAAACAAATACTGCATCGTCGTCCCCATCAATTATCCCAGCACAGCTACAGCGTGCCCAAGTCCCACAGAGAGAACATGCGACCCATCCTTCATTAGAATCCAAATATTTTCCATAGCAGTAAAAGCAAGGCATATTATCTTCTTCGTTGTCACATTCTGGTGAGGAATTAGGATTATTGTTGGTTTTCTTCTTCTTTTTCTTAGCCAACTTGGTTTTCTTATTCGTTTTTTGTTCTTTTACCTCTTTTTTTCTCTTTTTGTTATCTTCTGCCAGTTTCTTTATTTTATTGTTTCTTCTAACTCATTTTTATACGGGGAAAAAGTTTTGATAGACATTTTTCCTCGTTTCCTTGTCACACGTGAAATTTTGCGAGCTGCAGGATAAGGCATCACTTGCAGAGGACTAACTACAGAAAATACTAATGGTGGAGTAGTTGGCCTTTGATCTATTTCGATATTGACATCCAAGTGAAGAATCCTGGCTCAGGCTCTGCTTCAATCTCAGATGGTGTCATGACCACAGGCATGTGGCATATCATCGGGTTGTCAATACTTATTTATCAATACTTATTGTCAATACTTAGAATCTTCAAGTGTGGAAACTGAAGTTATCTTTGCAGGTATTGTCTCAGCCGTTATTGTCCCAGGGTCAACTGAAGCTTCAGCGAAATGGTCATGCGAATGGTCTATTTGGAGCTATTGCTCCGTTGGTCGACGTAGTGGGTTGTGGCAATGCTTCAATGATGGATAATCTCTCTGTTTGTGGAATATTTGTCGTCAATGAGGAGCAAAATCACTCTCGGAAAAAACTATTGGATCGTACAGCCAAATCCCACATTTTTTGAAGCCATTTAAAGCCGTATCGACAATTCTGAATGCTTGCTTAAAAATCCCTGAACCCAATCTTTGCCAGCTTCTTTTTTTTCTCACAAAGAGATGTTGTTTCCCATTTTTACTGCAAGAGTGTATGGCAAAGCCCTTAAATATTTTGTTAAAAGTCCATAAAGACAACCTTCCTTATCCATTATGTAATTGCAAAGTCCTTTTTCTTCGTCATCAGAAAATGTTCGCTTTTTGGGGACTAAAGGAACTTTCATCCAAGGTAAGTTGTAGGAGCACCTGGATCTTCTAGGGCTACACGAGCTTCTTTAACTTTTCTTTCAAGGGTCGTTTGTGGCACAGAATATGTTTTTGACGCTAATTTATACGCCATTCTTCCTTTAATTACAACATCTACCGCATTTTTCATACTCTTTTCACTCCAATTCCCCCTCTCTGTCTTTCTTTTATAATTTATCACCATCCTAAAACAACTATATTAAGTTAAGAAAACTCAGTTTATAAAGAAAACTCAGTTTATTAAGTTTAAAGGATCATAAAGTGTCTTAGAGAAATCATAGTTTTCTTCGAGGAGCAAGATGGGGTACCCCATACCCCCGTACCTCATCTTGCCCTCCCACGCTTATTTCAATAAATTAACTTACCTTAAAAAACTAAATCGAAATATGGAAACAAACATGCTTTTTCCTACTGGTGTAATCATTGATAAACAAGAATAACTTTCAGTCAGTTCTAGAAAACTAATATTGAGGTACAGAACACATGCGATGTATAACACGAAAATCACAACGATCTTGACAAAAACCGAGTTTTTGGCAGTTTGGCAAAAAAGCAAGGACTTAGAAGCCGGTCACAACGCTTACTGATAAACAATACAATGGCTCGTCATTACGAGCCAGGGCGCCTGTGATAGGTCCGTCGTAGGATCGACGAGACCCGGTACCCCGTCTTGCCCGCTTCCCCATCTTTCCCCCCCTTCCCCTATACAACGGAAGAAAGATTTGAAATGTGAGCAATAATAACTACACTCTTAAAAATTTAGTGCAGCATTTCACCAAAACATGGGACAAGAAATGTTGGCTCCATAAAATGTTGAAACTTTTTTCCAACATTTGAAGCTTCACTAAACTATGGTTAAGCCTGAGCACCAAATGTTGGTACAAGGTGTCACCATCTTATCTAGCCAATTTTTGCGTGCCATGTTTTGGTGAAATATCGCAACAAATTTTTAAGAGTGTAATATTTTCCAATTTTGCTCTAAATGCCTTAAAAATCCCAGAACTAAGAGAAAAATGGTGCTAGTTACAGCTGGAAAAACTAGAATTTCTGAAGAAATAGTATCATGGCTTGATAACTAAATAGGAACGAAGCAAAGCAAAAACAGTTGCAAAAACTCAAACAAAAGGGAATGGAGGAGTAAATTAAATGCCAAAATAGTTTTCCAAAACTTAAGTTGTATATAACTAATAAACCAATAGAGATACTTATAAAAATGATACAACGTTCGCTAGGGTTAAATATTATACCTGTTTTGAGTGCAGTTCATCGGTTGTTTCACTAATATTAACCCTTTACAAAATTGTATCTTTTATGTAATACGCCAAGTACAACGTCATGAAGACGTCAAGACGTTGTTAATTTGATTGAAATGGCACTATCATATCCAAATTTAAATTTTTTTGCAGATTTGAGTGGAAAAATGACGCAACGCAAATCACAAAACATTTTTTTTAGAAAGTATATTTATCTCTACAATTAGCATTTAAGAATGGTATGCTCCATTTTAATCCGATACAATTGTTTTATATTCAGATTTTTAAAAAAAAATCTGCATTAATTTGTTTTTGAATAGTAAAGTTATCATAACTCTCCCTATATAATGCTTATAAACAAGTTCTTTGGAAAATTACGAAGTACTTTTACACCTCGTGTTTTTTTAAAGCAAATTTAACAAATACGCAATAAAAAATCAAAGATATAAGGTAAAATTTGTAACTTACCGATTTTTTTAAAGAAAGATTTAGAGCGCAACAAAAGTAAGTGATGCGAGCAAAATAATGTCAAAGTTTTTGCTTTGCAAATCTTAGTGTTTTTTTTACTTTCATTAACAATGGACTCAGGCGGGAGTCTTCCATCATTAAAAACCATTCCGATGGAGGGTAGTCGAATAAAATGAAATATACGAGGAAGGAAAAAGATCTCAGAGAGCTTACGAAGTCGCAAAAACGAATACAAGAAAACTCGTGTTGAAATAAAACCGTGAATTGAACGTCTTCAAGCGTGAACTTAGTGTCAAGTGAAAAAGCTTACTGGAAATGGTATTTCTCTGATTAGGGATGATTTTAGAATTTTTCTACGCGTTTTAAATTCGACTGTCTTGTTTCTTTTTTTTTAAATATAAGCTGAGAAGAAAAATGTTGAATTTCAATTACGTGTTTTGATTCTTGAAAAGTTTCGATTTTAATGCTCTAAAAAGGATCCGGTCAAGTGTGAGGCATTTGTCAAACGATGATTCTATTAAAGATGCGTTTCAGAAGAGGAAGTTGCATTCCGTCGCTGAAGCATGAAGGCTATGGTAATAAAACTCGAAAAAAAATGGCAAATAAGGAGGGAGGGTGGGGTGGAATGCATTTGTATATTCCTTGCAACGTTTTTCATCTCTTTTACATATTAACTCCAGAATGAATAATTTTTCAGTTTTGAAGTGCTTGGAGGTGGATTGGAATGAAATGAAAATTCCTGTACCTCTTTCAGAGATGCAAGCATAGTTCTAAAGCATCTTCTTACTTTTACAGTGTTTGAGATATTTCGAGAAGAAGGTCTATTTTTTTCTCTCATTATAGTACAATGCTCATCTTTGAGTAAACTTTAGTAAAAATTCAGGAAAACCTATTGAAACTGAATAATTTAACATTGTCGAATGCTAAAAAATGCACTTCGAGTTTGCTTTAAATACATTTCGCGAATAAAAGCATTCAACTTGCTGGAAGACAATCGAGTTTCTATTAAAAATTACTCCCAAATACCAAATAATTTGAATTAATTCGATTTTTCAATTAGTTCTTGATTTCTCAAGCTATTTACATTAAAATAACGCTGAAGACAGACACTTTATTTTAAAAGAAGGTTTTAAAAATGCTTCGTAAATAAGTTGAAAGAATGTATTCAGAATTATGAAAATATTATAAATGTGAGACACTTGCTTTTGATAGATTCCTTTTTTATCCTCTGAACATTTTTATCAAAATTATTACTTGTCTGTTTAATGTTCCCCTTTTCATTTCTAAGTAGCTGCGGGCGCGTTCTCTGCACGGAAAAAAACGAATGATTTTTATACGTGTAATTCGAATTAAGTCCACTGATGTGGAATCTGAAAAAGTGAAAAACTATTTGACTTGTAACGAAAAATTGACGTCATATGTACAAACCCTTGATAGTTGCAGCATGATGACACAAAAACTTATGTCAGTGCCACTTGCGATCGAGAAAGGAAGAACTTAACGGTATGCAGACGAAACTCTTTACTTTCAAAAGGGCTTATTTCAATATCATATAATACTGTTTTTTAGGTTTAATATACAGCTTTAATATATAACCTCAGAAATAACATTACATGATGTGGGCGACTGTTGTATTCTATCATGCAGTTCCTAAAGCGTAGTCATGATGCAGACGACTTTACTGAAATTTTATTTAACAAAAAAGTTTTAAAATATTGTTGATACAATATAAAAAAAACTACATGACATATTTGATGCACAATGTACGCTTTGATGTTCCCCTTTTTCCTTGACTCTCATGGCATTTTTATAAATGTAAACGTTTGTGATGTAACTTTTGCGAAAGAGCTGTTACTGAAATGACTTTTACTGAACTCCTAATGCAGTATTACACTCGTTATATAAAACTAATTTCGGTCTCCCTTGCGATGTGCGCTTAAAATAAAAGACTAATTTCATATACTAATTTTGACACAATAGTTGCTATAGTGTCAAATTCAATAATTAAACAAAATCTGAAGTCGTGTATAGAGATCTTATTCTCTTAAATTGAAAATATATGAATATAAAATAAATAGAACTATATAGCAGAAATCATCTCTAGGGGATTGTTCTAAGCACATTTGAGTCCGTTATTTGGAAAAATTCTGCAAACGCCATGGAAAGAGCAAATTATTTCAAATTTGTTTTGCATTCTTTTCGAGTGCCTTCGTTGTGCACATAATTGCACTATCATTTAACTGATATATATATATATATATATATATATATATATATAGTGTCAAAAGTCTTCAAAACTTGGCCACATTTTGCGCGATTTTTGGGAATACATACGACGACCGTTATCAAACCGATAGCCAATACTCTGTATTATGTTAACTAGTATTTTCCACCTTAAGGCGACTTTCACACCATTTTAAAAAACGGAAGTTTCATTTCGATAAAAATCATAGTGCTCAAAAATCGCCAAGCGTAGCTGGCACATTAAACAAAATACTTTGAATTTTTATAATAGTAATTTTTTACGTCAAAACCTTTTAACCTAATTAGATTTCTAACTCATTTTTTGAAGTCATGACGTCGAAATGGCATCATTCTCAGTTGCGAAATCTGACATGAATTATTGAATGAGTTAAAAAAAAACTCACGTTATTTTACTTTTCTACAGCATCGGATAATCTGGAAGTTTAAGATTCCGCTCGTGGTGTAATATTTTGTCAAAGTTTATTAAACTAATTAGGATTTCTAATGCATTTTTAAACTCTTGACATCAAAACGACGTCATTTCATTTTCTTTCATATATTATGAAGGAATTAATACTAAAATTTTAATAATGGAAGTTTGCGCTCGTAAAAAGGGACGTCACTTTCACTTGCAACCCTTGACAAAAAGAAAGAAAAGCGACAAGATTGCGCTATTTATAAAAGATTCCCATTCTATAACAGTAGTGTTTGGCGCGATTTGGCTTCAAGTATGAGGCGATAAACGACAATAAATAGCATAAAACGTTAAATAAAAAATGTTCTGATTAGAATTTCGAGAAAATCGCTTTAAGGAATCTCGGGACCCGTCCTGGCAAATTTCTATACAAAATTTGATAGGCCTACGATCACCCGTCTCGGAGCTACGCGACCGGAAAACAAACTGAATAACATTTCACACTTTGTTTTATTTATATGAATTCTGTTCTTTAGTTAGTTTTAAAAAGCATCCAATTCCAAAAACGTGTAGCTCTAAGGGATGTCCTCTCCCCCCATGTCAATTCTAAAGCATGGATGGCAGCCATAATTTTCACAGAATGGGTACAAGTGATAAACAAGAAAATGAAAGAAAAAAATCCTCTTTTCATGGACAACCATCCTACTTATCCCAGTAACTTATCGTTTTCCAGTGTGAAAAGTGAAAATTCAATTTCTACATGCGAACAAATTTTTACACCTTAGCCGCTAGATCAAGGGGTAATTCAAGCATTCAAGCTGTATTACAGAAAACTTTTCCTCCAAGCTGCGATTTCTGGGTGTGATTCGTGTGAATCCGCAAATATAATTGCTATGAGAAAAAGTGATTTGGATGTCATCTTGTGAATAAAAGTGTCTTGGGAGCTGGTATCTATGTCAGCATATCTTAGGTGCTTCGAAAAATCTGGTTTAAGCAATTCCATCTGATGTTAAAAATGAACTTTCAGTACAACTGGATGTTCTTCCTGAGGTAAAAATGCTTCTAGCATGCAATGCCTCATTCATCAACTGCATTCAGATAACAGAGCAAAAGCTCAGTCATTGTTAAATTTTGATAATGATGTTCAATTATATAATGATGTCATAAATCTAGAACATGTAATTGATAATGTTTGTTCTCAAAAGTGAAAATGGAGAAATTGAATGTAGTGATAAACTTGATATTGAGATTGAAAATGGTAATCCCTCCGACAATAAAATGTTGCAAATAAATAAGAAAAAGATACAGCTTTTTGCTTTGGTAAACTTACCATACTTGCTGATTCGTTTAAGAACCATTAAAACTATAAAAAGAAACTGTAATTTTAAATAAGAAATGCAATTTTACTCAAAAAAAGATGACCAATTTTTTTATTCAAAATGAAATTTTATCATGAGCGAGCTATATTCGCGTAAACATACAAACAAAATAATGACTCAAACTCAGATTTGTAATAAAATGTATTTCAAAATATGAAAAAGAATTTACATTTTCTATTCTTATTTGCTTATTTTCAATTATTCATTGTTGTCCAAGAATTATTAAAACATACTTTGATTCGAACGTAGGTATGTGGAAGTCACCTTTGTAAGGTGACCAATTTTATCGTTCCCGAGGATAATCACATTAGACAAGTTCGGCTGCACATACATATTAATATAGTACATGTGTGCGTGTGTGTATTCTCTATAATGGTTTTCACAATACTATATTTTTCTTTATTTATTTATGCATAAAACTGAACACAAAAATAATCCTTCAGTTTATCCAAGAAAATGTAAGAGAAAAATGGATTTAAGTAAAAATGTTTCTGCGTAAAATAAATTATATATATTTTTTATTAAATCTAAAATTCCTGTAAGTAAATTTTCACAATAAATGTATTGTGTAAGTTTCTTTTAAATGGCTTTCCTGTGTCATAAAAGGATCCCCCTTATTCATGTAAGAAAGTAAACCATTGTGCTGTTAAAAGTTAATGAAAGGATTCGAAAGAATGAATATAACATCCTTTATTAAATATTGACCTTCCAAGATGCCTAAAACTTTTGGAAATGCTTTTACACACACATAAGATGCTCAAAAAGAGTGGAAAAACGCTCCAAAGTGTTGACTACAGTTTAACCAATATTCCTGGAAAAAAATCTTTCAAAAGATACATTTTCTGCTCATTACTACTTTTCAGAATTATATTTCTAGGCTGTACGTATTTCTTTTTGTAAAAAAGGAAAGATTGTCTGAAATTAAGGGGTTTTTTCCCCGAAGAAAATGAGCAGAAAATCTTTTTCCAACCAAAGCGTAAACTAGAGGTAGCTCTTATAAATTAATTTTTCTTACAGTTGAATTACTTGAAGTAAAATTTTTCTTTGTGGATATAATCAATGTAGTGCATAGTCCGAACAATTTGTTTTCAGAAAAAGGAAATATACTCGATGAACTTCAAAAGTGAATATGCTAGGAATTCGGAGAAGCAAAACTATAAAAATTAGTTTAAATATACCACTTTACACCGTCTTCTTTCATCATTAAAATATTACAAACTTACATACACAGACAAATATATTTGAATCAAGAAATGTAATTCTATTTTAAGTTTTCGTAGTGTAATATTTTATTTCTTTTTTCACGTTTTCTGAGTAATTCCTGACGCTTGATATTGTTGTTTAATTAATGTTATGTTGGCGTTGTTTGCTAAAAATGGATGGGTATTATTTAGGAAATGTAATTTCAGGGAGGTTCGCATGTTATATTCAAAGAAAACCACAGAAAAACGGAACTGACTACGAAATCCATTGATTTTGGGACCCTCACATACATTGGCGGTGGTGGCGAATCATCTGGAAAGAACAAAAGCGTCATCCGAAATCTAGAAACGCAGTTCTCTATCTAACTAAATCTCTGCAATGTTGTATCTGCCAACTTCACCCCATAGCAAACAGTCACTCCGAAATTTGCCGTCTGTACATCTATCAGGTGATAGTTTCTTACGATCTAGATTATTACACTTGACATAAAATGCCTTAGTTTGATTTGAAGTCGGGCTTTACATTATTCATTAAAACGCATGCTCCAATAATTGGATGCTTGGACTGGCACGGGCAGGACTCAGATAGCAGGCAAATCAACGAGGTGGGTCCTGGGTAATGTAGATACGATTCTGATGGTACTAGGGAAGAGCTGCGAACGTTACTGACTATTTTTCAACGGGACTAATTCATTAAAAATATAATTTTTAATATAAATTTGTGAAAAAACGCATATTTTTCAGATATTTATAGATTTCAAGCTCGATGTGCAACTCCTAGAAATTGTCACAATTTTAGAAGAGGTTTCAAAGTTTTTTTCGTGTAGTAGATTATGTTTTCATATTTCCTCCAAACGTCCTTAGCTGAATCCGGTTTAAGGTTAAATAAATGATTGACTGCAAGCGTTATAAAAAAGTTCGGTATCCTCCACCTAGATGTCAAGAGGAAACTCGTTTTAGATGGGAGCAGCACCTAGCAGTTTTTACGGCCTCACCTATATTACGGCGATTAAAAAAAAGAAATATAATTTTTTGGAACAAAATAGCCTTTGAGGTGATCTTTTTGTGTATCACATTCTTTGTCCTTTTCCCCCCCTCAAATTATTAACACAGACAGCATGAAAATCTTAGAAATACTTTTATCAGATGCAATAACAATTGCATATATAAAATAATCTTGAGAGAGAGGTAACTGCCGAGAACCTGAGAGAGAGATAAAAAAAATGCCTCTATTTTGATACTCGACATTTATGATTAACCAAACACAATTTGGCTTTGTAAGTCTTGTTATCTTCTGGCAGAGGCGGCCCTAGGATACGTGGGGCCCCCTGCAAATGTAAAAAAGGTACCTTCTTTTATGCTCTCGATCAGTGCGAATCATCGAAATGGCGCCCCTTCCAAGACGGCGCCCCGATGCGTTGCTTACCGTGTCGGGCCGCCCCTGCCTTCTAGTTTTTAAGTTTAGAAATATCACACAGATTTATAAAATTCGGCTCTATTCATTGAAATAGATAATGAAATCCTTACCTCCAAAAAGCTTGTGCGTTATTCCACGTCTCCACGAGGTGTGTTCGATTACAAAATAGCATCTGAAAGTGATATTTGTGTAACTTATCCAATCTCTCATAAAATACTCGTTTTCTAGAATTACGTTATGGGTCTGATTACGTAATTTTATAGCTTTGTTAAAAGGTACGCTCGTTAGGTAGGCCTTTGTGTCTTCGTTGTAGACTCCACAGGTAGCGCTTGGTTTTGGAAAAATTCCAATGCAATTCATTTTGATGGTTTCTTTGCAAGTGTCCATATCCAGGTGAGTCTGCCAGACATTCTCATGACAAGCATCTATAAAAAATTAAACAGAAAACCTTGTTAATCAGTTCATAAATCAATTTATTAAAAGCACACATAAAAACTGTATATAAACACACAGGAAAAAGCTGATTATTCTCTTGGCTATTTCAAATTAAAAATTACTTAAAAGTAATCATTTTCATATATTTTTAGTATTCCATTTTGAGCACTGCAAGCTTTAGTGTGCGAAACGCTGCAGCAGATGGTTTAGGAGTGAAAGCAGAACAGCTTAAAATATTGTAAAACTTATCTAGTAAACTAAGAAAGGTTAGAGAAATTTAAAAATTGATGATTTAAATGTTCTAACCTAATTAGTTATGAGAAATTTCAGTAACAGAAAAAATGAAGCGTTTAATATTAACGGTATAGCAAATCTGTAGATGTAAATATCATTTATATGTTGTTGTGATTGAGAGTTTTTTCTTGAGGTTTTGACTACAATCTCGAAGATGGTTTATACCCTTGAATATGCATTTAACATTTATTTTATTACAAATAACATTTGTTAACGAACATGACAAACACCAACATCCATGCCCGGATTCAAAAACGGACCCAGAGGCTTGGCAGTAGAGCGCGATAGCCACTACACCACCTGGGCGAATAGCGATTCGCATTCATTCATTCATTCGGACTTCAGCGCTCTGCGAGCGTGGACGTAGGAGGCTCTGGGAGAGGAAAGCTGCCTGACGGGTTCGGAAGTCTGCAGGGGCCTTGGGTGGGGGCTGCTGGCTGGAATTCTGCGCACTCGCACCTGAAGGGTGGCTCGAATCGACTATCCCTCGGACATACTTTTCTTTACCATCTGACTTCTTCATCGCCACCGGACCTAGTTTGTTCTATGCTGTCGTTTACTCGTTAAACAAGAGCCACAGACTGAGGGCGAAACGCCGCCGTAGCAGTGTATTCGTCAGTGACATTCGAGCGAAGGTTGGCGGCTATCCTACTGATGTAATTTCCTACTTTTTTCAAGTCGCCCATCTGACTTTACCGATTGACGTCTGGTTTGGAACACCGGCCCAAGATCTGACTGGCGTGAAGACTACGGCTTCCAGGACCCTACTTCAAGACTTCGACGGTCGGACTTGCGGGTGGCAGCCGACCAGCGGTGTGGTGTTTTGTCTGATGTTGGTGGCGTATCCGCTAAAGAAGAGCCACAGACTGATGGCAGCGAGCCGTGGCAGGGCGCATCGACGGACGGGGGATCATCACTTTGCGGATGTGGCAGGCGACGTTGGGTTCCTATCGTTGTTCGTCTACTGTATCGTCCCGGAATTTGTCTCTTCTCGTCATGAACATCTACCGTCGAAATGGACCTTTTTCTTTCTTTTTTGATAGTTTCTTTCGTCCCTATTTCTCGGTTTTCGCTCTGCCTTTTGGCCCCCTTTTCACACTGCCTTTCTTGGCATTTTCACATACTGCCTTTTGGCTTTTTCTTCCCGTTTTTCGGAGGGTCATACTTTTCATCTTCCAGCTTTGGATCGCCGTACTTTTCTTTCTTCATCCACGTGGTCGTAACTGAGCAACCCGATCGAGGAAGACCGTGGCTTTCCACGGGGGGAGATCGGGTCAGTTTCCATCTTTTTTCATCTCTTCGATCGTTCGGTCTCGCAGCTTCGCTGCTCGCCCCGTGCTTGCCGTGTTTGCTCGACTAGACGTTCCAGTGTTTATTTTCCATCTACAGGCCGTTCTTTACTGTCTGAACTGATTTTTCGCCCGGACGTTTGGGCACTTAATACAAGATGAGATCAACACACTTCTAAAACATACTGGAGATAAGCGCTACGCGTAGGTGCTCCCTTAAAGCCTACTATCAGTCAGTCAGTCAGTCGCCTGGGCGAATAGCGTTCAGATGTTTACCAAGGAAACGAAAACTTTTATCGATTGTGAAGGAGCGATGGTGTTGTTGCTGAGTTACTAAGCCAACGCTACGCTTTGGGATGGGGGATGCCTTGGTCGGCGGACTTTCTAAGAGGGGATCTAACGTGTATTTACGGGTAGAGGAACGAATTACTATTTTATCAAGCGAATTTAAAACGCATGGATTGAAGAAAAGATGCTAAAATATGTAGTTGGTATCACACAACTTTCTTAGAATTCTGAATCAAATTTAAATAGAAAAGTAATCTGTTTGAAATTCTTCAGAATTACTTATTGCCTGTAAATGAGAGTAAAAAGGACTGTTTTGAGCGTACTGCTGTTAGATTGATATGAAAATTAACATTTAAACACCTTTCAGGATTTTAAAGAGAATCATCGAAAGAGGATGTAATCAAGTCATGATAAAACATATTACAAACATGTAGGGGTTTTAAAAGAAGACTGACTCTTAAGAATTTAATAAAACGAAAACGGCAGGCAATAGAAACATACAGTTTGTTCCGTTGATCATGAGATATTTGAAAAATGTACATGCCTATGTTGCAAAATTAGCTCCAAAAGTCACCAATAGAGAGTGTTGCTCTACTGGTAAATGGCTGGGGGGGGGGAGAGTGAAAATCTCTTCAATGTGACTGTTTCAACACATATAAACGATGTTTCTAAAATAACCTCCATTTCCTGTAGCTACCGAAATGCTAACGTGTTTGATTTGCTTTTATGACATGTCAATTAATACCATGCCATAACTCTTGATTACAGCCGAGAGTTGACGGACGCTGAGTAACTCTCTCGTTGTGGGTAACTGAGTTACCAAATTTATTTTAAAATCCTAAGATGATATACCTACTGAAATAATATACCTCGGTTGTATGTAAAAACATTGCAGCTCAGAAGTTCGCAAAGGTTACTGATTTTTTTTTCTCATCCTGCAGCATGATTGTGCTTGTTTTGGAAACACTGCTCGATAGTTATCGAAACAATCATTGCAACATTTTCATCCTATTTTCTCCTCCGTTTGCCCATTGCATAACGTCCTGTTTTGGTGACCTCTGCAACTATGGAATCCTATAAAGAATGTAGCAAACGGCTCATTGCAACTGCCTTGCTTTTTCTTTATATTGATTTTAAGTGGCGCGGTCATTTTTGGGATACCCGATACTAAGCTATAGGGGCCCTTATGGTATGCACAAATTTTCAGTACTCAGTCTTTCAAAGTAAGATTTACATTTTTCATACGTTTTTAACACTTAACACCAATTAAATCTTTTAAAAAAAGTTTATTACTTTGAGCCTTACTTAAGTAGATACAGGGGTGCATAATCCTCTCTATTCATATGTGTCTGTTCTAACGATCTTAACATGAATACTGTTTGCAAGATGAAATATTACCGGTTTGTGAAAGCGTTCTGGTATTTCTTTTTATTTACAAATGTAAAAAATAAAATCATCTGTTGATTTCATGTCACTCTAATGCGCAAGTTCTGGAATTCCTTGAGGTCGTTAACAATATTTAACAATTTATGGCACACATTTTACAAAAATGGAATTTCCACCAAAAACAACATATTTTTGTATGCTTAAATATCGTCTCTGATGTTTAATATTCTACGTGTTTGCAAGCTATTTACGTTTTTGAAATACCGATAAATTGAGATTTCAGTAAAAATGTATTTTTCAAAGCTAAAAAATAAAATAATAAAAAAAATCTCTACTGACATGAAAGTAGAAGTTAGAAACGTATGTTATTATATTCTTTCCGAATTTACTATTCCGGTTATTTTCAAGGCTTAAACGGTCGTCAAATTTATTTTCAATATTAGGTAGACATTTTTATGTTTTCTTTGAACATTTTCTGTGGACATTTTACACATTTTTCTGAGTGCGATTTCGTGTTTCAAAAGATAGCTCCTTAGATTTTATATTAAACTTTTAAATATCAAGTTTAAGGAAAAACTATTTAAAAAAATTGAATCGGTTTTCATTGGCAAGATTTTTAAACATGAATTTTTCGATATATTGAACAGAAACAGGGTAATGAGTTAGAAATTGTACATTAATGCAATTTAATAAAGTAACTTGACAAGTGCTATAAACAATATATGTCGTTGCAGATCATACCTTGAATTATTCTATTGAATTTATTTTTGAGTGATTCTTTTAAAGATTAAAATAACCCATGGTGTTCAATTATGCAGTTCGTACAAACACATTCGGAACAAACAAAAATTTACCATGAAAAGTTTATAGTTGTTTAATTTGGAGGAATATTATTTAGAGATTCTGAAATTACTTATAAAATTTATAAAATTTTATATTTAAAAAATAACCTTTTGCTTATATACTTTTTTATTTATTATTATTACCTTTTACTCAATATTTAATTTTTTATAGGTTACTGGTAGTTCTTCTCGAAGAGCATTCATTTTTAAGCTTTAGAATAATTAACTTTAAGTGAAATTTCGAAATAAATCTAAACTTTACGAAAAGATTTTAAATTTATTTATTCTAGCTCCTCCGAATGTAATTGTTTTGTTATCATTTCTTTCAGTCATTTCAATTCAGAATGAAGCGTTTTATCGATGTTGTTCGACTGAATTCAAATTCCTCTTTTGCATTTATTTCTTTTCTCTTTTGATTTGAAATGATAAAATCAAAGAGGGAAAAGATAAGATTTTCTAGTAGAAAAACCATTTTATTATTTTAAAGTTGCACAGTTTTTTTTTCGACCCTGAAAGAAGTTTTTGTTGCTGAGTGACATCTGTGTTTTTAATGTTCTACAAATCTGGCTATGGCTTGAAGCATAAGAATAATTTTATTTCTGGAGATCATACGAAGCTTTTATTGGCTTCCTTTATTTTATTTATTATTATTATTATTATTATTCGGAACAAGCATTTTAGAATGTATTTAGACTTATACAAATGTTTCTTTCTAGAATTACAAAAAGACCAAGTGATCAGCTATACGCGATATAAGTAAAATCTGCAGTAAAAGTTTGCTTAACTGAAGTTTTGAATAATTATAGTCACGAAGCGTTTACGATATTTACGTTGTTAATGCAAAGTTTTATAATATATATATATATATATATATATATATATATATATATATATATATATATATATATATATATATATATATATATATATATATATATATATATATATGTATGTATATATATATATATATATATATGTATGTATATATATATATATATATATGTATATATATATATATATGTATATATATATATATATATATATGTGTATATATATATATGTATACATATATATATATATGTATACATATATATATATATATACATATATATATATATATATATATATATATATATATATATATATATATATATATATATATATATATATATATATATATATATATATATATATGTATAGATAGATAGATA
The DNA here is from genome assembly GCA_038373885.1 of Cheiracanthium punctorium. Taxonomy (NCBI): domain Eukaryota; kingdom Metazoa; phylum Arthropoda; class Arachnida; order Araneae; family Cheiracanthiidae; genus Cheiracanthium; species Cheiracanthium punctorium. Next base: position 158,741 of record JAWZYV010012397.1, on the reverse strand, counting down.
GATAGATAGATTTAGTAAAAAGGCTTAACATATGAAGCAATGTAGCATCAACTCAGCAGATACAAAATTCTAATTATCTATGGAATAATAAATGACTTAGTGAAACATTCATACTTAAACAAAACATCCAATATATATATATATATATATATATATATATAAATTAACTGCATAGTGTATTACGTTTATGCATATGTCAGAACTGTAAAATTGTGAAAATAAACTAAAATTAAGTATTGTAAAAAGTATATTTAAGATTTTAACGGATAATTGTACATTAATATTAACTAAGTGTTTGTAACACTGGACACAGGTTTTTCATATTTTGATATACATACACACCTTCATGATAGCTTATAGACACAGTTACTTTACAAAAACCATTTTCAGATGCTAATGAACTCTAATTTTAATAAACAGAATCTATGTAAGAAAAAACTTTTCGAAGTTTTTATACGTTTTCATTTTAAAAACATGCCTGTATGGACATGGTATGCAAGAGGCGGAGACAGAGTCAAAAACTCAGTTAAAGTTTTTGACTAACGTTAACTGAGGCCCGGGGTGGTGTTCGAGTTTGAGCCCCTCTTTTTAGGATTGTAAGCATTTCGGGGCCTTTTTACTGTCATACCTTGTTGACACATATACGTAGTCACTAATTTTTTTAAGACCAGAACTTAAACTATCTTAATAATTCTGAGTCCCCTAAAAGGGGGTAAGGTCCTAGGCTGCGGTAATCAGGATCTGTTTACATACTGTATGTTTTATGTGTGACAGAATACATAAAGATATATTTGTATGAAAGGGGTCCTCTGAAATCTCTGCCAAATATATTCGTGTTGACTTAGTCGGGCTTTATTAAACACAATATTTTCAAATTTTTATCAATCACTATCGCTTGAAAAAGCTGTAATAGGCAAAAGTAACTACATTTTTATTGCTCGGGAGGCGGTAGAAAGTTAAATTTAGTTATAATCAGAATATTACAGCTGATTTCAAACTGCAATTAAAATATTTCAATGTATTTGCCCCCACCCCCAACCTATAGGTCGGGTCCCGAGGCGGAACACCCCTAATCCGCTACTGATAAGGCAAAAAAACTTTATTTTTGAACTGTTAAATACTTTCAACATTCATTATATAGCAGTGAGTTCATATATCATCAATATAACAGTAATAACAGATATGAAATATCTCTATTTCAGAAAGTAATTCCGATAAATTATTGCAAACGTTGGTTAGTTTCAATAAAAGGACCACCACTAAGGCATTTCCCCCTATTTAGCCTGTATATGAGTTACAGCTGCCTTTTATGAGCTACACCTCTATCAATTAAATTAAAACAAACGTTAGATTAGTTTTAAAAGCAAGCGCTCGACAAAATTACATTCAGTGAGCTAATCCCCCAATTTCCTTTAATTTAATTTTATTGTGACACAATTCTTTGCTTATTTGAATAGTGCTTTTGTGCAACAGAATTTCGAACCATATTTTCATTTGCTTTCTTTTTGATTTTAATAGCTTTGACATATTCTGTCATTTATCATTTGGTCCAAAACAGTGGATTCTAAACGTGTGACAGAAACGAAAAGGAAAAAGCAAAAAGAAGCAGCAATACCGTGATGGATACTTTTGCGTCAGTAGGCTTCATCCCTCCATTTCTCAGTTCCTTTCCCATCTTTTAATCTTTTTACTGAGTGACTCAGGAAGGGAGGTTAGGAGTCGATAGTTGACGTAAACGTCACGTAAATAGACAAGCGTAGGTTGTAAATAATGCAGCATGTCGATAAGACGGCAACCGCAACAGCGAGTGACAATTATTTCTCGGAAAAAGCAGAGGCACATTGTGCAAAGATTTATTACTTGTGTATAAGGCTTATGTAAAGTATTCCGAATTCCCCACAGAAAATAAAAGTGTGGGTTTTTCGTTAAATCCGGCTCTTGTGTTTGTGAAATTATTTTCGGTAACGGAATAGAATGAAATAAAATGTTTCAAAATCTAATTCGTTTATTGAAGTAGAGAATGAAGTGATCATGCTTTTTTCATCTCAAAATTAGACAGAACTTCTATTTTACTGCTGACGATTGTCAGAAGTAAAATAGAAGTGAGTAGTGAGAGAATTACAGATTATCTCATGAATGATGCTTAATATATACTTTCATGCGTTAAAATATTCATTTTAAAAACATTAAATCAGTGTAGATGGTACTGTTATTTAGAATATTTCATTTTCAAAAAACGGTAAACGAAATTAGATGTAAAAATCACTGGAAAAAAGTCTTGGGATTTTGAGTTCTAGGAAAACTATGTATTGCTAATTTGACTGTGAAACAGAAATCAATGATTTTAAAATATGTTAAAAATTAATGTAGGGTGCGCATTTCTACGTATACATTAGAATATTAAGCTTTCATCATAAGATATACTTAATAAAAGTGTTTAAGTATTGTTAAAATATGCGAAAATAGAAGGAATATTTTTCTTCTGTCACGTAGAAGAATTCGTACACCTTCATAAAAAATATTTTGCGCTTAGAACAATAAATACCCAATTTTTAATTTAAACATAAATGGTAGAATATACTGTAGATTAGAAGAAATAGCTCATTTAAAAAGAGTTTTCATGGATATTTATTAAATGTGAAGTTATTTTTCTGAAGACATCTTATGTTCAATAAAATGATTTTAGTGAATGTGATGATTTAAATATTTATTTTAAATAAATGCGTAAAAAATGTTTATTTCTATTGACTGTACTGTTTGACTAGATTAAAGAATTTACATGAATAATGTTTTTATAAACTATTATAATAAATTTATAAACTATGTTATTTGTAAAGTAGTTTTTCAGTTATGTATTTTATGTAAGTTATGTATTTATTTTGTTAATTTATGAATGAGGTTTTTTTGACATAAAAATACTAATATTTTTTGTCATGGTTGCAAATTCGTGTTTAATTAAAACTTGGATTTAAAATTTTATTACGTTTTTTTTGTATGGTTAGACCCATTTAAAAAAATGAATCAAGCAAATCTAAATTTAAGTCAAATTTTCTTTTTTGAGAATTATGAATTAATAAATAAAACAGGAAATGTTTTTGTGTACGTTTCTATTATCATATTTATTAACTTGTGCGATATTTCACGTTCTTTTCAAAAGAAATAAAAATATTTCATCATCCAAACCAACGAACTTAGTGTGTATAGTTTTCTCATACAGTACTTTATTAACATAGAAATATTTTCCTACTTTACAAATTATTTTACTGTTTAGCGTACAATACTAAAAAATATTCTATCACATTTTCTCCGGATTTTTATTAATATTTAAGCTTAATCCTATCCCGAGGGAAAATTACGTGTTTAAGTAATTATTTTATGTTATTTAGGAGTAAATTTAAATAGTAAAATTGTTTTTATTGATACTTTTAATCTTTATGTTATGACATTTTTTAAATTCTTCTAACAAGAGGTTACATAATTATAAATCTTAATTTTTTTAAAAGTAGAATCACTCCAAAAAATTTATTAATTATTGATTAAGCACAAAGAAACTTAGTCGATTTTCATTTTACTTTTCCGAGTTTCTTCACTGTATGACGAAATGCGTCTGCTTACTCTATTTATGACGTATCTATCAGCTTCAATTCTATTGAACGTTCTCAACAATTAATTAAACACGTACTCGCGATGAATTTCTAGTTATTTTTTTAAATAACTGAAAATTGAATATGAGCGACTTTATGTATATTTCCTACAGGGGATGAGTTTCAATTTTGAGGCCTCACAGTATATGATTTGTAAATGTTTAACAGAGATATATTTGAATTTTCTTTTATAAAAGTAAGATTGTATGTGGATGTGGGTGTTTTTTATTGCGGCTGATTATCTTCTATGCTTGTGGATATTTTTATCGTTATGATGAAAATCGTATGCTTCTTTCGGTGTAATCTTAACTTTGATGTTTCTTTCTGTTGTAGGAGATCAAATGTGTTCATGTAGTGCACACTTGTTCGACTGCAGGTTTATGACCATTAGAATAAATATGATGCGATTACTTCAAATGAAGTGCAAGGTTTTCATAATATTAGGACTACAATTGAAGTACGTTTAACCTAAAAGAAATGAATTGTTGACCTTTTTTTAAAATATTTAAAATGCCAAAGTAAAAAATCTCCTTTAGTAAAAATTAATCTTGAAAAGGAAGTATAGATAGATATTGAAAAATACTATATACTTTGATTATAACATAATTGATATTTCACATTCAGCAAACAATTTTTGGTATCACATTTACTAAAGCACGAGTATGTAGGGAAATATTTTTGAAGAACTACATAGGAAAAATCTTTGACATATGTTCTTGAGATGAAATGCTACGAAATTACAGGAATTTGTCACTTTAAAAATACGTTCTACGAAATGTATCAGATTATAGATTTTAGGTGACAAATTCTGTCTTTAAAATCAGACTGTACAAAATATATGTTATCAGAAATAGAGAAATTTGATGTTGACGGATACATTAAAGCACGATGGAATTTAAAATCGATTTATTATTTTATTCTATTTTATCTATGGTGTGCGTTGAGAATTTAACACACATGAAAATAAAGAAAAAAATATAAAAAAGGGACAAACATTATCGATGTACTTCAGTAAATGAACTTATACATTTTCAATTGTGAGTGATTATAAATTTAAAAAAATGTTTTAAGATGTTTCGAGATTGATTTTAAAACTTATTTTGTCAAATGTAGCGAAACAGGAAAAAAAATAAATTTGCCACTGTATTTATAAATTCAAATTAAAAAGTTGCTGTTCGTCCAAGGATTTAAAATAATAATTTTAGATTTTCATTTTTTAAATAATGTAATACATTTCTTAGGCAGAAAGAGAGACCGGAATGTATTTTCCATAGGAGCATGTTTTTCAACTCTCGTTAGTTTTTAAATAAGCCTCTAGATGACGCCAGGGAGCGAACTAGCTCAAGTAGCGACACCACAGATCATATGCAAAATTTTTAATTCAGTAGCTGTTGACAAAAATTTTCGAAAGACTCTATTTTCTGAGTTTTTCCGTTGTGAGTAAACTTTCAGATCTCTATTCCAACTTATAATAAATGTACTAATATTGAACTTACTATTTTGATATTGTTTGGACCAAAAAAGAGTTTATTTCTTTACGTAACTTTGTGTTTGTTTTGCAAATAATTTACACCATTACTCAGAGAAGTAGCCTCAAAGTTCCAAAATGGTGAAGGGGCAAGTTTTCCAGCTGCATAAGGGGCACGTATTCCAGTATGTATATTTTTGGAAAACGTGCTTTCTTTCATCCTACGAGGAAAACATCATATGGTAAAGAAAAGAAAAGGAAATTTTTTATAAGGACTGAACTCCCATTTAAAATTAGCTGAAAATTTATCTAAAAATAAAGAAACTCCAAAATGAATCTCATAAAAGAGGGGAGAAAAAAAAAGCTAGTCCTGACGGGAAAACTGTTTGGATCTGAGTCTTTACATTAAAAGGCATTAAAACATCAAAGTGGCATGTTATGCCATCTAGACAAAAGAAAAGCGGATGAGGTGCAGGAAATGCAACGAATGGTTGCAAAGACTGCACCAAAGATGTTAGATCTTTTGTTTGCGTTCGCCGTAATTTGTTTAAAAAAGAAAAATCTGTGTAAAATTGTTAAGTGGTAGTTTTTGTTAAATCATTATGTGACATTTGCTATCCATACCCAGTTACTTTCTCTGTTATTCTGTTATTATCTTACCGAATATTATTATGCATTCTTATTTTAAAATAAAAAATACATTTCAATTTACAAGCAAATGTTTATTACCTGTGTTTTACCATTTAACACACAGCTGGAAAATTTGCCCCTGTACATTTTGGTAAGCTGGAAAACTTTTTCTTCGTACGGGAGATATTTTCCAACTTCCAGATGAATTTTTCCACTTGCTGTCAAATGATATATTTACTTTTTAACTGCATTCGAAAAAATCGCTGTGCTAATTTGTAGATAAAATCATAGAAAATGCAAAGATATCCTGTTTAATTCAAAACAGATAAACATAAAATATACGAATTAAAAAAGTTAGAAAATGCTCTCCAGTCTCCCATGCCATATCTCAATTTTTACGTATTTCGTTTTTTGAAAAGGTATAAAAAATCCTATTAGTTTGTTGTCTTGTCGACTTTTCATATCTAAGGCAAGTATTTTAATTATAAATAACAGGGAAACAAAATTACTTATTTTTGAGAAGAATGTGTTCACAGCCAGGGAAATTTTTACTGATATTTCATAACTAAAAGCTTCAAACAGATACTGAAAGCTTCAGTGTTCATATTTGTGTATTCATGCAATAAGAACTAGCCAGAATTTCTGACATAGTGTAGAATATTATCGAAAGAGAAAATTGATTCAAAAATGCTCATTTTTCAAGAATTATCTGTACAGCCTTTCGACAAAATTACTAGAATGCTCAATTTTTTCACAGAACAATACTACAAAACGAAATGCAGTTTAAAATGGCAAATAAACCGATGTTTGAGGTGCGTTGCACGTTGAAACAGAAAATATTGATACGTTTTATTGAATAAGTACTGCGTTGATTATATCCAAGCAATTAATAAAGTGGTTCATTAAATTAAAAATTTAAGATATGTAATTTTTACTAATTACCTTAACTTTCAATTTTTAATGTGAAAGGTTTGAAAAATATTTTTTACGTTGCATATATTTTTCTAAATTAATATTAAATTTCACATAATTGCACGTTTAATTTATTTGCACGCAAAACTAAATTTAAAGAAACATTATATTTTACAATTACTAGAAAAGAAAAATCCGAAGGCAATGAAAATTGATAACTTAAATTTCAGCGACCGTTTTCTTTACTTCAAGGAGATACATTTAAGTGCATTTATTTACTAGTCAATAAGTATCAAGTTAAAAGACTTTTATTATATTTTCATTAATGCATGAATCACTGCTAGTGCTGTTTTGAAATATCATGTGTGTGTGAATATAATTTTTATTTAATAAAATGTAGTAAAGCGGCGAGACGAACGTTTCGTTAATAAAAGTTAAAGTCTTATTAATGGAAGCCAGGATGCATGTACTTTTACCAGAGCACGTATGGCACAAAATTTAATTGTAACTGAAAAGAGTAAACTTAATTAACATTTCGTGTTTGAAACAGTGTTTTTCATATTACTCAAAGAAAGAAAAATAAAGTGGTATTATAAAGGACATCGAAATACATAATATGACAAGTTTAGGAAAATAACATATGGTGATTTAGAAATAAAACCAAGATGAGGGCTGTTTAAATAGAGTAAGTAAAACATTGTTTAATTCGAAATACGCGATACTTAAATGTAAAAAGTATTTTTCTGTCTTCATTTCGAGGCACTTTCTGATCATTTAAAGTTGGTTGTTTTAAGTAATATTAACCGATTTTGTTTAAATTTTCGTAAAATTGTTTTCTGTATTAGTTCCTGAAGATTGCGCCACAAATGGCAACGCATTTCGAAATACATTTTTCTCTTCAAATAGCAATAATTTAAATAAATAAAATTAAAAAAAATCATGGATGTTTTGTAACTTAGTTGTTTGAAAGCATAGATGTAAGATTTGAGTTGATTGTCTGAAGTGAAGCATGTAGTTTAGCTGTAATATTGATCAATTTTTTAAACATATCATAAATTGCTATGCTTAAAATTTCGTCCATTATTTTATTTCATTTAAATTTTTCTATACTGTAATAATAGTTTAGGATTTTTAAAGTACGGAGCATTCATTATAAATTTACGTAAAAGCAAATATAAAAATTGCTTGCATTAACTTAGATATTAATTTACGATGGCTTCAACAAGAAAAATCCTGTTGAATTAAAATAATCCATTAATATATATATATATATATATATATATATATATGTATATATATGTTACGTTTTGTTGTACGAAAAAACACACACACTCACATTAAAAAATATTATTAAGTATTTTTTTATTCTAATGAAATATTGCTTGGTAGTATTATAAAGAATATAACAATTTTCGTTTGATAAGTACTCTGGAAAGTTCTCAAGTGAGAATTCCCAAACATTATACACGATTTTATTATTTTCGTAAAATAAGCTTTTTTTAATCACTGTGGAATTTTCATATTAGTTACTTGCGCCTCTCATTATTTTATAAATGACAAATCTTTCGAGATTTGAGCGTCATGCAATCTAACAAATTTAAACACTTTCCTTCTAATTTGAACTTCCTTGTAATCTAAACCAGTTAGGTGAAAAATAAAAATTGGGGAAAAAATATTTGGGAAATTTGGTGGTTAAAGACAACATCATAGGAGAATTTCATAGACGCTATCATAAATACAAATATGTGGTAAATGTGGTTTATGTGGTAAATAATTTAATTTAAATGAATTTCGTGTTATTAAAAAAATGCAGAATTTGATGATATAGATTGAAATTTCCAGGAGATTAAATCTAAATAAATGGAAAGTAAAAATTTTATACGACCCTGTGCAAAAAAAATTAATTAATTAATTAAAAAAATTGAGTCCGTAAAATGTACCCTATACATTAATTAGGTGATGAACAAACGTTCAGCTTTTCACCATGAAAAGTCTCAGAGCTATAAAAATAAATACTTGTTGAATTAAACCATTTTCAATGGCTCTCGACGAGAAAAAAATCACATCGGAAAGTCTCGTTTCAGGGGGTTGTACACAAATTACGAAAGAAAACATTGCATAAATAAGTACTACTTTTGCTATGATTGGTATTGTATAACCCCTTACTAACTTTGTTTTAACATATTTCTCAGCCTATTTCTTATGAAAGGCTTAAAATCACCTAATTAATGTATGGGTCACTTTTTACTAATTAGGATTTTTTGAAGTAGATCGTATAACAATTAAAATTTTGTATTTATTTAGATTTAATCTCCTGAAAATTTTAATCGATACCATAACATTTTATGGCTATGCAGATTTTTAAGCAGTTTTGTAATTTATTGTATGTCTATGCTCAATATTTAAGGAATAAAAGCCTAGGTCAGTGTTTTGGGGAACTTTTTGTATCTTTAGGTTTAATACATATGCAGGGTTAAGTACTCTTTACTTTCATAGAAAGGAATGTTCGTGTGAAATGCAGCATGACTACGGGGAGCATAGGAGGATGCAAAGAATTTCTTGAAATATTCCAATGGAAGAATTTTCTCCTCTGTGTCAGGGTGTTTTGTTCATGTTTTGGCGCGTTTGAGAATTCGTTGAATTTTGTGTAATAGTTCTTTTGAAGAACTTTCTGCAACATAACATTTAAAAACCAATGCGGTTAAAAAATCCTTTACACGGTATAGGCATTTTCTAATTTATCGCGTTTTACACAGCATTGTTTTGGACAGTACTCTACTGATAAAGTAAGAACACATGTCTCAAAAAGTATCATCAAATTTATCGCTATAAAAGCAAATTATTTTTTTTCTTAAATACCTTCGTTATACACCGTACTTCGTGGTAGTGTAACTGCGCTTGGCAATTCAAAAGATAAAATAAACATGGTGATTTTATGCTTATCAGTAATTCACAAGAATTGTACTGAAGAATGATAATTCTTCTGCACATAAGTATAATTTGTAAGAGAATGTTCAGGATTAAAATTTATTGTTTCAGTTTTTATTTTTTAAACTGAAAAAAAACATTGTCATGTGAATTCTGATAGTACTGTACTGACATAATTTTTTAAAATTTTTATTGAAACAAAAATTTATAAAATATGCGCAAAATATACAAAGAAAGTGATATAAAACAAACTAAGAGTATCGATGACGATTTTTTAATCAAAATATACTGTGAGTTATGGAAGTAATCAATACTTTAATCAAAATAGCATTGAAGTTTTAGTAGGCAGCCTGTCGTTGGAAAATATAAAGAAAATTTTCAATTATACTTTTCATAAAATGGTGCACAAACATGCTAGTTTAAGAAATTTTTTCTTGGAAAATGTAGCAAGCACTTTGAAGCTTTTACTTTCAAGAGAAATCGATTAAATAAATAAAGTTTGAAGAATTACTGCTTCACTTTTAGTTTGCAATGCTGAAACTCTTAAAATCCATGATGTAAATCAAAATTTTTGTGATCTAATTTACAGACTTGAATGTAAAAGAAATTATTAATGAATCCACTTATCAATACAATCACCAGTTTTGTAATTGATTTTAATGCATACAATTGCTGTTTAACTGACACCAAAAACATGAAAATTAGAATGTTCCTTCACTTGTATTGATAATGTGTGTTAAAGAAGAACCATGTCGATGAATTGCGCGTTTAAAATACAGCATTTATACTTCGACAAAGATTTTTTTGTTATTGAAAACAAAAGAAATCTTTCAGCTGTTTGAATTTTCCTCTACCAGAGTATACAATGCAGTCATTTTATCTTTGGCTGTTTTCCAAACTTCAGTAGTAGGGCATTTGTCGTCGTTTATCACAAGTCATAAACAGTACCATTTCAAATGTCATAGAACCAAAAATTTGCAATCGAACGATGAATACTTTTGAAAAGACTTTTTGCTCTTTGCTTCACCTCCCTATTTTAATTTTTCCTGTAAAGGGTTTGCAAAAAGTTGTTTATTTATTCATAACAGATGCCAGGCTTTAACAATAATTTCTAAGCCTTTTGGTTTAACAATAATTTTAACAATACAATTAAAACTTTTAAGTGCAAAATGCGTGTCTATATCTAAATTGTACATTGAGGATCCAGAGTCATACAGACAACAAACCGGAGAGTGCTTTAGTACAATTCTAAAGAGATGGGCATTGGGACGACCGTGTCCTGTTAAAAGACGGCGAGTGGTAACAGTAGAATTTCGTGGAAGTTCTGCTATCACAGAGGTATTCCCAGGCCTTTCCCCTACTTAATACAGTCAAATCCAATTCAAATATTTTCTCAAATTCTATTTTGATTAGAAGTTAAGCAGAATAAAAAGTCAAAGGAAGATTTCGCCTGTTGGAAACTGTAGTATATTTCTTAGCGAGGTAATCAGCTCTTTCATTACTTTTCATAGTGGGAGGGAACCCACTGTAACACAACAAAATCAGCAAGTGATCTCAAAAGAGACCTACAATAAAAAAAGACGCTTAGAATTACAAACTTTATTATTGGACATGGACTGAAGTACAGCATTGGAATGAGATAGGATAACTACGTTAGAGAATTTTTGTTTTAAGACTAAACAGGAGCGTAGCCAGAGGGATATCGGGTTATATCCCCCTAAATATTTTTCTGGCAATGCCCCAGTGGCTAAATGTCCCTGATGTGAAAGGTCTTTACTGTACCCCTACCTAGACACTCTAGAAAGAATGACTGTCAAAAACTTAACAAAATGTAAGCAAATATATTTTTTAACGAATTTTATCTATCAGCTAGAGGAGTTTTCTTTTTGTTGTTGTTGTTGTTGTTGTTGTCGTGTCCATGGATAGACCATGGAAATAGGGGTGCCAGTGCCCCCGAGGGGGTTGGACTTCTACTTGTTGGTCCCTGATTTTGAACCGATTCCACATGAGAGACCAACTACCACCTGAAATCGGCACCCCCAGAGGTATCGTTTAACAATTTGGAGGACTTTAGAGCCACGACGGATTTTACGTGTACCAGCACCCATTAGCGTACACGGTTCCACAGCGGACGAGCCGAGAGGGAGAAGTCCCTCCCAAGCACTGGCCAAGCCGGATGCTGCTTCACTTGCCGTGTTCTTATGGGAACGGAGTTTAGCGCCCAAACTTCAGCTATTACACTTTTTCAATCCAAAGAAATATAAAAGAAATTTTACCAAATTTAAATTGCTTAATCTTATTCAAAACTGTAAAATTATGCATTCTTATGTAATTCGATCTTTCAACGAGGCACTTCTAAGAAAAATATTGAAAAAAAAGTTAAAGCTCTGAAATCGATTATGATGTTATGAATCAATGTTAAAAAATAATTTATGTTTCCAACATATGTCGACTGTAACTGAGTCTTTTTATAAATATAAAACTATGATATTTGTATCAAATATACGATAATATAGATGTTATGTCAACTTCTATATGAAACGCATTCAATGAAATAGCATATTTTAATGTTTTCTGTTTAAAAAGTGGTTATGAAGAATTTTTTTGATTAACCTGTGGACGTTTAATCATTGTTACGCCTACTTCACATGAAAAATTGAGTGAGAAATATATTTTACGAATATTATTCTTTTTTGAAAAGATCAATAAATCAGCATCTGTCATTTTTTGGTCCTTTCCATGTCTTTGGAGGTCCTCTTTCACACTATTACAATGCAAAATACTAATTATCCAGACAATATCGTGAAATTAAACCAATGCTCCGAGATATTTAAACATTTTCGAGAAAAAATTATGTTGAAAGTTTTTAAAAAGCAACAAATTTCTTCAAAATATTACAATAATTATTTTCAAATATTCTTTTGCTTTAATGATTAATTTATCTTTCCGACGTTTAAATGATTATGATCATTCAGCTTTACGGCTTTCTCAAACTGGTTGTTTTGAACTCACTAGGACATTTGAAAGAAATGAATAAAGGCGATGTGTCTTTGAAAGAGTTAACCTACAACTGCAACACTTGCTTATTAATTTATAGACACATATAACTTCAAACATATTAAATTATAAGACGAATGCTCGCAATTAATATTTGTCTGCAGAAAATATGCTAAAAATTATACCATTTCCGATCAGGTATTTAAGATTTCTTTAATTTCTTTAATATGATATAGTTGGATAAGACAATAATATTATTTAAATGCAAACTGACAGCTATCACGCTTTGACAGAGAAGTTTTAAAATTCACATAAGTTATTTTATTTTAAACTGTGTGAAATTTTTGTCAAATATTAAAATGTATAATACACTTGTAAAATCTCAGTAAATTTTACATAAAATAGAAAACTTTCTATAAAAGAAAATCAGACGTTTTTCGGAAAGATTTAATTCACCTTCCCATTTTTTTAATGCAACAGAAGCACTGTACTTTCTTATTTTTTCCTATTAAAAAAGGGAAATTGTATTCAAAACTTGAAAAAAAGTAATTTTTATTGTTTACAATTACTTTATTACTTTATAAAGAACATTTGTCCTGACAAGCTTTAAGTATATGATGTAAGTGGAATGAAATGGCTTTCAGTGAATCAGATAAAGAAACAGTAGTCTTACAGTTCTGGAAATTATTTTGTGAATGGCAAAGAAAAAAACAAATTAGAAGAAGGAGTTTTTGTTGCATTGTAAGTTTTCAGTTAAGAAACATGAATCTGGATTTGTTTAAAATACGTCTAACTGTGAGTTCGTTGACATGTCACTTGCACGAACGGAGTCTACAACAAATTACGATGAATTTTGCCATGTGATGAACATATTCCATGTTAATAATATCTCAGACAAACGTACATACAGGGTGTCCAGGGCAACGATACCCAATGGGTAATTCCTAAACCGCTAGTAAAAGATGTGTACTTTCAGTGGCGTAGCCAGAAATTTTTCATGGGGGGGGTGGTTACGACTACTGCAACTCACATAGATGTATACGTGTGTGTGATAATGGAGTGAAAATTATGCATTTTGCATCGCAAAAAATTCCTCATGGGGGGGTTGTGACCCCCCTATCCCCCCCCTTCTTCTACGCCACTCTGTACTTCTAATTACAAAAATGCTTTAAATTATAAAATCTATTATCCCAGAAAAATTTTGAATCACAAGAACTCTATTTCTGTGAAAACTACAAAATTTAAACTTTTAAACGGCCTCCGGATCTTACCAGTTATATTTGGGGAAAGTTTCTTTACTCGATTTCTTGCAAAGTAGAAATAACTTTTTACGACGAAAATTCACCTAGTTATGAAGCGCCAAACATTTTGACTTGAGTCATTTTTCTACACTTCAGAATGTCCCGTTACGGGAAACAATTAAAGTACCCTATAAATAGTATTGAAATTTTAAGTAATAAGTTTTAATTTTGTCTGCTAACGTAATTTGGAGAAAGAAACAAAGCTTGTTTAAGATTCAGTATTACTTCTAACATGGCAGCAGACGATAAAAGCATTAAGTTTTAATACTTTAATAGAGTTGAAAACTCTTTTAAAGTATTAAAACTTAGCTACTTCTTTCAGTTTTTTATTGTTTGTCTAATATTTGTGATGTTCTTAAAGCTAATGGAGAGTGAAAGACGAAAAATGATGTATAATCGAAATGGATTTACAGAAAGGGTGTTAATTTGGAGAGAATTTCATAGGAACAAGTGAGGGTCTGCAAGGCAGTAAGCCATATATTTTCTGAATGAAAATCACCCATCGGTTAGCATTATATAAAAAGATATAAATCGATTAAGAAAATTCTGCAGCAAATATCAAAGAATAATCACTGGCTCAATAAAACTTGTGCTTGTGGAGGATGTCTAGAATGATCTAGTATATGCTTTCGCTAATCTAACGTCAAATGTAAGAAGTATTAGCGAAGCATGTGTCTATTATAAATTGCAAGTAGGAGTCACTTTAAGTACATATGGTGCATATCCATATCGTCCCCATACTGGGAGAAGCATTATTACGAAGTTGCATAATTGATTTTATTTCTACGTATTCATTGTGAATAAGCAAAACGATAATTCACCGTTCGTTAATGACATTATGTGGACCGATCATTTTCCAAGACTGAGTGTTATAACTACACATTATACGTACTATTGGTCTCTTTAAAACACGCATATCATTCTACTGGACAGATATCAAGTGCGAGTCTGTTGGTCAGTAAATATTTGGTATGGACATATGGAAGAAGACGTGAATTGGGCCATTTTTGTTTTCGATGGTGCTTTAACATCCAAAAAGGTAAACAGAGATTCTAGAGAGTCCAGTGATAGAATTCTTGAACGAATGTGTTTCACTACGGGATCTTTCATCATGAGGGCTCTCACATAGCACATAATTCACAAAAGACTCTTGCTCTTCTAACCGAAACATTTGAAAATAAAAATTAAATTGGATAAGGCGGTGCTGGTCAGTGGCGCCCAAGATCATCAGACTTGAAACCCTTATATAACATTTTTAGAAAGTGATTCCATCAACCTTTCATGTTATTGGGCAAGTTGGAGTGTATAGGCTGATTAATTTTATTTTTTACCAACTATGCGAAAAATTCCAAAGCTGGGAATCGAACCCAAGACTGCCGCATAACGTGCGGGTGCTCTACCACTGAGCTACTCTGGGACGACTCCCAGATGAAACTTCTCGCATTAGAACCGTTGGCACTTATCATCTTCCTCTGCAAACCACAGATACAACAGATGAAACAATTAATTCGCGACAACTCATTACGCCGCGGAAATTATACATTCTTAGAAAGTGATTCCATCAACCTTTCATGTTATTGGGCAAGTTGGAGTGTATAGGCTGATTAATTTTATTTTTTACCAACTTGCCCAATAACATGAAAGGTTGATGGAATCACTTTCTAAAAATGTATAATTTCCGCGGCGTAATGGAGTTGTCGCGAATTAATTGTTTCATCTGTTCTATCTGTGGTTTGCAGAGGAAGATGATAAGTGCCAACGGTTCTAATGCGAGAAGTTTCATCGGGGAATCGTAACAGAGTAGCTCAGTGGTAGAGCACCCGCACGTTATGCGGCAGTCCTGGGTTCGATTCCCAGCTTTGGAATTTTTCGCATAGTTGGTAAAAAATAAAATTAATCAGCCTATACACTCCAACTTGCCCAATAACCCTTATATAACTTTCTCGCGTTTCTTGACAACAAATTGTATGAAAGAGTCCATCAGACTTACTAAATCGTACATGTGCACCATGCAGATGTACTCATCTACGATTCATACGTGCAACGCAAGTACAGGAAGATTTTTCTACACGGGTGCATATTTGCATTGTAACTGAAGAAAGGTACATCGAGCAAATATTGCCCTATCACGATTTTAATATTGTGAGACTCTGAAATGCATATTTTAGCATTTTAAGACATGTTTCATTTTTGAATTTAATGTTTAATGATGTGTTTCATTCCGTATTTCTTTCACTTTATGTTATTCTATTTGTTATGCATAGTTAAATTTTTAATCTTGTTTAGTGCAATCTATATACACATTTAGTGAGCATCAAGCAGCTGTCGAAGCATTTGCATGGTGTCCCCGGGAAACAAACATTTTAGCTACTGGAGGTGGTACTCAAGACAGACATATAAGATTCTGGAATTGCAGTATGGGCTCAGCACTTAATTATATTGATGAAAAATCTCAGGTTTGTACTATACTGTGGCCAAAAGACTGTAGAGAAATGAAAGAAGGCAAGAAGTCTTACGCTTTTCTAATGACTTTGCTGGATGATCATGTTTTAGCAAAGATGGCCAACGCAAATTCGGCGCTTCAGTTGTGGAAAGGATTAAAGCAAGACAAGTGTCAAACGAATTTAAGCAGGACTATCCGGGAGAAGTGAAAGGAGGCAAGAAGAGATCTATATTCATGAAACTGGTAATGAAATTGATAATAAATATTACAAGACTTAAAACCGTGTTTTAATTTTTCTCAAGAAGTTGTGCAAGGAAAATTTCCCTAAATTTAACAGGTAGAAATGGGGTTTGTATAAAAATTTAAATTTTCTAATATTTTACAGGAAGAGAATTATTCATTTAAGATGCTTCTGAGGTAATCTTTAAAATTTAAAAAAAATGCATCTGGAAGTATAATATCTAACTAACGGTTAGAGTAACTAACGTTAGATCTAACTAACGGTAGTCTAACGGTTTAGGAAAGGTCTGGACACCCTATATATTCATTTCATCGATTTGTTATACCTATTAAAAATGTTTACTCTATCATAAAGAAATCTGTTTTAATGCGATACATGCGCAGCCAGTAGGTAAATCACTATTTGGCTATCATTTAGCTTTTCTTACTAAAATAAAAATAAGTAAAAACTATCCTTTATTTTATAACATACATTTGTAAATTTGAAAGAACGTAAACCAAAACTTTGTCACCCACTTCTTAATTCAAAATTTTGTTTTATTCAATAAGATACATCACAATTGTTATTTATAATACATTACTCTATTGTGATATCTAAAACCTGTAAACTTTATTATTGTTCGAAATCTGTTGTTCAGGAGCATCTGATAATTTTTGCCGTTATTACAGAATTTATAAAAACAAAAGCACTGTACAAATATTTTAATGAATCCCATACAGCTAAATGGACTTATTCAACTTAAAAACAAATTTTCAGATCTAAGAAGCAGCAATTTTACTTTAATATGCGTTAATATTTCTTTCAAAAACTCACTTTTTTTCATTATTCGAAAGTACTTTGTGCATCCTTGACTTTTGAATGGAGTTCATCGTAAAAGAAAAAAAAAATGTAAATACATATTTTTTTTTCCCTTCAGAGTTCATTGTTAAGTTTGTTTTGTCTTCTGTAAGACATATTTTTGACTTTTATCAGCTTGACAGTTTTTGGGCGGAATTCAGTATTTTTATAATCCTTTTTGTCTGGAATTTCTGCTATAAGCTATGTTGGCGATTTATTATTTAATATTTTAAAATATACATCTGTGATGCAGATCATCACATATCGTATTTTAATTCTTAATTATTCTTAATTATATTTAACTGTATCAATATTGGAAAATGTTACATGCTTTATTTTTGATTTTTAACACTTTTGCATGTATTAGCACTACATGTTATTGCTGTTTTGCTGTGTTCACCATAATACAGATTTAGTGTTCATCTATAAAATCTACACAGCTTCAGCTGTATGCTTTCTCCGACGACGAACGTCAATGTAAACTCACTATAATTCTTAAATAATCTTTCACTCACCGACAATTACTATCAGGTGAAAGTCCGTGTATCCAACAGGATTCTGATTGGTCTGAACCAAACATCGGTATTTTCCTGCCAGCTCCATGTGGGCCTTTAGAATGATGATGACACGTGGATCGGTGTTGGCGATGTCCGTCCGACCGAACAAAACCTCTTTAGCAATTGGCCTACGCCCAGGTCTCCACACATATACTTCGATGCTTTCCTCGGCGTCCATTCGCTTCCACTCCCACTTCACTGATGATACTGTTTCATCAGTAGCAGTCTGGTAGTTGCAGTGTAACTGAGCCGCTTCACCTTGCAGCACATAGTCGGTGCGGTTTGACTGAGTCGTTAAAGTGATGTTGGAAACAATGACGCCAGATGTGCCTGTTTAAAAAGGAAACACATTTTAGTCAATTTTCAGGCAAATGCACTTTTACTTTGTAGCATGTGAAACTTTTTTTTTAATTTAACATATCTCTTATCTTTGACCTATAGAAATGAAACTACTAGCATATGTGTAAACCATATCATGAGACATTTCAAAGGAAATCCCACGAAAATCCACAAAGTTGTTGTTGTGAAAGAAATAAGCTATTATATCTAGAAACCATAGTATGAAAATAATTTACACTAAAAAAAAGTTTGGTGGTTTTAAGTAATTGCGATAAAATAAATTATTCATATTAATTTTGTTTCAAATTTAAATTAGTTAAATATATTTTATAAAGGCTTGCTTTAAAGGAAACATTTAAAGGAAGTTTGAGTAGCTAAACATGTAGTTCATATTTTTTCAATTTATATGAATAATAAGAAACTGTGGTAAATATATATATTTATACTCACAGAAAGTCTATGAAAACAGTATCTTTTTTAGTATGCCTAGACTCAAACATAAAGCATTGACAGACCACGTATTTTATTATAAAAACTTAAGGTAAACGGTATATGGAGCACCTTAAAAATATCATACAAAATGCCAAATGTTTTTTCGGTATTGATTCCTTATATTTTTTGAATAATTTATGGTTTGTAGAAAACCGGAATGGGTATCGAAATCTTACATTAAAATTAATAAATAAAAATTTCCACCTAGTTTTTTTTTATCTCCATATATATGTATATATGAAAGCTACTTAATCAAGACTGAAACACTTTTCTGTAGAATAATTAAATTTTAATCTAAAATTTATTTTTTTAAGTTTATGTAATTTAATAATAATGCACAGTAAAATTAAATAATTTTACTGTGAGTTTTAAGTATTTTTATATAGAGTCTTCAAATCGCTTCTAAAATTACTTGGTACCTGTAAAAATAGTTTCCTTTATAAAGTTTTCCAGAAATCACTTTTTAAAATATTAATTTTAAAATTGTTTCATGTAATAAAACTACCTCAGCAATGATGCTTCCGTGTAAGAATAATTAGTGATAGAATATTAATGTAAACTAATCCATGTAAAACATATTTTAAGATTTTAAAACTATATAAAAGCAATTGAATTTCCGTTTTTACTTCCTCCAGTACTCTCCAAGTGGAAAAAGAAATCAATACATTTCAACATTCCAACAAATATTTTGCAAACTGACATTATTACTGGAAACATGATACGGTATACAAAAGTTATGACCAAATAATGTAAATTTCGTAGTAAGATATCCGGATAGTCCGGATTCCCATTCACCAGTTCATAATGGAAATTATTCCGAAACCTAAGTGACTAATTTAGAGATCTGAAGTCTGAATATGAGATGAAACGGCCGTAGCAGATTCCCATCTCCATGTTTGCTTTCTCGTGTTATAAATATTGAAATGTTGAAAAAGTTGAAAAGCATATCTCTCCTCCACATTTATGGTAATTAAATCCATGCAGAGCCAGTATCCCCCAGCAGAATATTTCTAATGTCCTGCCCAGACAACATGAGCGCATTCTGCAGGAGAAAGCCATTTCACTCCATTATGGTAAATTGAAAAGTATACCACTCTCTTATCGACTCATCTTGCATCACATATCGCCACACAGATGACAAGATGTCAAAATGCAATGGGAGGGTGGCGGAGTGAGAAGTGATAAACTGCCTGCACGTGATATCAATTATTGTGTGCCGGGTCTTTCACTAATTCATTGTAATCATATTAAAGCTGAAAGCGGCCAGACGTTTTGCACTGTGATTGCTATGCACTGCCACCTATAGCAAAGAAAAGTACCTTAATATTTAATACGGAAATGCGGTGCCTGACAAAAAAAAGAGGGGGGGGGGATCCTCTTTAGTTGCCCGGAATTATTTTGTCGCAGTTAGCGCAACGCTAATAGTGAATCATAAATGAACTTGTAAATTACATGCATATGAATGCCGCTGTAATTCATTACATACTCACTTTTAACTGTTCTTCATAGCAACATTAATATCATAAATGTGGTTACAAACTAATTTATAGGAAATGTTATCTGGGTAAATCGATATATTTCTCAATATTAAAAATGGGAACTTGACTGGAATGGTACTTGACTATTCTTGCTCAATACGTTAAGTTGGATAATTAGAGAAAAATGAAGTAAAAATAAAAGGTTTTATGCAACTAAGCTTTTCGAACTTTGACTGCTATGTCAAGTTTTGAAACTTCTTTTTTATAACTAATTGAATAGAAAATAGAAAAATGTATTAAATTTCAAGCAAAAATAAAAAACTTTACTTTTTGAATCAATATTGTGTAGTGAAATAGTATTTTATTGGGTTGCTATATTTTAAGTAAATTGAACTGCAATTCTCAAAAATAGTTTTACAGTTATTTTAGATAATTATTTATTTATTGTTATTTCAATTTTTGTCTTGACAGGAAAATTTTTTGGCAGCCTAGAGAGTCAAGAATTAGTTGGAATGTTCTTACTCGTAATTTCCGTGCAAAATAAACTGAATTAAACTAGACAAATCTAAACTGAACATTCGGTGAAGTTTTTAACAAAAATAATAAATTGTTAAAAAACGTGTCAGTACATATGAAACACGAGTTCCTTTATACACACACACACACACACACACACGCTCAATAAATACATATATACCTGTATATACATATATACATATATTTACCGGGCTGAGAAACTTTTTCCATATATCACTTATTCTAATAGTGTAAGCCGAACAGCAGAAATTGCCATTGACATTCTACAATAGTTGAACACGTTGAAAAAATATGGTTAAGGATATTGGACTTATCTCTTAGATGTTGACCTGACAACAATGAAGCTATTTAAACATTGAAAAAAAATTACATTTCACTTATGAAGCAGCAAAATTCCAGCAACTTTTCAGAAATTTCCATACTTATTTATTTTTATTTTTAATTTGTAAAAAAAGTGTATGAATATTATAAACAATATCGCTTTCAGATAATTTCGAGATGGTTAAAGTAGGCATGTTTGAAATAAAAATGACTTTTAAAATTTTGTGATTTTTCGTGTTATCGATTCCTAAAAGCAGAAACTAGTAATACTTGAAAAATTAAGGCAATAAATAAAAATAAAATAGAATTTACGTCGTTTAGTATTACTTTAATGATCGTAATGAATTTGAATAACAGTTTCCTCATTCCTTACTAAATAATTATAATATGCAAGAGGAGTCCTTAACAGTATAATAAGTTAGAAGTGACAGTGCAATGATGTCATGAAGCATTGCAGCGAACTTAGTAAAACATTGTTTCCCATGATGTATTTGCATACTGTAGTTTCCATAATGCAATGAATCAGGACAGCGTATTATGCAGAATTTTGGAGAGCTTCTCTATAATCGCAATAATCGATCTCATGTTAATTATGTCACTTGAACCAATTTGTATATAAAGTCACTTAATAAGTTGTCAGTATGAATCCAAGTGCTATTATATGATGAATGCACCAAAATATAGCATTATTTTTATTTGAAATATTTCTCTTCGATTCGATTCTATAAGCGGTAACTATAAAAATGTAAATTAGATATTTTACCCAGGTACATTTTTTAATTAAAATTTTGCATTATTACCAACATTTTAGGAATATATGATAGCAGCAGAATTTGCCCAAGCAATTTCAAATTTTAATTCATGTTTCTTTCTTTATTAAGCTTATTTAGAGACATTCATCTCCTGATTTTTTATTGTTGTATAGTAGCAAACCCAACTTGTGGCTCGGGTCTTTTAGGCAACCGACACAAGTTCCTCCCGAATGTATGATGCAGTCATCATCGTTAAGCGAGTTGATACGCTTAAGATTATAACAGTAATTCTCGAATCACTTTACGCGATTCCTGGTGAAAGTTTTACAAGTTTTCTGCAAGAAGCAATTTTGGGTGAGACTCTTATGAAAATATCTCTTGAAAAACACGTATGTTGTCGTCAAACAGAAACAGAAAAGATGGCTGTGGGCAAACTTTCGATCTGGATACTGGCATTCTCTTCCAGTGTTAAAAAATATAATATCAATTTGAAGAAAAAGTCTGTATATTTCATAAATTTACAACAATGAGTATTGTTACCAAGGACGCATGGGATTTCTTTTTGGAGCTTCTTAAAGTGATCGGACATTTACAATGTATTACGCATGGAAAAGAACTTTTGAAGATGTATAATTGATGTTTAGAATGTACATAGATTTATTCTAAAGGGTTTCGTAGAATGTTTTTATGTTTTTAGAAATTTTATGTGAATTTGATGCGTTGCGATCGACACAGTTTGTTCATGGTATGCACACTGAAATAGTGAACTGAATTTTCGTTATCGAACACAAAGAAGCATGGTGTTTATCATTGTCTGTTAATTTATCATTGCTTTTTAAATGTATATTTACGCAAGGAAAATGGTGTGCACACTAAAATTGCGTACACGACTTTAGTGATCAGACAATTAGTCGAGTGCACCACATGGTAGACATACAAAATTTCAAACCATGTTCTACGAAACTGTCGAAAACTGTTTCAAATTAATCATATTCTTAGACCTTTTATGTACGTATTTTACTGTGCGAGGCTTAGTAACTAAAACGATACCAACTCAGCTTGTTCTCAATTCATACAAGCTTCATAACTTTAAATGTTTCAAAGTATTTCGTGTGGCTTCAACAAATATTAAAGCATGTCTGTTCAAATGCAAATCGTAAACAAAATTAATATGCATAATAATCAGAAAAAATTGAAATTTATTTAATTTATTAATAGGAAATATTTATTCTCAGTATAATACAAAAATTTTTGATTTGTAATAAAAGTTTTTGTGGAAAATTAAATCTATTGTTAGACAATTTGCGTCAATTATAAATAAAATCTTGCATTACAGTACTTACACAACATTAATATTTTTCTGCGAAAATAAATTTATTTGATCCGATAAAGTAAAATTAAATTTGCTCAAAACTTCCCCACAATTGTCTTTCAATAATATTTATAAATGAAACATCTTTACATTACTTAGGAGATACAAATACTCATATCTCCAGACACAATATTTCAAAATAATTTGAAATTTATGCAAATAATACATACGTAGTATCTGTTCTTTAAGCCCTTTCTTTTATTGTGAGTAAAAACAAAACATGATAAAATATACTCTGTTGAAATATACAGTAATCCAACACTATCAAACAAATATTTATTCGGAATAAAATTTGAAGACTGTATTTGTGTCGCTTTTTCTCATAATTCAGGATTTTCAATTATCTGTTCTGTTTTCTGCTATCTAAAATTTTTCTCCATTCTATCTTGTGTTATTTTTTTAAAACTCAGTCTTATTTTACATAAAAGGCATTCTCTTTTGTTTTGAAGCATCAGTATATGCAGTATGCAAGTGAAACAATAAATTATCTCATCCAGCGAAGTGTTTTATTAAAACTAATTGCTCATTTATTTTATGCAAATGACATTTATTTCTTTCTCTCTCTCTTTGAAAGTTAAAGGCCATAAATTTATAAGATTTGAATAATTTGAAATTATATTATCTGACAGAAAGGGTTTTATTACTTGGTATTTTATTGAATGGATTTCTTTTGTTTTTGAATATGACATGAAAGATTTATACTGTATTCATATTAGGTTTTGGAAAGACGAATTTTTGTTAAGAGTGTATGACTATTTTTCAGGATACAGGCAAATCGTTGGCGATACAGGCAATCGTTGTGCATACTTAATACTATCTTAGACCATTTTTGTTTCCAAGCACAGGATTTGTTTTAATTGTCAAGCCTACGAACAACCTGGGCTTAATCTATCTGCTTGAACGCCACCAAATTTGGCAGTTTAATAAAAATATAGGAATGAATAACATGTTTAAGAACATGTCCCTTTTACAAATCTATGCAGGAGAATTTGCATAAGACGTAACAGTGAAATTACTAATTCATGTTAAAGCAGAGCCATTAGTACCGCATATTTATAGAACTGAAGTTAAATTAACAAATGATATTTTGACCATTTGTTGAATTTGAACATGTACGTTTGATTTTACCGCTACAAGTATTCACTTTTCACTTGTAAAACGTAACGGATGTTACCTAGAAGGTGTTTTTGTCTTATAATTACCAAGAACGTACGATAGCATGCAAGTTATTTCTGTACTCTGAGACGTACATAACAAACAGGGAAATATGTACAGCTGCGGAAAAAAAGGCCCACTTGCTCTTTATTTCGCCATCGTTCGTCGTATAGCTAAGTTATATATACCATTCGTTTGCAAATAACGCGTACTTTAATTTACTATTAATTTAATTTGCATAAGGGGCCGTCATCATATTTAATTCTACATCAACTTCGTTTTTCTCAATGGCAACCCCATATTTTGACTTTATTAAACGAAAGAAAACCTTCAAATTACCCTAAATATAAATTTTCACCAATTTTCTACGATAATTTCCGGAGATATTGCGAATTCATTTTTGCGCGTTTTTAAGGGACTTTCTGCAAATTGAAAAACACTATTTGTAGGTTCCGAACTTTTCGCCTTTCATTTATTTAGCTCGCGAGAATTAAAAGAAATTAATATTATTTTCCAGGAAAATATTGTCCCCATCTCTCTTAAAGTTTTTTTTTTGTACTGAGAATATCAAGGGTAGAATAGAATATTTAGTCTGTGGTCCAAATGACCCGTGAGTTCATAACTTCCTTGGTTCGTACACATGATTTAAGGGAAAAATGCAAAATGACTGCTAAGGATTTTGAAAATCTTTGTAATTTTGAAATTGTTATTCAGTGTTTCCCTTGATGTTTCTCTTAGACAGCTGAAATGTTGGCAGGAGTTAGAGGCTGCTCCCTGCTCTTCTGACTACAAGCATGAATATTGCTCGACTCAGCTATGGTCGAACTTAAAGAATGGTTTCATGATTGAAAATTTATTTGTTTGAATTTCATGTAAAAAACGCAATTACTTTTTGCCGACCCAATATTATCACTGTGTTTGTTATTTCACTTTCTTCATTTAATACTATCGCCTGCAATGTGCAATATTCTTAAGACTTTTGGCGATATTTTAATTTATAGTTAGATGAAGATTTTTTTACAGAAAAACGTGATTTTGAATGTTTGATAAAGTATGGGGAATTCCAAAGACCTAATGTTTCCGATATTAAAAAAGGTCACATTCATGCCTGGAAAGTTGAGGATGGTAGTTTTTCATAAATAGGACGTTGTATTAGAAGACATACATCTACTGCATCTAATTCTATAGCTGGAAAATATTTTATTTGGGGGAATATGGTAGCGGACGCAACAATACACGCTTTATAGAATCCCCAACAAACTGTAAAAACCTCTAATTTATTTGCTTCAAAATTTGATATTTTTAATACTGGTATCTTTTACTGTGTTTTTGCACAAAATAAATCTAATTTACATTTATTTTATGCAATTTTCAAAAAATTTTCACTTAATAAATTTATATATGGTCCCTTAACTCATGAAAATAACACATTTTATTTAATATAAATTAAACTACTGAACGTAAAAATTTGAAATTTTGCACAGCCATGTAATATTAATTTCTGCATCTATTTCCATCGAAATTTGGCTAGGTCGCTATTCATAATTTTTTTGAATATTAATTTAATAATTCATAATTCATATTAATGATTTATTAAAAATCATAATAACATTAAATTATGTTTGGGTCGTTTAGTTCTAATAGTGCGAATAAAAATCAGCTTCAACTACCAATATTATATGAGATATGAATTGAAGTATGAAAAAATATTTTAACATAGGGGGAGGGGGATTTTGGGTGCTCATAACTCACTCATTTTCTGTCCAAATTTATTGAAAATTGATGTCCGGGGTTAAAATGAGCTAAATTTTTGAAATATTAAGTGAAATCTAGGGGTTGCTATTGAGAAAAAAAAAGTTGGTGCGAATTTTAATATGTAGATGGCCCCTTATGCAATTTTTATGCATAGCAAATTAAAGTGTGCGTCAATCGTAAACGATTGGTATCTGTAACTTTGCTATGCGACGAACGACGGCCGAAAAATGTACAAGTGGGCCTTTTTTTTCCAGCAGCTGTACATGTTCCCCATGGCATGTTTCAATTCTTCTTTGATTAAAATGAAAATATTTTAATTGAAGGAACTTTTGAACATTTGCACCCCTTAGAAACTGCTAACGGTATCCTAGCATGTATGCGACGGACGTTTATATCAAGAATCAAACTGTCAATCCTCTGGGGATTTAAATTGTATTAGGATTTAACTCATCGGCTACCAGTGAAAGTTTGTCCATCGGACAATAAAATACACGACAAAAAATTATTCAGGAGTTGACTATCTTAGTAATAAACGCGCAGTCAACACAAAACTATTTATTTGCACAGTTGGTTGAATGTCAGGTATTCATCGAGTTATTATACCAGTAACGCGCTGTTTCATTAAACATATTGAATAAAAATCATTCATATAGCTCTCTCTCCCAACTATTTTTATTCAGATAATTAAAATAATTTGAAACAAATCAGGTTTAATTTCTGTTCTAGTGAAATCTCTTCACATGCTCAAATATCTGTTGTTTAGAAATAGTTTATAGATAATATGGCATGATGTGTCATTAAATCATATTTCTCTAATGATTTCTAACTGTACTCTCGTTAAATTATAAATTTAAAAAATATATTTTGTACGCAATATATTATGGACTTGTAAATTTGCAAGGAATTTATTAATTGTTTGGCGGCACAACTTTTGAGTTTCCAAGTCAAATTTATAGCAATAAAGTGAGAGAGAGAGAAAGTAATTAATTCATTTCTGTGGAACTCGTTATAATTATTTAAGTTTTAAATTCGATACGCTGCATGATTTCTAAAAATCCTATCCTAAATCAGTACAGTTGACAGGTGAAAACGCGTTATTTACTTCCAAGTTCAAGGAGTAATTAGTTTGATATCGATCCTAAGTATGCTTCAAGTTTGCATTGCTGTTTAAGTTTTCATATTTGTTTTCCTGAATGATCATACGATAACAAATAAATGGAAATTGTCTTAATGTGGGCGTAAATATAATGATGAATACGATATGAAAGTTATAACTTGTGATAGTGATGCTATTGCATTTAGAAAACTACAGACAAAGAAAACATTTTCTTTATCGAGAAAACTCTAAAAGTATGGTTAAGTTTAATTTTATGATGAAATAAATGAAATTGGATCTAGAGATGCAGTCAACATGAGAACATCGCATAATAAATACAAAATCAGCTAAAAATAGTTACAAGCTACAAATGCATTGTACCCAGAAATATAATCACTTTATACGTAAAAAAGTAGATTATTTATGTTGAGATCAATACCGTATGTTCATCTAAAAACGCTCTGAAAGAATTTATTTGTGGAGAAAATCTTTCGTTAAAAAACAGGAAAGTTTCTTTGATAAAGCAAAGTAAAAATAATTATCGAAATTACGTCTATGGCAGTCAAGAAAATTATATATAAAACACACAAAGTGGCCCTTATATATAATTTTCCCAGTTTTTTTTTCTTTTTTTATATTTTAAAGGAAAAAAATCACTTATAAGTACACAGACTGAAACAAGTAAATACTGATTAAGAACACAATGCTAAAAAATGGAGAAAGAGCTAATGGATTTTCATTTGCCATTATATTTTAATTAAAGCTAACACATACCCATTTAAAAATATGCCTTTAATTGCTTTAGTATGATTCTCATATTCTGTTATAAATGTATTTTTCATAAAAAACACGTGAAAAAATTATTCTTAGCAATTGATATTTAATCAATAAAAATAACAAAATTAGAGACTATCACGATTTCTCGTTCCGAAATTCATTCATGATAACAAAAACAAATGGGAGAATATGTATAAGAACAATTACCTTCCCATCCCCCCAAAAATGGTCTCCTATTTTTCGAGGAACGTAGAGAACAATTAACAAGGTTGTTGTCAACACTATTGTGAGTGGCGCTTTCTACACTCGAAAATAAGCTTCGAACTCTACTGCCAAGTACGATAATCATGCAGTTATGCGATTTCTTAATACTAAAGACATAAATGTATCATCACTTTGCGGAATTGTGCTAACAGTCGTTCATAGATGTCAAAAATATTCACAAGAAGTGGTGTCGGTCTCCTACAAAAATTTGGATGGAATGTTATCCTCCATCCACTACGGAGTCCGGACTTTGCGCTGAGCGACAACCGCCTGTTCCTTAAGTTGAAGAAACTTTCGTCTGGATGGCAGTTCTGCTCCGACGGCACGTTGAAAGATGAAGCTTAACAGTTCCAGAAGGACATAACTGCGATTTGGTGTGAGATGAGCACTGTACAGAAATTTCGCGACCGAAATGGCGATTATGTTGAAAAATAAAGCAAACTTCAACTTCAAACTAATGCAAATATTACTGAAAATAGTAGGTTGTTTGCATGCCTAAAACAGACCTTCTGTTCGGGATTGTCCTAGAGTATATGGGTCATTTTCGAAATTCGGTGCCATTTGCTGTCCGCGTGTAATATATATATATATATATATATATTTATTTATAAAATTATTAGCATGGCAAATATGGCATATAAAGTCAAATCAAACATCCATAATTAATAATTTAGAAGATATCCTATTTGTAAGGCGCAATTGCAGCTATGACAAACAGAATAGAATATAACTAACAAGTAAAACACAAAACATACTACAAATAAGACATAGCTCGCAAAAAAAATATAACAGCTATTAGCAAGAATTAGAAACCAGATTTTGAAGCCAAATAAAGTGCAAGAATTATTGTGAAAATATAATGGAACGGAAATTATAACCACTGTCACCATCGTCAGGGGCCACAAACAGTGGATTATAATTTACAGCAAACCAAATAGTAGGGTTTCGGTTGTGTGGCATATCAGAAGAGATATTAACTCCACACATCTGGGCCCTACCCTACTATATAAAGGAAAGAAGAAATCAAAATATAACAAAAATTAGAAATAGGAATATAATTTTACATACCAGACCTTGAGCACATGGAAGTTTCATTTGAACAATTGATATGTGTTGCCAATGCTAAGAATTGTAAAAAGTGAAAAATGGTGTTGCCACTAAATAAAAGTGTAAAAGTGGAAAGAAGAAAGCATAGGAGTTGCCAAATGCTAAATTTAATTTTGCTGTACTATTTATTTTATTCAATCATTTTAATTTATTATTATTCAATATATATTTATTATATTAATATACCTGGATATTCTTAAAATTTAATAATATTACCATTTAGTATTTGGCAACTCCTATACTTTCTTCTTTCCACTTTTACACTTTTATTTAGTGGCAACACCATTTTTCACTTTTTACAATTCTTAGCATTGGCAACACATATCAATTGTTCAAATGATACTTCCATGTGCTCAAGGTCTGGTATGTAAAATTATATTCCTATTTCTAATTTTTGTTATCTTTTTGATTTCTTCTTTCCTTTATATAGTAGGGTAGGGCCCAGATGTGTGGAGTTAATATCTCTTCTGATATGCCACACAACCGAAACCCTACTATTTGGTTTGCTGTAAATTATAATCTACTGTTTGTGGCCCCTGACGATGGTGACAGTGGTTATAATTTCCGTTCCATTATATTTTACAATAATTCTTGCACTTTATTTGGCTTCAAAATCTGGTTTCTAATTCTTGCTAATAGCTGTTATTTTTTTTGCGAGATATGCCTTATTTGTAGTATGTTTTGTGTTTTACTTGTTAGTTATATATATATATATATAGATAGGTAGATAGATAGATTTTACAAAGTATGAGAAAATATTAATGATTTTTATTTTTATGATGGTTTTTGTCAGACAGCTTCTAGTACTGAAACAATAGATTAAGAAACATTCAATTTAATAAAATTTTTAAAAAAAAAGAAATGAGTAGAGAAGATACTGAAACATAGCTGTTCGAATCATAGAACATGAAACGTGAACATAGAACATAGAACATGAAACGCAGAATTACTGCACCTAAAACTAAACTCTCTCCCTGACATGCTTTAAGAGTGTGACATAGAGTTTAAATTACATTATGAAAATGTTTTTTTTATGGTTTTAAGAAAAATACAAGACTTTTCATAGTCAAATGTAGCTGCCCAGACATTGATGTCATGTCTGTTACCATACATTATTTTCAACTTTTTAAACAACAAACTTAAAATTTGAGAATAGCAACACCTGTTTACAATTAGAGCATGGCCGAAAGAGAAATATAAACAGACTTCTTGAGTTTTTGACATATGACTGAAAAAAATAAAAGCCTACTTGTGATAAGTATTTTTATTGCATGCCAAATCTGTTACCTTAATTAGTTGTATAAAATATATTTCTTTATTTGTTAATTCAGTTGATAAATTTAGGTAATAATATTTTAGTCTAAATTAATGTCTCTTTTCATGTGGATTTATTTAGACTCATGAATTTTTGTTCTTTGAAATGTCCTGACTGTTACTGGACATGTCTCTTAAATAATGAGTAGCAGACATGACAAATTAGGTAACTGACATGGCAAACAAAAAATAGAAATATGGAAAATATTTTAGAGTGGGAAAGACTACATTATATGGTTAAAAGGATTCTATACTTATGTAATATATCACTTTGCATTATTTTGAGCTAAGCATAAGTGTACAAATTTCTACGAAAAAGTCAGGTAACAGACATGACAAATTTCCCCAAGTCTGCTCATTGAAAAATCTCAAAAAATTAAATAAAAGAATAAATGCATGAATAATACTTAAGTAATGTTCAGAAACAAGGTATTTTCATATCATGGAAAAACTGCTTATTTTTAAAATTTTATTTTTGATTCTTAAATTTCCAAATGGCACCCGATTTTGAAAATGACCCATATATATATAATGTCTGATGATAACGGTGGTCGTCTTTGACCTCGTATTAAATATTTGTGAATTATAAAAGGTTGTATTCTTGATATTTCGATATTTTTACTGTACACATATTTTTTTAATTAAAATTTTAAAATAACTGGAATATGTATCGGTCGCCTGCGCTTGGATTCGAACTCGAGATGTCGGCATGGAAGCTGTGCGCTTTTCCGGTTATACCAATTTCATACATCCCAGAAAACAAAAGTAATTCGTATGAACTTCAATAAATTAACACTTTGTCAGAATATAATTGAATGAAATTCTGAATCATTCAAATAATAGCTAAAAATCGTTGACAATGTTTTTTGAATTAGTGGACATAAGCTTTCAAATTCATCACCTTAACTCTGGTTAGTGAATAAGGAGGTCGTCCATGTTCTTTGTATTCTATGGCATTCAGTTTATTTTTTATTTCGTATTCAATACATCGATAATCACTCCTGTAATTTAATAAAACCCGGTAGCAAGGAATACAGTAAACTAATATTTGAAATATATTGTCTGTCGCTATTTTTTTAAAATCAGGATAAACTGTACTGTCTTGGAAAAAGATTGGACATGTATTTATTTATTAATAATTAGAGAATTATATTTATTTAAATGTTATAAAACATTTATGATACTTCTGAACAACCAAATAGTATTTAACATACACTAGTATGTTTATTTTATTTTCATTTCACTTTTTATTAAATTTAATGCCTCGTAACAAAGTGGACATTAGACTTTCTTATTTAAGCAAAATAAATAATTCTGGCATTCACATTGTGAAAAAAGAGAAATTTGTTAAATTTTACTAAATTAGATAAATGTCTAAACAATAATACTCTTAAAAAAATGAAAAATGAAACAACCAGTTTCCAAACACATACTGAAATTGGAAAAATATAACATTTTTTAAAAAAATGATCCATATTCGTATGTAGTTAGGTGGAATCGGTATCTCAGAATTCAAGCAGGCTTACATATTTGACTTCATAAATAAGTAAACCATTTCATAATATATGTTTCCTCCTTCGTACGTCGCGCCAAAATGCCGCTTTTACTGTTTCATCGAAAAATGTCTGAAATGTGAAGATGTCTTCGACTCAGTTATGTTGTCGTAATATATGGTGAAAGGAAAAACCCCTTCCCGAAAGCCGGAGTTCTGGTTTGGAAACAAATGGAGAGACGCGCTCCGGAAGTACTTTTTCTATATCTTCCCTTTCCTGGACCGAAAGACCGTGATATATCGATAACAAAGAAATGTCGCTAATACGCAACATATTTCACTGCTGAAATGGCTGCCGACCTCGCTCTCATCAATTTACTCTTGAAGAATTTTTGTCATTTTCGGGCCGTTTTTCTCAAAAATGATGAAAGCACTCCCTCCGTTGTGAAGCCGAATTACTTACATAATGGATAGTACGGAATGCTAGATGAAAATGACTGATCGAAGGATGGGAATGGTAGATTGCGGATGGAATGTCATCCTAGTGTTTCTTCTTGTCTTCGAGTGAGCAGGAAAAGTAAAAAGCAATGTGTACTGTTCAAGTTGAAGGGATAATATATTTTTTACACTGCGTACAAGGCAAATAAAAAAAATAGGATTATTCATCTAATTCTGTGTAGGTCAGTGAGAAATTTTCACGCTAGGTATGAACATGCATTCGACAAAGTATTTTTATTTACAATGAACCAACCCCATTATAACATTTTCTAAGTATTTTTTTAATTTAGAACACTAAAATTGTTGCATTACTACAAAATACAATGCGTACTACATTTGAAGTTATTTAAAATGATAAGTTTTACGTTTCATTTGCGGCAAATCTAAAATTTTAAGACAAGCGTTGATGACGGTTTAACTACAAAAATGTTTTAAATCACTCAACGGATTTATCTCTAATATTTCGCTTTTGAAAAAGCTAGTAACTTAAAATTATTTTGCATTTATAAAATAATTAAAACAGATCACACTGAAAATAATTCTTAAATGTAAACGCTATTAAACATGCCCCTCAAATCCATTTTTTTTTTTCAATACGGAGTGGTTACGAAACAACGTAAGGTAGTCAGACTCATCTAACGAGTAAAATATTGGACGAAACATCAACAAACTTTATGGGCGTACATAGTGGATAATGGGGTTTTCATTTTTAAAGAAAAAATTCAGTACCCAGGGAAAATGTCGGCTCTGTTTACGGAATAATATGCATTAATGGAAAGGCTGCTAGAATCCTCATCATTATGGGGCCAACAGACAAGATGCAGCTGGAATTCTTCAATTTTTTATAGACTAACCGTTTTCCGTCCCCGGCCTGTGCTCCTGTAGTTTCAAACCATTGCACCATGCTTGATAAGTTTGTTATGCCCTTTGCTCCTCTTCGTAACTTCTTCAACCGTAGAAATTTCCAAAGAGAAACAAAGACATTCTCATTCTGTTAGGAATGGAGATTGACTAATAAAGTACTGTCTTTTAAGGTAAGAGGCATTGAAAGCCATTTGGTCTCTGAATGATGAGAATTCTCCAGCCTTTCATTTTATACTCACAATCACAAAAAAGAACAAGATTATGAAAATTAATTAATTTAAATCGGTAAACAGTGATAACATTTTCCCTAGTGCTACTTTTGGTACTATATATATTAATCGGAATCTCATAGTCCGCTATGTGCGGCCAGCAAATTTAGTTATGTTTCTTTAAATGATTTACTCGCTAGAAGGCTCTGAACACCTCACATTTTTTGTTACTACCCTGCATACACTTCAGACAAATTAAAATTATTTCTTAAGCTACCTTCACGAAATTTTTTATTTTAAAAATGTAGTTTATTATGAAACTCGTATGTAAATGAGTGTTAAAAGCCTAAGAGTTCTAACTATCGTTTAACACTCTGTTAATGTATTTATAACTTTAACAGTTCCTGTAGAAAAGTAAATCTCTTTAGCCCTAACAAATAACTATTTAACCATATTAATTATAAAAGGATAACTATCCAAAGAAAAAAATACGAATTTCGAAAACCTCAAGATGTTTCTTTACAAGCTATATCATGCATTCTCACTAACTTCAACCTTGTAAAAATTGTGTAACACTCAGAAAAAAACTAAAAATATGGTATTTTGTTTTCATTTTTTCAAATGTATGGTACCCTAATAAATTTTGGACTGCAACTTCTATAATTTTAAATTTGTTCATAAGAGATCATAACTTCTTATATATTTTTAATCTTATTATATGTTATATTATGAAGAAGTTATATGTTATATGTTATATTGTTAAGAAGTAATTTGCTTGCTTTTAAAACTATTTATAAACCCAGTGACTAGTTTATAACCCAGCGACTAGTGTAGTTTATTCAACAATATATTTAATGTTTCATTATATAATGATAGTTACGTGGACGAAGTTTCTGTCTTCTACTTACATTCGTTAATGCCCTTTTATTTTTATGATACACTAGCCTCTAAAAGCTAGGTGGTTCCTTGTGTATACCGTTAAACTTTTATTTTTTACTTTCTATAAATGCTTTAATAGTCACACAACTGTTGCTCAAAAGCAAGGTTATTAGTCTTTATGTTAATCATGAGTTTGAAAACATTTTTTTTGTTAAAATTTTTTATTTATTTATTTATTTTTTTTTTGTAAGAAAAGTTTTTCAAAATCTCTCGACCATAATATTTCTCTTTCTTCTATATTTTCACGAATCTTCACACGCGTATACAGACAATTCTGACCTTTAGCAAAAATAGGTTAATATCAGAAACACTACCTCGAGTAAAGAATTTTCCCCTGGCTCAATTTCCATAACGGGCCCTAATATGCACTAAATCATTCTCGTGCATACATCCTCATTACGAAAGCACATTTGAAAATCATTTTTATTCATTAAACACTTTCCCGTTTTTAATCGCATTCGCGATATGTATATCGATGGCCTTTGCTTGTAAATGAAACGAAATGAGAATAAAGAATACAAAAGTAAAAGCAAAGAAAAGCTTTTTAACCAAGCAAGAAAACCAGCAATAAAAATAAAAGAGGAAACTTCATTAGTTACATTTAGAGCCGCAATCAATCCGAGAAGTCGTTAGAATAAATAAATTAGCCATTTTGTCGCTGTAAAACGGTAGCTGGAGCTGGGAAAGGAATTGCCTTATCTTTAGCTTATTTTTCTTGCAAGTTTATTTCATATTATGCAGATTGTTTGACTCTTAGTTTGCCAGTTCGATAATTATAAAATACGATTATTTATTTTTAGCTGTTTGAACTAAATGAGTACCACTTAAACTAAACAAACTCGGCAATTAATATTCTAACTGGAATTAAAATTTTGTAGAGAGAATGGAAAAAAAGAAAAAAATTAATAATATTTGAATGTTAAACAAAGATACTGTAATGAAAAACTCAAAGCTCGCTGATTGTGACGTGTCAATCCGAATAACTATTAATTGAAATCACATCTTCCGATTATAATATATATAACTTCTACATTTTTTAATGAAAATTTTTTTTTTACCCTGATTACATTTCTACTGCATAATTTTTGAAATATTAAAATTTAATGAAAGATTAAATTAGTTTTAAATAAAATTTTATATTATGATTAATGTTATATATATGATTAGAAATACACTTAAAATTATTCATGCATGAATATATGCTAAAATTGTTGACAGCAAAAAAACTAATGATAATTAAGATACTGTATATAGTACTGCCGATAATTTAACTTTATATACCTGCAGATGTCTGTGATACACATAATATAGAATGTTGGAAAGGTGGCTCAAAATCATCCTAGCGGGCAAAACGATCCACATATGTTTTCTTAGATATATGCAGTGCTATCTATTTGGTAACATTTACACTTGATGTGCAAAGTCAAGAAGAAGCAATGGCGGCATTTAAGCGATCGGTGTATTACGTGTCTGAATAGTATTTTTAAAAAAGACTGGGTTTCATCATATCTCTTATAAAGTAGGCACTAACCTCCCTATTTATTTAGAAATGCAGTCTTTACTGTGCAGAAGTATGACTTGGTTTTCCTGAATAATGTATGATTTTATATGTGAATTGCACTTGCTAATTTTTTTTCTCGGCGTATTCCAGTAATATAACATAAAGTGGGAAGTCATATTGCTCGGTAAAGGATCCCTGCACTGAAGAAACTCCAGTACCTGGTCCCAGGTGTCATGACAGCCTTTCAATCTTTCTCCAAATGCATAACTCCCCATTACATTATTTAATTTATTTCTGCGTTTATTATAGGCTATAATTTTTCAATTATAATTTTAAACTATTCCATTTTATTGTTTGTGACACTTTTTATTTTCAAATTTTCATAAAATAAATGATGCATATTATATGATTGTAAAATTTATTTTATTTCACGATGCATAGTCATAATTACTTTTATATCTTTTATTTTGCCAATAAAAAATAATTTAAAATTATTTTCAAAAGAAAGATCATTTTGCCCTTAGGTTGAGGGTTAAATCATCCTTTAGACACTTACTAAATATTCTATATTTTTTTCATTGCTCATTGTGCTTTTGAAATATTATCAAATATGTTTATGATGCAAAATATGGTGTAAAATTTCCTAGCAAAGGGCCAAAATTTTATTTAAACATTTATGCTATACAATATTTAACCAAAAAGGGATCATTTTGGTCCGCCTTCTCCTACAGTTTCTGTATTATTTAGTAATAGATATGTATTCTGTTTCAACTATTTAGATATGCTTCTAACTCTAGGTGGACTTTATTATTTAAAAAAGTAATATAATGTGTGCTAAAAAATATTCAAATTCATTTTAAAGAAAGGGGAAACTTCCATGTGTTAATCGAGCTTTCGCAATTAAATATTTTTATGAAAAATTTTCATAAAAGCCACGAGAGTTCGTAAGATAAACGAAATACTTATCAAAATTAAGTATCATAGGTTTAGCCGGTGCTGATTACTGCTAAACTATAATTTATGCCAAGTTTGGCTGATTCTTGTACAGATATTGATACTTGATTTCTCTGTTAACTTGAGGATGTTGAAAAATTTGCGTGTCTATTTATTGCATATTTAATTATAAATCGTGTGATTTAACGTGCATACTAATGAAAAATTACTATATAATCATGCAACAAATGCTACAGATTTTAAGCAAATCAACCAATCTTTAAACACACACATACACAAAAACCGCTTATAATATTTTTAGACCTTTTTAAATTTAAATAAATGAATATTCAACTGCAATTTTAAAATTGAGCTAGCTATATAGTTTGTTAAACGTTATATTTCTCTCTGCGCAGAAAAAATGCTGTACTTTTATCGGCATGTCGTGCTGTAGCTACATAAATTCATTATAAATCTACACCGCATCTTAAAATTATTTAAAGTAATTCTTAAATGATATGAGAAGAAATCGGAAAAAACACTTATTATTTCAGGTGTTTGAAAATAAATTTAAGTATAACACGTACAGAAATATTCCCTTCACGTGGTGATTTTAAAAAATAAATTATTTTGTTATTACAATATTTCTTATAACCGGATAATCGACATACCAAGTAAAAAAAGAATGTTTTCTTTTGTAG
Organism: Cheiracanthium punctorium; assembly: GCA_038373885.1. NCBI lineage: Eukaryota > Metazoa > Arthropoda > Arachnida > Araneae > Cheiracanthiidae > Cheiracanthium > Cheiracanthium punctorium. The sequence continues at coordinate 120,887 of JAWZYV010012397.1, read as the reverse complement.
TTACATCGTATTTTATATAGCAAAAAGATAGTATAAAAATGTATTACCCCCCCCCCCCAATAAAATAAATTTAAGTCATACAGTTTACAAACGTATGACTTTATGGACTCGAATGACGTTATGAACTCGAAAAACTGTTTAATTCAACAAATCTAGTATATTTTAGTAAGTTAAGCAAAACTTTAAAGAAGAATTTGTTTAAAATGCGATTTCATTCTTTAAGTCTTGCACATAAACCTTTTGTTATTTTTCCAACAAATATTTACCATTCCTGTGCATATCAAGGAATTTTTCTAGCATGCTTTATACAAGAAGATACATAACTCGTCAAGCATGAAAAGGAAATCTTATTTTCTAAGGAAAATAAACACTTCTGTAACATTATTTCGTATTTCGGCACAAGGGATAAGTTTTATTAAATTTTTGAAATCATAATGAGATAATGTAATTACATTTAAAAAAATAATTTTGAAGGAAAATAAAATGCATTTGTAATCATTAAAATTATTTCACAAACTTAAATTATTATAAAAATGTTCTAATTTTAGAATAAGATCTTCAATGTTACTTCTAAAAGCATAAAAGTAATTACATTGGAGGAGGGTATTATTTTGAAATTTAGCAATTAAAAGACTTAAAAGTATTTTCATTCTTATAAGAATACAAAAGTCTAACAGTTTATAGTTTCATTATATAAACAATCCAAAATTTCAGTATAATCCATTATTTTTTTCCCAATTTCTTATGTTTATCTAAAGAAAACTTAGGCTTGTAAGAACTTACGAATTTGTAAGTTGTACGCACACTATTTTTGCGTATTCATTTTGTAAATTTAATTAGATATGCTAATGAGTGCTCTATAAACTGAATCACTTCTTTTTGTTCATAACAGGTTCTGTTCAGATGAATAACCCCTTAAGAGAGTCACTTATAAACGTGTGAAATGAGCGTATTCGCAAGCAAATATGGATTAAATTCGCATTTAGACTCCATTCTCTAAATATAAAGCCTCTCAATAATAGTAAAATTAGAAAGAAATCAACTAAAGTTACTAAATAGGAAAGTTTACATTAGAAATCTTAAGCCCCCTCCAAAACCTCTTTTAAATATTCACATCTTTTTCTGAACGACAGCAATTTGAAGTTTATTATTAAAAAACTGATAGGAGGGGGAGGGCTCCGTGCAAACATACAGTAAAATGTTGTCGTTACTCAGAGCGACTTATAAGATTTCATTGAACAGACAAATAAGATTTTCACAGGAAAGATGTAGGTCATCAATAAATAATTGAGATATATATTCTTATCTGCTAGTATGTGTTTCTATATACATATGCTGTATTTTTTTGGGGGGAACGCAATTTCTGGACACTTTGTGTCTCTCACACATGATACGAACCTAACAGATAAAAGGATAACTCTTCCTTAATTAAACTGGCAACGAAAAGAGATGTAATCGCCCATACTCAGCCAGTAATGTCAAGAGGAGATAATAGGTAGCACTGCTCATTTACAAGAATGATTCCTTCTTTAAAATTCGACTTCGCAATATTTAACCGTACTTTGAAAAAAATACATCGGTTTACGAGTTCAAGTCTACTTTCTCTCAAAATTGTATTGCTCTTTAATGTTTATAAAACATGTTCAGCAGATTATAAATATAATCTTTTTTATCTTAAAAGAAAGAATAAAATTATTTTATTACACATAAATAACATCTTAAAAATTAAAAAAATGCATCTTAATCGTATTTTTGCATGTAAACTGTAAGAAATACCTGTAGTTTCACCATACATATTGCTGTAAAATAATACAGCAAAAGTGCTGCAGCTTTGGAATGTAGTTCAGTTTTATAAATTCACACAGCTGAATTGTGTGCTGTTTTGTAAATTCACACACGAAATGACGTAATGACGTTGATAACCAATCACAAACAACCTTGTAGAACAAATTGACACAGTCTTTACATCACGACGTGTTGTTGTTATATATACCCGCACGGTGTGCTGTAAGCTAGGAAAATATTTTTTGCACTGTACTATCTATTTAAAATGCTCCTTGAAAGACATACACTTGGAATTACAACGCAGGAAATCCTTATCCAGAAATTAGAATCCAATTTCAATGGATTCATAACCACTTTCTTCGGGATACATAAAAGTTTTTTCTTCTTCATAATAAGTATTTTATGTTCGTTTGTATCACCTTTGGATGCTTTTTACTTTGGTTTCTGCATCCTACAATCTCTTCATCCGGGGTCCTCTGGGGCAATTTTCAGTGACATGAATCTTAACTTGAGGATTCCGTCTTCAGTTTCCGTGTCCAGTTTCCCTGTTGACAAAAATATGAATTAGGATACTGCTGACAGCACAACTTGAAAAAAGCTTTTATTTTAAATAGATTCGCAATGAAAATTTTACTTACCTAAATGAATACAGGATCCACGGCAATGGAGCTACAGACTGCAAAAGATCTCTTAGCAAGCTGCTTTAAATAAAATTAATCTGTTTCGGAAGGTTCTTCCGAACAGTTTCACTGCTAGAAGATTTTCATTTTCAGTTTAACTTTAACTTTTATTTATTGTAAATACTGCTTTTCGATCTGGAATTACGGATTTATCTTTATAGTTAATGCATGCAAAAATGCTACAATACAACATGTATATATATATATTTCTCACTTTATTTAACATTAACAGGCAATACTATAAATACTACAAATGAATGTATTGCACTTAAAAAATTTTCTTGCCTGTCAATCATCTTTCAGAAAGAAAATATTTTAAATTCCGTTTTAATTATGTAATAGAATACAGACTTACCTTTTTAACGGAATTGTTCTCTTTAATTTGCATAAAACAACAAGTAGGATTAAATATTTATTGGAAATAGTTAATAAATGTGATACCATACTTTGATGCTTGTTATGACTTATTCACTTACTTACTGTATAATATGCCACTATCCACGCAGTGAAAATCGAAGAATTTTCTTTTAATGTCAACCTTTAAAATTTTATCAACCTTACCTTTAGCTACATTCAATGGAAGAAATGCGTTCAAATTCATATGCCTGAATTCTTAAAATGCAACAAAATTTATGCCTTAAGACAATCTAAAAGAATATCGTCATTCAAAAAGGAGCATTGACATAACGGTATTTATTCCACACACACATCTTTTTTCCGATAACTAAGTTTAACTACTCATTAATTCAGTAAAAAATCAATTTACAAAAACAAAGCTAAAATATTTGCAATTTACCAAGTCGTGCCTTGAGTTCTGATACAAAAGTTTGAGACTGTCTGCTGTAAGTTATTTTTGCAAGAAAGGAGTGATAACTATCGTAAAAGTTTATCAAGATAATATTTTACAATGAATATTGACGCTCTTGAACGTAAAGTTATTCAATATAGACGATTGGGCTTTCCTACTGTTCATAATGCGAAGACAACACACTGGTGGGTAAAAGAGAATGTGTGTGCCGGATTTCATTGCTCAGAAAGTTTCGCCCTCTGTCAATCCGGATTTAAATCCACTCGACTATAAAATGTGGTCTGTGTAGGTAGGAGAAAAAGGTATACCAAAAAACGCGTCCTAATTTGAAAAAGGTTGGAAACAATATTTTGTGGTAGCTAGAGTGAAATATATATTCTCATCGGAATCTTTGCTGCTAAAACTTTTAATATTTAAAAAAACTGTTACCATTTTAAGTTTAAAAAATGATTTAAAAACACATTTTAACATTTTCAACTATTATGTAAGTTTATGAAAATCATTTTGTACACGAAAAATAGCTTAATTCCAACTTGTACCAGAATAAATAAAATATGTTTGTGGGCATTTTATATTTATTTTTTAATTTCCAAAAAAAAAAATCAAATCTCAGATACAAAAATGATACAGCGATGTCGAAACAATTATTTGTGAAAAACATAATTAACATCTTCGAAACAACTTTATTCCTTGATATTTCAAGTAAAAATCGATTTTTTCGAAATTTATTTTATTTTATTTATTTATTTATATTTTTATTTTGCAAAATTTCATGCTTAGATGTTGTTCCTGAATAAACCTTTTGCTATGCCGTCGTCGAAGTTAATTTATAAGAACCTAAAACATGTTTACATGTCCAAATTATATTTTACATTTTCACTTTTACGAAATAGACGTCATATATTAATATACGCCATATTTGTAGCATCAAATTTTCAATGCTATGATTTTTAAAAGCGAAGACAATAATTTTGTATTTTTCTTTTTGCATATTTTTTTCAGCTCATTTTGTTTTCGTTTTATAATCATACAAAAATAGCTAAAGTACTCTACAGTTCAAACGTGTCGCAAACCACTGGGCGCCTCTCGTTTTCGGCACTTAGCTTAAAGATTCCTTCTCGTTAAGTCCTACAAATGTTTTATTTTGGGACAATAATCACATTACGATATCTCCCCGTGCTTCCACCTTCTTTTCTTTCTTTTAGTGTCTATCATTTCCTTTTTATACGGCCTATATAAAAGCACGACCTTTTGACTAAATGTTTATTTCCTTCCCTTTGTAGCAAAGGGGTTTTTATTTGTATCAGTAGTTTTTTCTTAGGTTTCAAGAATCGTTTTCGTTTCTAATTTTATTAAAATTTTGCACGAACAGATTGTTAAACTGAACGAAAAAATTTTCACGCTGAATTATTTAAAATTTAATTTAACTTAAACATTTGTAATTTTTAATCACAATGCTATCTGAAAAAGCAGCTATTTGTTCTAGATTGAAGGTAATTAAAACGTAATTTATTAAACAAATATTTCAGCGCATTTCAAAAGATGTACATTGCCTTTTTAATGATACTGCTTAAATAACTGATTATGTATAGCCTTTAGTAATGCGAAAAGTTTCAAGATTTAGACAAATTATCAATTGTGTCCCTTCAGATTTGTTTTTAAATTTATTTGATATTACTATATTCGCGTAAAAATATACATCACGGACAAAAACGAACTTTAATTTTCTATAATATTTTATAGATATTTTCAAGTTTTTAATTTTTTTCTATTTATTTTTTGTAATTAGAGTGGAGTGTAATTGAAAAGATTAACAATACCATTCTTAATCTACATTTATACTTTCTTAATAGTTCTAATTCTTGAAACCCATGAACGGAGTATTTATTCTTTCACTCAAGTTCTGATCTATTTGAAGTAGGAGAGAAAACACAATACTTTTGTTTCTACTCTGATAGAAAACTAATAAATTACTAGTAAGAAATACCTTTTTATACTCCAGTTTTAACCATCTATAAAGTATTAGTGCATGTATTTCAGAAGTTTGAAACTGTGTTCTAATTAAATCATATTTCTTGAAAATTTCTAAGTGCTCAGAGCACATAAGTGAAATTATACGAAAATCAAAATGGTTATAAACTTACGCACCTTTGTGAATTCTGAAGTTTAAACTTAAATATTCCGAAGTTGAAGAACACCAACAAAAATTGGTGTTATAAATTTAAAACAAAAAAACTTCGTAAGTAACACACAGTACTATGTGTACAGTACGGAACACATCGTTTCGGGTAATACAGAGAGTCCATATTTTTACAGCTGTAAAAAATTCCTCCTTCCACAAAGGCCTACTGCTTTGTGGAAGGAAGAACATTTTCTAGCTGAATAAGGGTGAACCCTTTGCACCAACCGAAATAATCTGTGCTGTTTCATTTTATGTATATGTGTGTGTTAATTTCAAAGTCCTGTTTTAATTTTATATTAGTACGTATATGCCTAATGTCCCCACAATAAGTACGCATAAAAATAAAAGAATGTGCATGTAAATAAAGCATGGCACTATAAATTGGTCGATCTATTTGTAATGTCGTATTCATTATGACTAATTAATCTATGAATAGATCATGATTGCTTATTTAAAAAATAAGCAGTTGGGTATTTGCTTAGGATACTTCAAAGAGTCTGTTTTTGTGTTACATGCTTTAACAGTAAAACAGATTATAATTTGACAAAACAGACGCATTTTAAATTATAATATTAACTGATAAGCTTCTCTCTCCGCTGCAATAAAATAAGGTTGTTGTCTTGCATGTAATAATTGTCAAGCTGCTCTCTCGAAATAACTCTGTTTCGTAATCAGTAATGCTTCTTCATATTTGTCCAAATATCAAAGTTTCAGCAACGTATGACTGATTAGAAAGCATTAAATATTAATCATTTTACACTAAGTAATGCTTGATACTTCCGAGTGTCCTTCAAGTAATGTTTGTACTTTATAATATTTTCGAAACCTTGTTCAGCTGAAAATAGTGACAGAACCATTTTTCATAATAAGTATCGTGAAATCCTCTTAACCGGGTATAATAGAAAGTGCGACCGTGTATGTAACCTATCCCCACCCACAAATTGATCGATAGTAACTAAATAGACTCTAATGACTGGCTCATTAAGATGCTCACACGCTAATGGGATGATTACACCTGGCAATTTGTCTGGAGAAAGCCGCTCCCGATTTTAATTCATATTCATATTCTCATTCTTGATTTCTATCTAAACAGTTTACGAATTCTCAAAAGGCTGTTTGAAGATTCACGAAGTATTTTTGTGAATACTAGTTGGAGTAGCCTCTTGCATTTTGTTATTAATACTTACGTGGAAATGAGCATTAGAATTTATCGGATGAAATAATTGCTCTTAGACTTATAATTTAAAAATATTTACAACCACGCTCTTTTCAATTCCTCTTGAAAGTACAGGAAACAGTCCATTATGAATAAATCTGTGGACATCAGGATGTATTTAGATAAATTTGATTTTCGATGCAATCAGTAAACAGTTTCCTTTTGCTTAATTTTAAAGGAAAGTGATTGCTAATGAAAACAATTATTTTAGCCTTTATGTAATAATCAGATGATTTGAACTAAAATTTAATACGTAATCTACAGAAGAAAAAAATCATACTGCGATTGTAGTGCGCATTAAAAGAGGTTACTTGAGAAGATCGCTTTTTTAACCAAACAAATTCTAGAAAAATTAAATTCCACATTTTATGATTAGCAAAGACAGGATTCTTTAATTTTTTTTCAAGTACTAAAATGTCGGGAAGGTGGGAAAAAATAATTCAAATATCATTTTGATTCTTACAGTCTGATGCGTAAGAGACATGACTAATGAACAACTAAAAAGCGCATACCGTAACCAGGGCTGTTTAATAATTGCATTACAAAAAGTCAGATTAAAAAAATCAAAATTTTCTATAAGAAAGAATAACGTTCACCAAGAAATAATTTAATCCCATGGTAAGAGTATACCCCCTAAAATATAAAAATGAAAGAAGCAAATACTTCAATATTTTGTACATTTTCTTGAAGGAATTCTGATATCTTCCATCAGCTTTATTTTGAAGTACAAAATATATTTTCAAGATTCAATATGATGATATTTTCTCATTTTCCGAAAAACTTTAAGTAAAAAAAAACCCTGATGGGCCGCTGAAATATTTGAAAAATTATTAATTACTGAGCCTAGCAACGAAGAATGTTTAAGAAAAATACTATAAAGTGTTTTCACTAAAAAATTAAGTAGAGGAGGGAAACACACTGTAAACAAAATGTAAAGTTTTAGTTCATGTTAATTCGATACACCGATCAATTAATATGATAAGTTGAAAGTCATTAATTTTTTAGGCTGTATTTTCAGAACTTTAGCAGTTTGCTGGGAGCTCTTTTTACTGTTCTGAATATTTGGTTCCTTGATTGTGATAAATTTCTTAGCAACATTCTGTATGCGCCTTAAGAAAAGTTTTATTGGGAATTTTAAATGTATTTTTTGAATAAACATTTATTTATCCCAAGAAAAGTTGTTCCCTGTTCGTGATTGAAAAGATCAATAATATTTACCTACTTTAACGTATGTTTAAGATAATTTGTTAAATAGTGTACATATATGTGTGCGTGGATAAATTTTTAATAACTATCCGCGTGTTTTACAGTTAATTAAAATACAATAAACACATAAATATGCTAAGTAATGTATACATGCCAAACTTTTGTTTAAAAATTCGTAGCTTTCACCTTGAAGTTTTATAACTATGTTGAAGGACACAAACAAATTTAAATTAGTTTAGTCGTAAAATAAAAGTACTTACATATGTGTGAGAAAGAGCTAATTATTTAAAAAAATAGCCAAAACATAATCCTATTGCTGCACACACAGCCTTAATTATTTAAAAAAATTACTAATTAAACTTTAGTTATATTAAATATCTCCGTGGCGAGATTTTTTGCGATTTTCAGGAATTTTCAACTGTGGAAAGAAAAGTCTTCAACAATGTTTGATCAATCTGTTCAAAATGTTATACATATATTCAGAAAATTATAGCATTAAATCTTATCTACTTTAAAATCTAAAAATCTATCTGTTCTCTAATTTTTAATAAATTCTTAGTATTTTTCCTGTTTAAGCAGTGCAACGTTATACATACATATAGGTCTCAGATATCACAGAGTTAAGCAGAAAAGAAGAATTATTTTAGTTTTCTAAGAGCCTGTACACTGCAAAAAAAGCCTGTTAAACTGACAGGAAAAAACTGCCAGCCAGGACACCAGTTTATTTCCGTATATTTTACAGAAGACTTCCGTATTTTTTTCCTCATACGAAAGATTTCTGAAAAATAAACTGAGAATCTGTAAAATTTATTGAAGACTTCTGTAAAAAAAAAACGGAAATAAACTGGTGACGGAGTTTTTTCTTCGTAAATTTTAAAGACTTTTTTTGAAGTGTAGTTCAAAGATATTTTCGCGATATTTCGTTAATTTCCGAGAAAAGTTCCTCAGACAATGTTCTGTGAATACTGCAGAAAGTGATTGGGCATGTTCATTCACACGAGGTCACATCAACTATAATCCACAAATTTTTAAAAAGCACCTGACCAAGAAAATGCTTCAGATTTGTACGGGCCGAAAAATTCGAATTCCGTACGCGCGATTTAAAAAACCACAATTTAAGGCCGGCCGGAAACTATAAGCAAAATATATGAATTGCCCGACAAGGATAAAGAACTCTTATATAAGGCGCAGTCCAAACTAAATAATCAAATATATCGTTTCACAGTAATCACACTTTAATGCGAGTTTATGCTTTTTATATTTATAAGTATAAATCACAATAATTAAAGTAAACTACAACAAAAACTTTCAATTTTCTTCTTTTAAACTGAAATTTATTTTTAAGGAAAGAAAATTAGGTTGTGGAACCTGAATTATAGTAATTCGAATTGTCACTACCTCTCATGTATATTATTGATATTTGAGCTTGAAACTACTGTATTAAATGCTAGAACTCAAATCACTAGACCAGATGATCAGCAGTCATCTATAAGTTTGATAATAATTTCTAAAGTTTGATGAATAATTGCTATTAATTTTTCTTGCACTGTCAATATAAATGTACTTTTAATGGTACGCAATCAAATATACTAGTATTTATACAGCTTATTTTAATTTTAACAAATGGTTATTTATTAACTATCAGAACAAAAAAGTCCCAATTTGTCTTACATTGCTGTATCCAGTTAGGCTTTTTAGGTGTTTCTAGAGAGAGATAAAACCTCTAGAGGGCTCTGTTTCCTATTTTTGCAATACAAAGCCTTACTTTTCTGGATAATTCTTTTTTGGTCTTTTCCAGATTCAGCTAAATTCTTTCTCTTCCAAAACTCATTTTGCTAAAAAAGCAAGGGATGGGTCATGACTGTCTTCTGACCAGTCTGGGACCAGTGCAGGTTTCTTTTGTAGGGGCTGTATAGAGTATTTCCCTCCCCTCCCTTAATATATATATATATATATGTATACCATAATAAACAGTGATCTTTAACACAATTCTTCAAAAAGCATTTCGTCAGGAAATTTCGAAAGAAGGTTGCTGCTCCCTCACCCTAAAAATTTCAGTGGCACAGACTGCTCCATGAACTTACTTCGTGTACCTCCTTGGCTATTACCTCCTTGGCTATTACCTTGGCTATTCGTGTTCCTTCTTTAGTCATTTGCTACAAAAATTTATTCAAAAGGGATACCGCATTTACGTCACGAGTTTTTAACAATAAACAAGAATATGTTGTTGATGACTTAAGGCCTTTTATACAATAAAGAGCATTTTTTATTTGCTAGATTCGTTATTATAGAAACTTGTAAATACACAAAATTGAATGTTCATTCCGATCGCTCTAAAACAATAAACATGTTGTTTCTTCAATTCAAATCTCTAATCAAATAACGATATTCAATGTGCAGGAGCTTCTGACGTTTCATCTAGAGACGTTAAAAGTCTCTCGCAACTTTTTTTTTAAATCCTTAAATGCGAACTTCTAGCCATACAAACAAGCTTTCTTACGCATTGTGTGTTTTCCTGCATCCCATTTCTTTAATTCGCTTTCAATTGAATCTGCGTCTTTCCCAATTGAAGCACCAATCTATCAGCTGCAAAGTGTGAATTAATTTACGGCCTGGAAATTCGCGCCGCGGGGAGAAATGCCAAGAAACGGACATTTCGAATTACCCAGAGGGTGCTCCGATAGGGCCGGCCCTTACTCTTGGAGTGGAGATATTTTACGTCCAAGCCTTCGGTAGCATTCATTAATGCGAAAGTGGCGTGCCGATTACGTGGTGAAGTGGTATCCCTCCCCCACTCCAACTCCCAACACAGCCCCCATCTTTCTGGCCCTTTCCTACGTTTTACACATGTTGCTCGGGAGACTCAGTGGCTAGACAGAGATACGGCGCCTTCAAATTCCTTTCATCTTGCCGCTCCCACCCCGTCGATATCAACCCCCCCCACTTCTGAGTCAGGAGAGCCGCCCACGCAAGATCTTCCGTGGTAATGGAAGGATTCGGTTTTCGGTTACTTTAGCCACCCCTCAGCATTTCGTCCTCCCATCTCCCTTTTCTCGTATGGCATAAATTACTCCGCCGTCAATATCTGGTTTTGTTGGATGCTGATCGGGAATCCATCAAGCCTGGACACGGCAATCCCGAGTTGAGACGGAAATATAATTCGGCTCTGATTTCGAAAGGCGGTGTAAAAATCCGTTTCGAAAAGTTACGCGTTTCCCAAGGAGGAGGGGAAGAATTAAGCACACGTTTACGGGAAACGGTCCTTGATTTGTCTTTATCCGAATGAGAGGTTATTTCCGTTTTCGTGGATAATATAGCATTGCTTATTTTGAATTCTACAAATAAATGAGTTTTTGGTAATTTAAATGCAATCAACGTGATAAAAGACACAAGATGGAACGTGTGTAGAATTGTAACTGCTAAGTGAATACAGTTAGACTTCAAAAGATATAGAGAGATGGAGTTTACTGAAATCAAATGTTTTTTTTTTTTGTTGTTTTATTTTGAGTGTGAACTGTGCGCTGGATAAACCACTGACAAAGCCACTGAGAACAACACCACTGACGGAAATGGATACCATATTGTAACTATTATATCACGGCATAGTAAAATCTCTGCTACAAGTATAGAAAATACGTGAAGCTATGAAGATTTCCTTCTTTCGTATGAAACTGTACACGTCAGCAAAAAGAAAATTTTGTAAATAAAGATTTTTTTTTCTAAATCGTGATATTATTTCTGAAATTTAAGGTACATTTCACTGCACTAGGAATACTGACACATCTGGCTAAATAAAATCGCTTTATTAGCATGATGAATCATTTAAAATTAACAAAATTACCAATAGTAAAACAAGGTTCGTATCTTAATAGACTTGAAATTTACGAATTAATTTATTCAGAGTAGAACCTTGCACGCACATTGAAAACAGCATAAAAAAAACAGATTTTAGATATTGTTCTAAATTTGACACTGTTTCTGTAATTCTAAAAGTATAACTTGAACTACTTAGTAATTGATGATAAGAACATGCAGTAATAATAATAATATTTTCTATAATGAAAAAGAATAGCCGATCACCCTGACAGGTAAAGCATTTATCCTCTAGAGAGAATATATTCAGTTCCTGAAATCGTAAAAAAAAAATCCATTTAGTTAAATTATTTTAGGAAGAGTTACTGTCAACTTCTTCCAGATTATGTGAATTTAAATACTTATTCCCTTAGCAATTGAAAGATTTGGATGCCATTTCACACTTAAAGAGTGACTATTAACTTTATTCATCTTAGAATGCAGATTACGGTTTTAAAATGCATTTCAATGTGTGTATGATTGCGTTACGCCGCTAGTCATTTATGAAATTTTCTAGAGTCATATAAAAATGATGGATTATTTGAAAAACTATTCTATTAAATCAACGTTAAAATTTACGTGTTTTAGATTTGTATAATTTAAAATAATGTTTTTAAAACGATATTAGTTTAAAAATTATTGCGTTTGATTATTTTGAAAGTTGGATATGTATGCAAAGTTATACCTTTCCTCGCGAATTACTTTTATTTTCTAACCTCTTCCAAATATATACAGGGTGAATCTAAACTCTTGGGCAAAACGTTAAGGGGTGACAGGGCACATAATAAGGAATCAAAATCACATTTTCCCCCGAAAACAGAAGACTAAAATTGATAGTTTAAAAATTCTATTTCATTTCATGGATGAAATTTTCAGAGTCGAGCCTAATGTTAATGAAACTTGATTAAGAAATTAGACGGACACTTCAATACTTTTCCCAAAGTGATTATTACCGGGTAAGTTAAAACTGCGTTTTTGACCCCAGATTGCTATGTGATTACGATTCCTTATTGTCTTCTCTATCACCCCTTAAAGTTTTGCCCAAGAGTTTAGATTCACCCTGTATATATTATTAATTATAGTAAACTAATCATTAATCCACACTGAAAGAGTAAAAAATAACAAGTATTTTTAACACATTATACAAATCAGTACAATAACAGCATCAACAAAATATGTAATTTAAAATTTGCAGCGACATCTGGTTTCTTTACCAAAATCTTGAATAAGCACATTACATTCTTCCTTTTCACATCACAAACATCGTAAAACAGAGTGAAGCTGGGTTTTCTCGTTTCATATCAGATTAAGAATTCGCTAAGGATTTTCCCTCTATAATCTGATCGGGGACTGAAAAAAAGAAATGATGTCACCTCAGTCCACCCAGCTTCCAACATTTTTCTCCATTACTCAGGATTGCCGTATCTTAAAAGCCTTCTTAAAACAGCGAGGAGCGAGAATATAGTTGGGTGGAATCAAGAAACACGGTGGTTTTATAAAGCGTATATTCATTTTTATCCTCAAAGAAACATTTTAGAAGACCTCTTCAAATTAAATGGAACTGAGATATAAAATTTTTAGGAATTAAATGTATTTGTTCAAATGTGAAGTTTTGCACGTTTTCATTATTTTTAAATAATACTGTAATTGATAAGTCTAAGAGAGCAAAGCGCATACAATAATTTTTTTTTGAACGTGAAAAAATTAATTCTTTTGTGAGATTGCTTAAGTGATAAAAACAACACATCAAAGAATATATAATTTGAAAATTAGTGTTATATTATCTAAGTCGTTAAATGGGAAAAAATATCAAGTACTAGTGCAATTAAAATGTTTCTTTTAAGCCAACAGGCTTGGTATATTTTAGTTCCTTAACTATTATACTTCTCGTCCAACGTTTTAAAACTATTTCAAATGAAAGTAAAATGTACGCTACATACTTTTCACTGCGGATAAATACATATTATCATTTAATTCATATTTTAAAAACATTTTACGAAGCACAAAATATTCAAAGATTGGCAATATTATCATTCAATATATAGAAAAGTATCTCCATTTCGTTACATACCGAGAACGTTAGGTTAACTATTAAAAACAATTTTTTTTTAAATTCAAATCAATCTTATTGAAAAGAAACTTGCCTTTACTACTGATTGAAAGAAAAACTACTATGGTTAAATAATTTGGGCCTTCATTTTTATTTAATTATAAGTTCAAACTTATTACATCAACTTTCGAAGCAACACATTGGAAACCTGTAACTTAAGTTTATTGATCAATTGATATATGTATAAATAATGTTCCGACAAGTTCGTATTGATAATAAACCCAATTCTTCCTCATTTTCTTTCTTGTTTATTTAAAGTAAGATTTTATCTGTTGTTTTTCTGTGAAGTTATTACCAATAAAGAAGTTATTTACGGCTCAAGAAACAAAGAGAACTCCCAAAAATGTCGTTGATGGAAAAGTATATCTGAAATTTGCATATCGTCAAGCCTAGCAGTTTCTATTTGTTCAGAATATTAATTAGATGTACCGTTTTAGCTATTTATTGTAGAAAGTCTTTATTACGGGAACTGTAATTTTATTCATTAAGCTAAGGAGATTTCGAAATCAATGTAAATATTTTGGCATAAAATTGTGAAAATTCGTTTTAATATTTAAATGCGCTGCTGGAATTATTAAATACTCGATAAATACAACTTTTCCTACTGGATTACTTTCAATCTCACAAGTCTCATTTGTGAGACATCGAATCACTCTAAGCTCCCTTAGATTGAAGATGCTGTTTTATTTATTTAAGTAATAAAAGTCTCTAGGACAAATTTTTCAATATGAACGGAATTACGTAGATCAATTCCGGAGCATAGGCTCACCTTAGGAAAGACAAAACTGTTTTATAATTAAAAAATGGAATATTTTGATAGTTACATTAAGAAATAGAGATTTTTAAGGCCCAAAAAACCTTCCTTTGACACTAAAATGTTTTACGTTATGATGGGCGTAGAGTTGTAAAGATATACGTTCTTCCAGGACTATAATAGAGAGTCAAACTGATTTTCAGGGGAAATAGTGGAAATATTTGTAGCCATAGGACAGGGAATGTCAGTCAGCTAATTCATAAAATTAAGTACCAGCTCATTAACTTGGGGCTGAATGCTTGAATTCCAACTCAACTCAACTCTCTACACTAACGGTGAAGAAATAATTACTACAAACTTGTCTATAAATAAAGATCTTCCTTTTCCCCTCATCTTTTACGTTAACAAACACGTTAAGTAATGTATCATGTTTTTTTTATAATGTCTTTTTTAGTTCTCATTATCTTTAAAAATTCGAAGCAAATGTTTGGAATCATATCAGTTGGTGATTTCATTTAAAAATATGCACAATGTTTTCATGCTCACTAAGATATCCGATACTATACGTTTGAATAGCGTAATAGACTCTCTGTATAGTCGCCTTACTCTGTATAGTTTTTCCCTACGTCGCAAGATACAGTTACAGGTTTTGGAATCTTTCTGTAGATTCACTAAGCAGCATAGAAGTAAAAACATTAAGATGGAATTTCCTTAGGATTATCACACTTTTTAGCATCCAGTTCCTTAAGAAGCTCAAAAGGGATATTTGAACTCATCTATCATCGCATTCATACCGTGGTCTTTCGTGGTATTGAACCAGGATTTTTGTGACAAAAAGATTCAATTTTTATAACTATATTATTACTAACCCAGACAGCACATAAGCTTAAATCAAGCTCGACATTTCTTTGAATTTCACGTATTAATACAAGCTTGACAGTTTAATTCATTTTAAGCTTGCAGCAAGCTTGGAGATTACAAAAAAATGATTCAGCAAATATTTTCCCGCCGAATTTCAGTCATTTGAACTGTCAATCTTGAATACAACTTGATTACTGTTTGATTTGGAAAGCCACATCCACATAACAAATAATTTATTATCAGTCATAAATGTACTAGAATTAGTAAAAAGATTCTATATTTCCAAATATTGAAATTCTTCAAAATAAAATGCAAATATACTACCAAATAGATTTCAAAATCAGTCGTTTGTCTCGATTTTGGCCAATATTGCCCAGCATGAGTGTTGCGATATTGAAAGTTTTAAAACGTGTGCTGCTTTTAAGTTTATATTATGCTTATTTAGTAGAGTCTATAAATCACGCATAACATTATTTTAATTTTGATTCATCACATGGAAAAATAAAAGCAGATCGGCATCGGCCAATACTGATCAATCTCGCCAAAAAACCGGCGTGACAACCGTAACAGTCACTTCAAACTTTAGTCTTTTCACCGCGAGTGAAATTGGCATGGTGGTTAGGACGCTGGCTTCCTCCCCCTTAGGTCCCGAGATCGATCCCAGCTGGGGACGCTAGACGGAAACAGGTTAAAACAACTTGAGGTTTCGGCGTAGAGAGGAAAAATAAAATATATGGGGCGAGTTCGCCAACCGGCGCACCATGTATTAAGAATTTAAGTTTGAATTATGATTGCTATGTCAAGCTTAATGCAAGTTGGGCAAGTGTAAACTTGAACACTTGATTCAAGCTTGCATTTAGCTTACACGCTTGAAATTTTCAAGCTTAATTCAAGTTTATTGACTTGATAAATCAAGCTTACTGCAAGTTTGATGCAAATTTGCTGTGCTGTCTGGGAAAGTACTTCTAAAATTGCAATTTCTTAGTGGAATGATTTGTGTTGCATTGCACATTTGCAGTGCCCTGAGACCTCATACAACAGGCACTCGCAAAGCAATTTAGAGAACTTGAAAGTTATTCTTCTATGAATTTAAAACTACAACTTCGAATATGTTCAAGAAATTTGTTCTTTATTATCTAATGATATGCGACATCCAATTAAATAAATTGGTATTTGATAGAAGCGTTTAATTTCACTGGACTTCATGTGAAAATAAGCACTTTTTTATTTGTATTGTGCAGTCTTGACTAGGTATTTCTAATATTTTTCTTTAGAGACACGTTACTTTTTAAAGGGCCATGAAAATGGAAGGGTAGGGAAAAACAATCAAAAATAATAACTACTGTACGTTATTATTTTCCTGTATCCTATTTACTAGTTTATTTGTTATTGCCTTCCCTGCGGCATATTTAATTTCCGATCGAATTTAATCACTCATTGAACGCGTGTTCCGTAAAGAAGGTTCATTTACAATGTTTCTTTTTTAATCGAATAACTGAAGTACCCTCATGTGCGAAATAAAATTCATTTGAATCAAAGAAAGATTCACAGATCGTCTGCAAGTAGAATTACTTTTATTTTTAGTTCGGTGGAAGTAATTAAAGAATCTTTGTGATAGGAGATAAGATTTTTCTAAAACGTGTTGCTGAAAAATTTCAGTGATTAAGTACTTCACAGATGCTAAAGAATTCCGTTTTAAATAAAAGGTACATTTTTATATCGATAATTTTCAAAAAAAAAAAAAAAAATGCTGCATAAGATTTTCAAGAAAATTTAGGTTATGCATTTTTATTACATGGACAGCATTTGATTTACAATTTTTTTTTTATAATACGCTTAAATAAACATTGAATTTCATCAATTATATTCTGAGGGAAAAAAGTAATTTATATTTGTTCAAATAAGAAAAAATATTATACTTCGAAAATAAATATACTTAGAAAGTAAAAATGAATAACAGTAACATTTTTAAAAACTACATACAGTTGCACTAGTTACTTTTTCTCAAGCAAGCAATTGTTAGAATTCCCAACAGTTATGAATCAAATTTAAGAGCTATTAAGTAATGTTAAGTACAATTTTAGGTAAATTTTCAGCTGCTTATTGCTGGTTGCACTGCGTGGTTTGTTGGTGAAATAATCTATCCGGTGCGTTCAATTTTTAACACAGTAACCTTTTGCATGCTTGCACTTTTTAATAAAGACATTTTTCCCAGTTTTAAGAAATGGATTCAGTTTCTAAGTATTGATTATCTCATTTCGAAGGTTGAAATGTCTACTTTTCAAATTCAAAGCTTTCAATAATTTTTTTCTGTCATGGAGAAAATTAGCCAAAATTCTGATTAATCGAATCAAGAAAATCAGTTAACTCTTAATGTGATAGATAAAAAATTACATTTGCATGACAATTAAATAATTTTATCACCAAAGATGCCTTATTTGAAATCCTTATTTTGGTTCTCTAAAATTAGTTCCACTGCCTGCCACAACAGAACAAACCATTCAATAGAAAATATGGATGGGATATACATATAAGAACCGTTTTCTTTAAAAGTGGTGCAAGTCATTTTTACACTAATAAGGACTTATCTATTCATATACACCATACTCTAAATGTACTTTGCAATTCATTAATTACGTAAATTTATATAGATAAAATAATGAAAATTTTGCTTTTTTTTTCTTCTGAGAACTGGTTTATGGCAAATTACATTCATTGTCATTATTATCTAATTTTTTGTTAAAGATGGACTAAACTCCAATTTTAAAGAAAACTTCTCTCACTCACTCTCTCTCTCTCTCACACACACACACACACATATATGTATACTAGACAACTGGCTTTGATTTTTATTCTTATGTATAAGTTAAAAAACATGTAACTTACGTAATACTAAATGAGAAGTAAATTGCTAGAACTAACAGAATAAATATGTGACTTTATACTATTCAAGCAATGTTTAACATCATATTTACCAGTTACGGTTCTAGTAGTAGGATTATCAATGGACTGCAGGCTTTTCGTAAGCATTATAGCATTACAGAAATGCAGCATTGTAGACGCAATTATTTTTATTAAATATTCATATATTTTAATAGAGCTGAAATTAAATTGTAATATACTATTCTACGAAATAATCATTGAATTCCTTAAAGGACGTGTTTAAAAAGTTTTCATTTCAGCTACAAACAGAGAATGCAATCCCGCACTTTTTTCGTTTTGCGGGATTGCATCTACGGTTTCACCCACTACTATTTTCCCCCAAATAAAATATTTTCATTGTATAGAATTAGGTGCAGTAGATGTATGTCTTCCGATACCTAGGGAATGTAATCCCGCAATATTTTTCGTTTCCTGGGATTTCGGGATTGATATTTGTAAATCCCGCGGGATTGATATTACATTCAAATAAAAATTAATTTCATTAGAGAAAAGTAGGAAAAAGTAAGATTGTAAGCACTAGCAAGTTTAATACTTTATCTTATTTGATAATTAATACAATACTTTACATATATATGAAAATTATAGCCATGATATGGTCTTCCCGCGGGATCGGGATCGCATTGCCTAGTTACAAATTACTGCCGGTTGGAAATTTAATCAAATTTTTACTCGGAAATGTAACGATGTAGTCCTACATCGTTACATTTCCGTCTTGATTTCATGCGCTAGTGTTCAGTATTCCCAGATATACCGTATTTCTTTAACAGTTTCATAAAAGTTGAACTAAAGTACCTCATCTTATTTCAGCAAAAGTGTAATTTTTATTGAGTTTTGAAGTAGGCCCATCTACAGTTCTACAATATTTTGCACATTATTTAAAAAATTAAATCTAGAGCTTTTAACAAAAATAGCTCCGATGGAACATGGTCGCTTTGGTCTCCTAGTTTTTGGAGTTAAAAATATATTTTCATCGGAACGTGAATGATGTACTTCAGAGGAGGTTGCAGAAGTTACGCATACAAATCACCTTTTGAATCATGGAAAAATCCTTTAAATTAACTGAAAGTAATTTCTTAGAATATTCTACTTGGACAGATAAAGCTATCAAAGCAAATATAAAGTAATAAGCTACAACGGTATGCTAGACATTTGTATTATTCCTCGGATTAGGCAAGCGTAACATCCAGATTAGGCAATTTGAGTTCCAAATATGTGTAAACGCAAACCCGTACGCAGCTTATCTTTACGTTATTACTTCATCCGTTCTATTATTTCTTTTTTTCATGGACTGTAAATATGATCAACTGATTCATGCATGTGAATTTTGTTCACGATAAAACGTAATTCAACAACTATGATGGTTTTTCTTTGAAATCTGCTACGTTGTTCTGTATGAAATTGTGTATGTGAAATGCAGTTCTTGTTACAATGTGTGGTCGATACGCTGAGCACGATTTAAAAAAAATCCTAGAGTCTCCAGTTTTCAGATCAAAATCTGTGCCATATAGTATGGCACAGATTTTGAGTCGTGTCAGTCTGACTGTTGTACACTAGTTCGTTACACATATGAATACAAAAACTAGAACATACCCACACTAACCATATATAGAGAAACATTGTATGTATCTCAAAATGTGCCATAATACGGAGTCCACATCTTTTTATCTCTCTCTAAATCAAAAATACGTATTTCTAATAGGATTATTAACAGACATATATGAGGAACAAATTCTTTCTATAAAAGTCCCACTAAAATGAAAAATATTTCATATTCGAAAAATATGCAGTGGGAAGAAAAATACACTGGAAAAAGATTGACAGTTTTTGAGAAGCAGTGACACTTCCCTTCCACCAAGAACGTAGAAACGCCATACATAATTTCCCTCCCTTTTTCAATATTTGTTTGGAAATGTATTTATTATTACATTCCCTCTAGCACATTTAATTTCCGATCCAACACTATCATTGGCAATGCTCGTCATGTACGACGAACAAGGTGTACTTACAAAATTACTTTTTTTTAACGAAATAATCGGAGCACCCTCATGTGCAAAATAAAATTCATTTGAATCAAAGAAATATTCAAAGAGTGTCTGCAACGAGAAATAATTTTATTTTTTTCCCGGTGAAAGTAATTAAAGAACCTTTGTGATCACAGATAAGGCTTTCGAAAACGTGTTGCCGCGAATATTTTCTGTGATTAAGTATTTTATTTCAAAAAGAAAGTTTTGTGCGATTCACATAAACGATGAATGGATATTGGCTTTTTCTGAAAAAAGGATGTTTGAAACAGGCTCATTGTGCAACGCCAAAAGAAAAAAACAGAAGAAACAAATTTTTTTATGGGAATTTTGATTTCACAGTGTGACCTTATTGAAAAATATATTATTTTATGACACAACTTTTTTGTTAATACGTATGTAAAATATTCGATAATAAAGCATGTACATATGTAATTATCTTGTGGTTGTGCTTCATTTTTTAATTATACATGAGACATAAAAGAATCTGGGAATTATCAAACTGTCATTGTGTGTGCGTGGGGGGAATAAACTTTGCTATTTTATCCTTATTTAAATCACAATTTAAGTTCTTCTTTTCTATTATTAATGCTGCATAGGTGTGCATAAAATGCCATTGCATCTGTAATATTTCAATTAAATTAAGAAGCATTTTTTTATTTTCTACAAATTTTTCAATAACTAAAAATTTTCTTAGTTAGATCTGTTTGTGAAAATCAAGATTCTTCTTTCTTGTACAAGTTTAATACAAATAAACTAAAAACACTTTTTTTTTTCTTCAAGTATTAGAACTCTCTATATACTAAATAATTGTTTTCAAAATAAAGTTTACATTTCCATTAGATTTGGGTAAACGGATTATAAAATTAAGATCTTAAGTTTAAAATCTTGGTCAGTGTTGCGAAATAAATTAACTAAAAATGTAAAATAAACTGCAAAGGAACATAAATATGTCATATTTTATGGACTTCAAAATATTTAGTGCTAAAATGTATTGTTAAATATTTTATCAAGTTGCATTATATTTAGTTTATTTTTCATGTCTTCTACAATTAATGATAGTAAAAAACGCTCCGTAGAGATTATTTACATTTGAGACATAATTTGTGTGGGGAAACTGATTGTCTTGAAAAATATCTTCAGATTAATTTTGAAAAATACAAATGCTCTCTTTTCGCGTACATGTATGGTTTAAAATATAAACAAAAATTTGGTTAACTGCACATTTCTTCTATTAAATAAAATGGTTCTCTTATATTTAAGGTTAATTTGGTGATATAGTAAAATTTGTAAAGACTTAAATAAAATTTTTAATTAAATGTTATTCTCTGATCAAAGAACTATTTTAGAGGATGTGTTTTTAAAATCAAAATATTACCAAGCTTTAAAAATGTCCGTATAAAGAAAAATATCGTAAAATGATCTTCAAATCTTCTCAGAGCATTTGAGCAAATATCTTCAGAGAACGTTTTCCTTGGTTAAATAATTCGTTTATAATATCTTTTGGAGTTATATCGGGTAAATTAAATTAATATTAATTTTTAAAAATTTAAAGGCTTACAGTACTGCTTAATCAAATTATTCCCCATTTAACAGTCTTATCCTATTTGAAAATTTTGTTGTAAACACCAGGTTTTTCACACTTATGTGATCATTATTCCAAATATAGCGTTTTATTTTATTATGGTTTCAAAACGTAAGTATAAATTACGATATTAAGTTCAACAATCTTTTTAAACTCCGGTTTGAAGCAGAGCTTTAAATAGAAGGTTAGGGCATTTACTCTTAAAATTTTTTTAATCGTTATACATATACAAAAAGGGGAGAAAAGCAAAGTACTACACAGGGTGTTTACACATTTTTTGATCGATTTCGATAAAGAATAAAAAAAAGTAAATGTTTCAGAATAAAAAAATTTTGGTAACAGCTTATTATTTGAAATGAGAAATATTGTCTGCTACTTTTAAATTTATTCTTCTTTCAAAATGTCATATGTAAACAAGCTGTGGATTGAAGGATATGTGTTTGCGCTTTCCGAAGAGAAATATTCTTATTCGATAATTCAAAAACGTTGTGAAATGCATGGTATTAAAATTTCTAAGTGCAAAATAAGCAACATTATTAATCGGCTAGGTAAAAACCGTCAATCATTATTTCTACATTGAAAGAAGATTCCAAACAAATATCCGAAAAAGGTACATACTATTTCAAACGTTTCTAAAGTGAAATCGCTGGTAACAAGAGAAAATCCGCCAACACAGAGATCAATTGCAAAGTCTTTAGATACATCTGTAGCAACAATAAATAAAATAATAAATTAAGATTTACAACTTTAAAAAGCTAAAAAACAAAATGTTCACCAGCTTTTGCCGAGACATGTGGCTCAACGCAAAACATTTTGTAGAATCCTGTATGAAAACCATTTAGTAGGATATAAATGGAAATACATTGTGGCCCTTGATGAAACATGGGTTTACCTAGATGACTGCAACAAAAAAAGGTCTATTTACTGTAGAAAACGAGGAGAAAAAAATGTACAAACCTGGTTCCGTCAATGTAAAGAAAGTTTCGGTAAGGGGTTTATGATTGTCGCAGGTTTCTCCGACAATGGGAGATTAAAAATAAAAAAAGTGGAAAAAATGTTAAAATCAACTCATCATACTATCAGGAGAAGGTTTTACGTCTAATATTTACAGAAGAAATTCCACTTCTTTATCCCAATGACTTTCAAAGAGTGAAACTTCATCAAGACAAAGCTACAAGTCATACTTCGAAAACTACCACTGCATTCCTTGAAAAAATGAAGACTGATACAGGTATTGCATATATACCTTTTCAACATATTACTGCGAAGTCCCCTGACGTTTCACCTATGGACTATTGTGCCTTTGGTCTGTTAAAAAGAGCTCTTTCTAAACGCAAACCCACCACGATAGATGGACTCTGGAAAGTAGTGGAAGAGGAATGGAAAGCAATACCCCTGGAAATTTTACGAAAAGCTCTTCTATCATGGAAATCACGATGCAGACTGCAAGTCCAGAAAAGAGGCTATCAGATCGAACATTTAAAAAAATAGTCTTTACATTTTAAACATTAATTAAACGGCCCTGAAATCGTTCTAAAAATGTGTAAACACCCTCTGTAATTTTATTATATAAAATTTAATGTATGGCAACTCGAGAAATTTACGTGTTTATTATAAAGGATACTGAGTAGATAACCTTCCACATATTATTTATACAACTTAA
This sequence comes from Cheiracanthium punctorium, assembly GCA_038373885.1. Lineage (NCBI taxonomy): Eukaryota > Metazoa > Arthropoda > Arachnida > Araneae > Cheiracanthiidae > Cheiracanthium > Cheiracanthium punctorium. Next base: position 97,221 of record JAWZYV010012397.1, on the reverse strand, counting down.
TGCTACTTAATTTCAACTTTTAAAATAGTTTTTGTAATTTCTAGAACTTTTTTTCAAACACATGCTTGAATTTTCATTGGTCCTTCCTTTTCTATCATCTGTAAGGCAAGCAATACATTTCAAGTAAGTACTCAGTTCTCCTGTTTGCTTCCATAAATTTAATTCTAGCAGAAATTGAAATAAACACTTAAGACATTAAAAATTAGTATATTACTTTTATCCCCCCCTTTTTGTACATGTACAACAATTTTAAAATTATGATAGGAATGAAAGTACTATCGTTCTATTTTTTTAAGTACAAAATTTTTTCTACAGATCATTAGAAATATTTTTACGCGATTGGTTTCAGAAAGTTAGTAGAGGATGGTGTTTAAAATATTAAATGAATGAGTTAGGGATACTTCATATACACGGTGTTTCGAAACTCATGGGCAAAAATTTAAGGGGTTGTACTGTGGGCTAAGATAGTTCAGAATCACATAGCAATGTGGGGTGGGAAAGGTTGTCCTCATGTACCTGTTAATAATCATTTTGGAATAATAGTGAACTTTCTGACTATGTTCGACTGACTGTGGTTCGTCAAAAAATAATGGATCTTTCACAAACAGCACTTGATTAAAATTGATTAGCAAGAGGATTGATTACTGAAGTAGGGATTATACAATGATTACAAGATTGATTTTACAATGACTACAAGATTGATTATTAACAGGCAAACGAAAACAACGTTTCCGACCTGACACCTATGTGATTCTAAACCGTCTTGGTTTCCTCTACCACCTCTTAAATTTTTGATGAGTTTCGAAACACCCTGTATATTGATTAACATTTCATCGTCCTACCTAGAACCAAGACCTCACTAAGTTCAATACCATGCACGTGCATACATAACTGGCATGCCTTGATTTTGATGGTCAAACAACGATATTAACAGTAAATTAAAACACGCGGGAAAAAAAAATATTTATTTCGACGAGTGTCGTGTTTTTCGAGTCGTAAATAAACACTCGAAACAACCTCGTTGATAGTCAAAATATTTCATTTTCTCCCGCGAGCATATCGAACTTACATAAAAAAAGTATCATTAGATTCGGAAACAAGTGCCACACTCGATAAGCAACGACGCGGAAGGCCTAACAAACTTGCCATTCATCACGTTTGGGTTCGCAGATAGTTTCTCTTTCATGCTAGACGACACATTCACGGTGGAGAACGAATGTATCAATCGCAAGGAATGAAAAAAAGAGAGAGACCTCCTACATTATTCATACGAATGAAGAACCTCTTTTCCAATAAAGCACTTCGAGAAATAATATCAAAAACCAGTTCGAATTATATGGGAAGTACTTTCGCATGTGTGGTTAGTTGGCGAACATGAGTCTGTCCACCCGAATACAGAGATTCAGTACATTATGGATTTCTCATTGAAGATTGATACGGAGGTGTTAGAGCACCGTGAACATATTTATCTACATGGCGTCTTGTAGAGTCTGAAGTCGGATTCTGATGATGCAAATGCTGAGCCAGTAAAACTTTTAAAGACACCTTCAGAAGTAGGTAAGTATGTTGGGTGCGTGTGGTGTCATACGCAAATAAAATTTTACAGCATTTTGAACACAAACTCGCAAGGGCATAATAGCTCAAGAGAGTTTTAGTGAGAAAGGACGGCAAGGAGGAGGCCATTATAGCCAAAGACTGACATGAATTAAAACATTCAACATGACTTTAAGGGACGGCTAAGAGACCCTATGCACCTTGATGAAGGAAATCGTATCGTTATGGTATACAATGTGGTGAAAGATTTTTTTTTTTAAATGACCATGTTTGAATCTTAAAAATCAAGAAACACGTGTCATAAACTAAGATATCATACAGCTAACATGCTGCAATGCTGAAATTCAAAAAAAACACTTGACTGATAGATATATAAAAGTCTTTGTTTCAATGTATTATGCAGACAAAAAGACGGAATATTGAATAAATATAAGTTAATCAAGATTACAATGTGATAAGTGGAATTTTACGCAAACTGTAAGCATCATCAAGTAGTGTACTACACCAAAACATTGCAATCGCATAGAATGCGTATGTGTTTAAAGGACTCTAGGAATTGTGTTTAATTTTTTTTTACCTTTATGAGATCCCTATATAGCTACTAAATTATGGATAATTATACTCAGCTAATTTTCTTTACGTGCCTCAATACTAGAAAACTGATAGAGGTTCTGATAATATGCTTTCTATCTGGCTGCGGTAAGTGTCGCTTTGGCTTTATGAATTTTTACTTCTGCATTAAAAACTGAAAACTGGGGAAGAAAATCGAGAGCTTCATTTATACCATGCAATCAAAGTTAAGAACAATTATTAATTCATCAAAAAGAAAAAAGCGTACTACGGGAATAGCTCTTTACCAAGACTTTAAAAAGTATTTTTCCAAAGAGCAAATATTTTAAGTTTTAATGTTAAACGAACAGTCTAAAATTGTATAAATTAGCTCATAAAATAAATTAATTAATCCCAAAAAAAACCATTTGTAATAAAAGTATAACCTGTACTTCTAGAAACAATCAAAGTTGAGTTTTTCTGAATAATCATAAGTTAGATAGTGGGTTCCTTCTAACGATAGTCGTCTTGTTCAACAGCACGTTTTTCAATTTTAGTGTCATAGAGAAGGGTAAATTGAAATTACGAAAAAAATCACACATACTTTTATAGCTAATGCTGCTTCCTTACACATTTTTTTCTTTTTCACTAAATATATCATTTACCATTTACCCCTTTTCTTGAACAGTTGCCAAAAGCTTGTTTTATATTATTATTTGTGTGCTGACCACTTTAAGTACTTCTGTAAATGGTCGAATGTATGACTCTGCATGTGTCAAAGTGCAACCGTAAAAAGACAAATGGATACTAGACCCTTTCTTACTTCAAAATCTTAAGAAAACTACTGCCACTTGATTTGTTTGCGCGCCATATAAATTAGAAAGTGTCATTCGACTGAAAAAGGAAAAAAAAAAAACAGACAAACATAAAGCAATTATTTTAAAACTTAGTCTTGTTATATTATTAAACACTAAACTTATGAGCTAATAAGATATAGCAGAAAGTAAAATTTTCTGCTATATCTTATTAGAAGTATTACACGTAACTGCCAATAAATTTGATAAAATGATTACTGGATTATGAATATTTCAACTGTATGCCGTGATAATTTCTAAACACATGTTAAGAGTGATCGTTTTGTTAACACAGAAACATTAACCAGAAGTAGATGTAACAGTTGTTCATCATAATAAAAATTAATAGTGTACATTTTGAGAGAACTAAGAAGGAAGTTACTGATACTTTCTTTACAGTATTTCCCCCATCCTCGCATGCACACACAAACAAAAGTACTATAACATATGAATTTTACAGTAGAAACATGCATTTATTTTACTGTTAGTATTTAAAAGTATTTGAATAGTTCTTAGTTATGACATTATAAAGATCTCCTGCCCTCCTTTAAAAAATTATTTCGAATTTCTCAAAGAGATACTCTGCTTAGAATCATATGATCATAACTGAGAAAAACGATTAATGAAAAAAAAAAGATATCAAAACAGTATGAAGTCAAAAGCGGAAAGACAGAAATATCTATTTAAAAGAAAAACAATTGATGCCTTACTTTTTGCACACACATTCACATTCGTGCACAATTCAAGAAACATTTTTTAACGAATGTGCGTGCAAAAATGCAGAAACTGCTCAAATATGCGAATACATTAAAAAATATGCATTAGCATATAACGTGTAGATACAGTTGTAATTACCATTCATCTACTCTTTAGCTTATTTCACTGTTGGCAACTGATTTTCATATTTTAAATTAGTTACTTCGCAAAACCGATACATGTGTGTATTTTGTATATAATAACCATTTAATAAAGCTAAAAGAAATTAACATTTATACATAGTTCTATTTAAAACTTTTAAAGTTATTACATTAGATCACAGGATTTCACTTTTGACTACTTCAAGACTTAATTGCATTTCATATCCTCATATTACTCTAAAAGTAAAAACTGAAAAAGCAATCACCGACATAAAACAGAAGGGAAAAAATAAGCTATATATATTTTTGTCCCAAAGATAAACACAAAATAAAGTTAACAAAACACAACTTTTCCTCGAAAAATCCAGGCAGTTTTTCAGCTATGAACTGCAGTTATCACTGGCATTTTCTATTTTTGAATAACTTCATTTATAGTACGGTTTTTTATAGCTCCGGGCTAAGTTTTTATTCATTCCGTTTTTTAAACCTTCTTTAAGTGCCGGTGACAAGCAGAATATGTATTGGAACGACATGCATTTGCAAAGTAAATATTTGAACTAGGTGATATTCAGTTTTAGTGCCGCTGAATATGTTCTCTGCAAGAAAATAATACTTTGTTAAATGTCAGAAATTAAATAGATTTTTTTGTTGTTGTAATTTTTTTTAATTCTGTAACGAATATTTTAAAGGATTTATTTATTCTTTTTATTAAGTGATCAAAGACATGCAGCTAGATGAATTTAAATCTTTTTGTTAAACTTGAGAAATGATACGTTGTTGAAGATGTACCATATGGATATGATATATATCCTCGATTATCTGCTTTATAATTATATAATTTATTCGCTCCTTTATAATAGACAAACAAAACCTTGGCTAACAAAACTTACGTTTGCCAAATCCATTCGTGTATTCATGCTGTTAAAGCACGATGAAAGTCAATTTTCAGATATACAGAACTAATACCGTATGAAGTATGAATTAACTTATTAGAATATTATACTTAATAATAAATAAAATCGTTTACCGGAAATAAAAAGTGGTAGTTTGATACAGCATAGATATTAAGTTCTAAGCCAAATAAATCGGTATAGTGCAGTTAATAGATAAAGTCAATTTGTGTAACTAAATTCTGTGATATTTCAATTATACATTTATAATGAAGAAACGAAATACAGTTTAAACACAATCTCTAAAACGACAAAAGATTAGCAATCTCCCAGAAAATTAATTGTAATTTTCTAAAGAAATTTTTAATGCTGCGACTTCTTTGAAAATTTCTCTTACACAGATAACACGAAAAAGACAGAAAATTTATTTTAAATTTACTTAATTTATAAAAATTCAGCGGTGTAGGTTATTCTTGCAGCTAGGCCGTATTTAAAGACGCATTTTGAGAACCAGCAAATCTTTATTATGGTGGCATAAATCATACAGTTAATAAACAGCCTGGAGTACCCAAACAGCACAAAATTCAGCGTGCAGCTGTATTTAAATGGGCATAATGCTCTAAAGGCTGCAGACAAAGATTCCCTACCATACGTAATAACACCGACTAACTAGATAGGAGCAGTTCACTTTGATAGGCTTGTGTGATTTGGCATAGTAATTTAGACAAGGAGGAGTCTAAGTCTATCAGGAAAAAACATGTCAGACGGATTTTTAAAGGGAAAACACTTTAGACTCATTGTGGCCCCGACGAGGCGGGTAAACTGCCTTTGCTTTGAGAAGCACATTAATATCAATGTCAAGTACAAATATGAATTCAGAAATCTTAATATAAAAAGCCTAAAAGGGATTCTTATATTACATATGTATATATATATATGTAATCTATAAAAAGGTAATTTGGGTTTTACTAGTTTGGGTATTGTTCAAGCGGTACTTTCACTGTAAGTTTTGCTTTCCTGTCAAACTTGCCACGCGCGCTCTGGAGCTATGTTTTCTTTCTTTAGTTAGTTGCCAGATACAAGATCCTTGAATCTGTGTTCTTTTTAGTGTACACGTGTCAACACGCCTTTGTAGCCCCGGATGCGGGTCATGTTGGTAAATGTGTGTGGTTCGATTAGAGATAAGAGAGAGGCGGAGTTATGTCTTCGCAAACCACGTGGTATGAGAACGTAAATACTCCCGCACATCGAAAATCGAGAGACTTCTGCCACTGGAACTGCTTAATTAGTCCACGCCGATTTTTGTACCCGTCTCCCCTCTCCTCTTCTCAATCTATACTGTAACTTAAAGATAATGTTTAATAAACCGTTTTACCTGCCTTAACCCTGGAACTTTACTGAAATATCTGACATCTCATATATATATATATATATACATATATGTGTGTGTAATTATCATAATTCAACACAACGATGATTCTTCAAACGATCAACCCAAACTAAACGAAAAATTAACAAGAGACGAGCTGAATAGTCGAATAGTTCCGAAACTAAATAGTCGGTGATTCGAATTATGCAACTTAATATTTTTAAAGTTACTGAAACAATTGGCACGGAACCGTCTATTACAATGTTCATATTGTTTAACCATGTAACTAAAATAGATATTAGGTAAATAAACTAAGTACTTTTAAAATGTATAAACATCAAAAGAAGACCTGATAAAGTGAACTTAAAATTTTTATTATGAAATATCAACATACTTGACATCATATGTATTGAAAAGCTCAAAGCTGGTCAGATGAACTGTCTTTGCTTTGAAAAAATGTTTACACTAAATGTCTGATTGCAAAGATGTACTACCCTGCCTATGGCGGCATCCTATATTATTTATAAATTTATTTTGCATAGAACATACCACCGTTAAAATTTTTATTTCATTTTTTAAAAAATTCACAGATTTAAAAAAAACTATATCGAAACAGCATAACAAAGAAAGAGAGAAACTATTTTATCTATAATATTCCAGCGTCTTGCTTTTTTAAAACAAAAACATAAAATTTTAAAGTTCTATTTTGATAAATACCTTATCTAACTAAAACAGTTATTACCGAAAAGGGACAAAAGTCCTTGCTTGAAACTTTATACGATCGCTAAAACAAAGTTCATCGGCTTTCGGCTAATTTTCCTTCAGAAAATTTAGGTATTGATTTCGTCTTGATGGCGATCGTAAGCTTGTGAACAAAAGTTATTGATTTTATAGTCTTTTAACTGAAAGGAATTTGCTAATATCGGAATAAAACACATTTGCTCCCACGCTCTGTCTTAATGACAAGTAAATAAATTAAAAAGAACACTAAGAAGTCTTCACCACTTTTTATGATCCAAAGATTTAAAAGCCTATGTTTAAGGGTGTGCTTTGTATAGATATTTTATGTAACAAATTATTGTCTAAATTTTTAACTCTGGATGAAACGAAATAGGCTTTGAATTAATTCTAAAAAAGAATTTCTGAAGAAATTCAATATACCCTCAATAAATATACCATCTTACCTCCATGAAAAAGCAACACAGTGGGCCGGCCGTTATATGTGAAATTAGAAACACAAGTAACAAGATTATTTGAAATGGAAATTGTAAATATTTACAATCGCTGGGAGACATAGCAGATTGCAAATATAATGAAAAAAAAAATTGCAGAATTGAGGTCAGTGGTTTAGAGATAGCCTCAAAAATCTACTTGGGGCCGATTCCGCTATATAAAATACGACAAAGCAACGAAAGCCACTTCAAGTGTCACCAAATGACTCCAAAATGAGAAAATATGTATTTGAACCATAACGAGTGTATGTATATATCGCGTAGTTGAAAATGATGGTTAGAGCGTGTATATAAATAAATAGCAAAATAAAATATCTTGTCAAATATATAAAGCCAAACAGGAAGAACACTAACTGAAGTACTGGATTAATACAAGCATCATCCAACAAACATGATACTCCAAAAAGTTACAATCAAAGTATGAAATGAAAGTGGAATATTTGCAGTTGCTGACAACGCTCATAATACGTTACATGCAGCCAATTTCAAAGAGGAAGATGAAAAATAGCAGGACTTCAGTAATGTAACTTAGCAAAAGAGCTGATTTCTCCACAATGGAACACAATTCTGCTAAAGAAAGGAAGACGTATCTAAACTTGAGGCAGCAAGGGAAATAAATCTCTTATTAATGCCAAAACGAAAAATGCAAGTATTAAGAATTGAATACTGCAAGACATTGTTTACCCTTACTTAATAATAATAATAATAATAATAATAATAATAATAATAATATAGTTGTATTTGATATTGCTAAATATATGTATAAAATGGGTTACTGGATATAACGAGTTCCTATGATTTATATTAATAATTAAATTAAATATTAATATTAATAATATATATGGACTAATCAAAACTAAAGTATTTTTATATTATACTATGTTTTTATATTTAATTTTACAACTACAGATAAATATATATAGACCTATCCATATACAGGGTATTCCATAACTATTGGTACAAAATTTAAGGGAGGTAGGACAAATAATAAGGAATAAGAATCACAAAGCAATGTGGGGTCAGAAACGTCGTCTTTATGTAGCTGTTAATAATCACTTTGGAACAGGTACTGTAATAATAGTGAACTTTCCACCATTATTCTTCAAAAATTAATGTATCTTTCACAGAAATCACATGATTAAAATTGATGGTTTAAAAATTCTACTACATTTCATCGTTGAAATTTTTTAATACAAGTCCATTGTTTATGGAACTTAGCTAATAAATGAAACTAACACTTCAACACTTTTCTGAAAGTAATTATTACCAGGTAAGTGAAAGTTTTTGACCCAATTTTTTATGTGATTTCTTATTATTTGCCATATCTCCCCTTAAATTTAGTACCAACAGTTATGGCACACCCTATATAAAATAATACTAGCTGATTATCTGTTCTTTGCACTGAAAGAAATAGCCAGGCACAGACAGCGTCTTCCTACTTTTTTAAATTCCTACCTTCATCCAATAGACAAATATTTTAATGGTTTGATAGGCGAAACCAATACGCAATATGCATGGCTCATAGGGTAATGCCCAACAAAATTTCTTTACAACCATGTAAGATTTTGTAAGATTTTTTTTTTCTTTTGCTTAAACTTTTATGATTTCGAGTGCATTCATGTGTATTCATTATGAAAAGTAAGTAAAATATGAAGTTATTTCAGTAAGTGTATGTTTTCAGTAAGTGAATGTTTTTTTGGCTTTGTTTTTAAAACACCCCAAGTTCTTTTGCTAATAATATGTTCTTCTAAGACAGTAATAGGTATTATGAAATCCATACAAAATCTGATTCTAAGAATCATGATTTAGATTTTAAGACACCATACGTTATCAATTTATGGCAAATTAATTGTGAACACACTATCTCCAAATATGTACATTTGTGAAATATATATATATATATATATATATATATATATATATATATATATATATATATATATATATATATATATATTTCGGAAACGAATTTAACTCTCTTTAAGTTGGAAGTCATTCAGTGCATCTGTTAAAAACAAATTATCTAAACTCATCTGTTATAAAAACGGTTCAAATAAAAATAATAACCAGCTAAAATCAAAATTGACCGTGTCATTATGTAGGACTTAATGATGTTGATCATTAAAGCTGCTTCTGAAAGCTTAATATTTCACAATTTGAATTCTTTAGCGAAAAAAAGGAGTCTATGGATTTTAAAATAACGCTCGTCATTAGAAGTCTATGATTATGCGTAGATATGGAGTGTATAGTGTGCGCGCATTTTCTTACATACACTGAATGTTTGATTTTGAATAAAACGTTAAGTGATTTGAAAAGACAATTTGCAATAAATAGCGTTTTGATTTTTTAACTCATTAAATTTTTAATTTCTTGTACTTGTTAGAATATATGCAAAAATATGTAGATTTTTATGTGCTTGGACATTATTCTACTAATCATGAAGGTGTGCAAATTTAATTTTTTAGTTTCAAAGCATATATATAATTTTTTAAACACTTTCGGTTAGGTGGGGTAAATTAAAGAGGCATAAAATGAACAGTCTACAGGGAACAGGCAACAAATGTCAAATGCACAGGTTTGTTAATATACTGACTTTTTTCAGTTCATTTATATCATAAGCAATATTCAACTAATTCATTTGATTTAGTGGCATTGTTTTAGTACGTAATGGCAACAGTTAGAGCTTCATGTCTGACAGTCCCTACGGAACACTAAAATTTACTGTAGCATTGTTGTGATCCAAAGCTCTAGAAATTTTGACGATACAAAGGGTGCTACCATTCTTAAGGAATATATTTCTGAATTAAGTTGTATTATTGCATTTTTTTAATTTTAGTTTAAATAAAGAGGGGTAAAATAGTCACTGTGCTAGGCTTGTATTTTAATAACATGTTTACCATTTTAGATTCTTTTTACTGCTGTAATACATTTTATAGGATATTAAATAGTAACAGCGTAAATAAACAAGTAAATCTTTTTATTCTGCTTTCATTTTTACCTGAAAATGATAAAAATAAACCAAAACTTAGGATTTTGGAAACGTAGATTTAATAGTGCTAACAGCGCATATGTTTGCTGCACGTCTTATAGAAGAGCATAATATGGGATAAAGAAAGCATGAGATTCTTGTAATTTGGAGAAGAAAAAGATCAAATTCTTCAGTTAAATAAAGGAATGAAGATTTCAAAATTACATGACTGGAATACTTCTCTATGAATACTAATACCCTGTTGGCTGCTAAGGAATGTGGTGAAAAGTCCATTAAAACTTGTTTTGGACAGATACTCTATGCAGAAAAGGAGCTATTTACAATTAAATACCTTAAAAAATCCTAATTTGGAAATAAATATGCATTTCCAGAAAACGATGAAGCCAGTGAAGATCAAACTGAATAGATAAGTTCAATACAGGATACGAGAAAGATTGATAGTATAGGGAATTAATGTTTGGTAGCCAAATTAAACATCCGTGTAAAACTGTTCGAAAAACTATGCGAGATCTATTTTCTAGTTGATAATATTCATACAACATCAATTTCTATGAGTTTTTCTCATCTATAAAACTTTTATACCCCACGCTATGGGGTCAAAAGATCAAATAACCAGCCAGAAAAGTATAAATATTGAACGGTTTTAATATCTGTAAAAGAAGCAAACAAAAATTTCTAGTAACTGCCAAATGGTCCAAAGTAAAATATTTAGCAAAAAAATGTTAAATATGGTGTAATATTTTTTACTGTAAAGGATATCAAAGTTGAAAATAGCTAAATTTAAGATCATTTTACCCTATTTGATCCCACTGAATTACGTATAGCAACAGAAATTATGAAGTAACATTTAACAAATATCCCAGCATTTTAGAAATAGCATCTTCATGTACTACATATTCAATTTAATGTGGCCGAAAAAATCCTGAGCTGTAAAAAGATCTTGAAATAAATTACTTTCTTTGTTATTGACGAGTAAATTTGAGTACAAATTTAAAGTACGTAATACTAGGACGTAAATTTTCTTTTTGTTTATGAATGTATAGGGTGATTAAAAATAGTATCTCGATATATGAACTCCAGTGGTCTATATTCTTAACCAATCGATAGTTATTTTCATATATTGTTCTTTGTAGGTATGGGCTCGATATTAAAATTACTTAAAGGAATAGCGCTCTCTCGTTTACTGTTACAGTGAAATAAATTCAGTTTTCCGAGAGGTAATGTGTAAACTGAAAATGATTATATATTTATCCTCTATCAAAGACAACAAAGAAAGGATGTGCATGATACAATTTGCATAATTCACACAGATAGACAGCAGAAATTTTAAACTATCATTCCTATGATGAAAAGCTTATCTTTTGTGTTGTCATGTGTCTCTCACAATATATTTCTTTGTATAACGCCATCCATTTTTATGAAACGTGCATCATTACAACGCTTTTTTCTGTTTTCTAGTACTTTGATTTAAGTTATGCAAGAAAACAAGGAGGGTTGCCATTAGAAAATTTTGAAAGTTTTTGACTGCAATCGTATGTCTAATCGTAAGTCTAATATTTAAAACAATTGTAATCTTGATTGCATATTTTCAAATAACAAAATCTAAAATTTCCTTTCAATTAATTGAGCGAATTTGCCTTTAGAATTCATACATCGAGATAGTTTTATTTTCTATTTTAATAATTATTCTTTGTCCAATGTACGTTTTCCAAGAAATGACAAATATAAGTAATTTTTGTCTAAGGAATACTTATAACTTTTCAAATGAACGTATTTTACTATCTAATGTTCAAGGGTTGGATATGAGAGTTAAAGCGCTATTTTATAAGATTTCCTTTTTATAATATACACCTGCAGTTAACAATGTTAGTAAATGTGTTATTACCCATGGAAACCGTCTAACTGAAAATCACAATAAATATTTACAAACGAAGAAATTCTTAGAAAACACCGGCTTAGCAGAGACCGAGCAAGCCAAGCTTTAGCCAAACTTTTGAATAATGTCTTCAAAAAATGTACATCATTTTACGAATTTCACTTATTTGCATAACTATGCAGAGAAGGCAAAATGTGAGGGTTTTTTGCACAAAATAAACAGATTCAAGCACGAAGTCATAATATAACTAAGTTTTTATTTTCTTGCTGCATGGGCCTTACCATAAAAGAAAGCCTATGCAGTAAAAAAATCTTATGATGAAGGGCATAAATTCTTCCAGATTATTGCGCAGACATGTATCCGTATGAAACAGAATTTGTGTATCAATGAACGAAGTCTGTTGATTCTCACTTGTGCTATTTAAACGTTGGAATATTTCGCTTACAGATGCCTTAAACACTCATCGCTGCAATATGAAAGTAAAAGAATAGAAGATAAAAAAAAAAGCTCAATCTCGAAGAATAAAAATAACGCGAAATCCATTTCTCTATTTGCATTTTAAACGGAAAGCTCTCTAAAAGATCTTTCCTTTATCCAAGAAGAGCACGTTCTGGGTATATCTGCTTCCGTGGTCATGTAGTCGGGGGAATTTTTCGATGGTGGTATGCCAGAGAATTTTCGATAGCGGAAAAACGATTGAGGAGTACTTTTGGAAGTCTAAAGAATATAGGTGTGCTGGGAAAAATGCGTCTATTTATTCCCGTTTTTTTTTTTTTTTTTTTTTTTTTTTTTTTTGCATTCCGAAGGAGAAAAGAGGCAAATTTTGGAGTATTAGCAACTATCGAGAGGGGGGAAAAAAATCCTCACTCCCTTTCCACGAATTTCTGTAAAGATTTTTTTTTTCTTGAAAAAAATGTTACGATGATTAACGAAAAAAAATGGAAATAACATGAACAAAGCTGATAGTATTCAATGAGTCAGAGTTTATTTTTTTATTTTTTCAAATGGCGGGCCTTAACCCTTTGAAGCACAGTGTTCCCGCTCTGGGAACACCAAACTCTGACGTTTTGACTGTTGCCAGTCACGAATAATAGATTTGATTTCTATATAAATGTTGCGGGTGACATATCTCCACGAGAATCCTTTACTTTTTAGCACGTCATTTCCGTAAAAAAATTGCCACGATTATTTTTAACAGCACTGACATCTGCTGAAAAATGGAAGAATGCGAAAACAGCTGGATAGATTGCCCAATGCTGGAAAAAGGGCAGTCGTTGCCATCGCTCGACTCAACTACCAGCAAGATGGCGGACGATTGAAACGTTCATCGCGTGCCACAGATCTAGGGACCCTTAAGTCGAGCGATGCAACGGCTGCTCTTTTTCGAGCATTGGGAAAGGGTTGCGCCTCAAAGGGTTAACCATGCCTTGGAGGCATTGGCTGCAACTAAGGCCGGAGTTGTTGATCACTTTGTTATAGGGGCACCTAGTAGGTGGACCAACGCTGCCCCCTATGAAGGGACGGACACAATGACAACCACGCCAGTCGGGGATCGAACCTCGACCGTTAAGAGTTGAACCCGAAACCGTAGTACGGTGCTTTACCCACCATACAATCCGGTCGGCATGAGTCAGAGGTAAATTGTATAAAAGTACATGAATTGAATTAGGGGGACAGGAAAGTAATGCCGCATTTTCATATGCCAATGTTTCGCCAAGCCAAAAAGTTCTGAATCTGATAATTCGAAATTTCGCAAGCATGTGGGTTTTTTAACATATGTGCTGGTTTACACAGCATTTTAGAAAACTCGCAGCTTATGACTAGAGAGGCGGGATGGGTGCTAAAACGTTCTTGTAATATATCCTTCATGATCTCAAAGAGAGATATCCATAAAATTCTTGCTTTAAAAATATAACACTTAACGAATACCTAAAAATCAACTTCAGTTTGAATTATTCCCTGTTAGGAGTGTAGACCCAAAATGTATATAAAGGAGAGCGCCCTTTTTTTCAAGGAAAAATAGTATCTATAAAATTCTTCCATTAACACGTACTAATATGAATTTCATGCCTAGGAACAGCTGGTTTGTAATTAAAAATTTGTTGAGAACTTATTTGCTTTTATGTTATATGAAAAAAAATAATATTTTTCGGTTTCCCTAATATCCCGTTTGTGGGAAACAGATATTTTCAAAATATGGGAGCTGAACACCTTTTATAACATAAATACTTTGATTCAATTTTCGTATTTCCCTTTCGTTAGTGCATCTATCTGTAATATGTGATCGTTTTCCGTGGCTCCATTCTCATACTTCTGCTTAATTTATTTCAGAGATATTTTTATGCTAATGTGAAATTACATTTTAGATACCTGTGCCGCAAATGCAAGTTAAAAAATAAATAGCATATTAATTAGTAAACATTAATATATTTTTAAAACAAAATATGTCAAGAGTGTCTCCCCATACTAATACATGTGTATTACATAATCTCCCGAAAATCTGCTACATAGTAAATGCCAATAACAGTAGGTTTTAAAAATTGAAAATAGTTCGTTGACTTCAACATATTGCGTTATATAACTGTCAGTAATAAATTGTTTATTAAAATTTTATGTTAATCTTATTCACTTTTGAACAAAATCTCAGAAAACCTTTTTTCCCTAAAAACCAAAGCATTTCTCGTTCTACAACAAATAAAAAGAATTGTTTACTATAATATGAGCTTAGAGTGTCGTTCTTAGGGAAAAAGAACAAAATGCAGACACACACAAATGGAATTCTGGAGCCTCTAAACGACCAGTGTTGACTTGAGATCTATTGTAACGACAGGAGAATGAGAAAAAAGAAACTGTAAATTATTTACGTAACAAATAATAGTAGATGAACGAAACCAGGAGAGTCTTTTTTAAAAAGTAATCACTACATAGATTTTAGTTATACTAATTTCTACAAAATCATTTCTACATTTTAAAAAAAACAATACGAACTTGGTTGTTGCACAAGCAGGTATTTTTTAAATTTTAAATGTTAAACTAAGAGTACTGTATTATTGGTTATAAAATTTTGATATTAAATTACAGAAAAAATTGTGAAATTCATTCAATTTCCAAAATCTAAAGGGACTTGGAACCTAAATAATATATTTTGTAAATACAAATAATATTTTTTTCAGAATTGCACAGTACTTCAATGAGACATGATCATATGCGATAATATGCCACCCTGCTCTAAATATTTTAAGAATTTATCGAAAAAATTTTTGCTTTAAAAAATTGAATCAATACTAAAAAAAACTTTTCGTTTGTTTTTGGCGTTTGGGCCCAGATTTAGGTTTTTACCTTTTATTCAAAATATCTTATTTTACAAATCTAAGAATCAAAATTTTATATGACAACTAAACACCAGAAAATAATTCTTGTATGTAGAAAAACAAGCTTAGATGTATCTCTTTATAATATCTTTTAGTCGTATGCTATGTAAAATAATAAATTAAGTACAAATTTTAAAATTTAGCAACATTCACTTATCAAGGATATTTTCATGATTTGTTCAAGTTCTTGTACAAAAGCTTGACAAAAACCAGAATATCTAGGTTAGAGAAGACGATACCCCTTAATTTTTAAAAATACAACTAATAAAGCATTTTCCAAAATTTTAAACATAAAAAAACTTACATTTATTGTAATTAAAATTCTCAGAAAGTATTGGGTTAAAAGTAAAAAAAGAAGAGTCTGTAAAAAAGCGTCATAAAACAAGGTGCCAGTTTAAATTAAATGCAGCTACAACTGAATGTTTGAAGTTTAAAACATTAAATTTTTCTTATTCTTGATAATAATCCTCTGCAATTAAAAAAGCATGTGATTTCTAAAAAAGTTGAGTGTTCAATTGCAGTTCCGTCGTCTTTGAAATGTCTAAACATTTCTGAAAAACTTTTTTGTCAGATTATTAAGATCATTATCGCAAAGATTATTTTAAGGGCAAGAAGCGTGTCGATAGTCATTTATTTTTGATCATGCTTAAAAAATGATAAAGCACGCCAGAGAAGATAAAAAAAGAAAGAATCCACGTATATAAATCTCATTGTGTGTAATAAAATTTTTGGACACAAAAGTGAAATGCTAATGCCTTGAGAACCTTCCACTTTCAGTCACTTGTAGCTGAATCTTTGTTTTACTAGCACAAAATAGCCACATTTAAGCATACATATTAATTACCTACATTTTGAAAACTGTAGCTGATTAATTTTAATTATTTTATTAATATGATATTTATTACTTGTTTTGATTTTAATGCTGTATTTTATAATTTATTTTCTTTTACCCGACGTAAAATGCCTGATCTTAATTCGAAACTTTTTATAACTTTTTATAACACTTATAACTTTTATGACTTTTTATAACAGTTTTTAACTTTTTATAAAAATATTTATTAAGATATTTATATAGATTAAAAAAGATTCACATGACAAATGGTGAATTCAGGTTGTATATTTAGATGTAATAATTTCCGCTTTTTTATTCCGCTTTTTTATTCGAGTTATTCGAGTGACACTTTCATAATTTGAAATTCCAATGTCACGTGCTTTTGCAGATTTAAATGGCTGCGTTTCTTTCTTATTTGAATGTCATTGAACCTACATTTAGTTTATTTTATCGTGGCTAAAAATCGATACTACAGTACTTAACGTTCATATAAAAATAAATCATATAATAATATCGTTTAGACTATTTTAGCATAGAAATAGTATTAATTCTAAAATAGCCCATTATTCGCGATTAATTTCTTTAACCTTCTTACTAAATACTGGAGATATAACATAAAACTTCTTGTATAAAATGCAACCAATGTCCAGAGTCATATGAAGTAGATTTTGAGTTGCAACATTACATTAATATTAGTTTCAGAAAGGAAGTTTTTCAAGTGAATATTTCGTACATTTTGGCTGTGTATTGAAAATTACAACTACGTATCTGCATCATTAGTTCAATATTTCAAAACTGTCAGCAACTTAAAATTGTATTTAAACAGCACAACAAACACAACAAAATAATGCAAGCCAATATTCCATGCTACAAGGGCTGAAAACATTGTTATTTTCATTTTAACCTTTCGTATGATAATGTACGCTACTTCCAATTTTGCTCGGGCCATCATCGGCCGGCTACATGGACAATGGTAAACCGAGCAAAATTGCTAATAGGGTAAGATTTTTTAACACAAATTTCTTCATATTAAATGTGTAAAAAATGGGTAAATGCTACATTTTTAAGAAAAATCTTAATTGGTAATAATTTGAAAGAGAAAGCAAAATTTACTTCGTTACTCAAATTAGCTTAGTAAAATTTTCTTCATAAGGACACCTGCAAGGTTAATGGAAATGTATTTTAAAAGCTGCAGTCGTAGAGGCAAATCTTTGTTTGTCTAGACTTATCGATTGAGATTGTATTTGCCATAATTTCTACACCAATATCGAAGTATTTGAACGCAATTACGAAAGTGATTTATCAGTTGCTAAGAAGATTTAAAGATACTTCGAAACTCCTACACTTGTACGATGCTATAGTAATTATTTACATTCAACAAGCTTGTATGAAAAAAGAAAACTATTTTCATCGTGTGAAACTAATATCCGAATATTTTTGTAAAATTACATTAATGACAGTTGAAAAGTATGAGATTTTTTTATTTATATTTCTCTTTTTATGATTTCTGATCTATAAGCTTCAACATATTAAAAAACTATTGATATGTTTTGCTAAATTAGCTGCAAGTCAAGCAACTCCAAAGACGTATTTTATTTTGATAGACCAGGTAGTAAAATGTTTCCTGTTGAGTTAAAATAATATTTCTTATCGTTATTCGATTTGAATGAACTATCATCAATAATTTTTATGCTCTTTTATACTTGTTAGAGAGGAAAATTTCATTAAAACTATAAGAAAATCACAAAGTATTTAAAGTAAGTAATGGCTTGTGAAATAAATGCGGATCTATATACAATAGATTGCAAAATTATTAGGACAGTCACATATTTTTGCAATTAGTTCGGTTGCGATTGACTGCAATTTGAAGTGGCAGAGCGTTGCAGGTATGAATATAAAATTTCTCGCATATGTCTACAATAGGCTGGAGCAAAAAACCTGAAATTATATCTCTAAAACGTAATAGCACGGAAAAGTTTGCCATTGGTGAAAAGAAATCTGGAGATAACACCGTAAGTGAGAGTAACTATACTTTGATGGCACTAAAGATTGAACTCTCTCAGAGAATTTTATCTTCATAGCTATCAAAATACAGAGCAAGCTGAATATCTAAGGGCGTAATATCAAATATTTCTCACTTCAGATCTCATTTTATATTTTTCTCTTTGTATGTTAGACCTACTATCTGTAGGTTTTGATGAATCATTTTCGTTTATGATACCTACATCCTTAGAACTGTTGATACTAATGTGGTATTGGGTTTTTTAGATAAACTATATCTATCACTTAACAATGGAGTTGCGGGAAGATTCATCTGCATATTAAGAGATTTAGAAAAAAATATTTATCTGGTTTATAATTATTATTTTCATCAACAGATGAAAGTTTATTTTCAGTTTGTTCAGATGATTCATCTGAAGAATTACTCTCTCACAAAATTTTATTCCAAGATATCTGTTTTATTCCAATATGCTGTCTCCATCCGTTTTCAAAAGAGGTTTTACCTTTCCATCTCTTCGTATAGCTGCAGTAGATTAAAATCCAATTGACCAATATACAGTGGGTGATCATATTATTAGATCCACTTGTTAATATTAACGAAAAGAACACTCAAAAACCTAGTGTTAAAAGATAAAATAGTTAAAAATTTGTATAGTAACACGCATAAAAAGGTACTTATCAAACAATACGATTGTTTCGTACAAAAAAAAAAAAATCAGCCTTCAGCTGTCAACACACTATGTCGCAGAATAGTGGGGACTGTCCCCACTATTCTGTGACACAGCGTGGTGACAGCTGAAGAAGGCTGGAACATTTTCGTCCGAAACGATCGTACTGTTTGACATCGAACTTGACAACAGTCAACCGAAACGATCGTACCGTTTTCAAATAATTAAATTAATTTCTATTCAGTATGTTTTAGTAAAACAAATATTTATAAACGTGTATTTGATATTTTTATTTTATCCAAAAGACCCTCTAGTTACAAATAAACAAAGAAATTCAGGGTTTTTTTCTTAGTTTATTATAGTATAAGGTTTATTATAAGAAAATATAATTTTTTTCGTTGAGGCTCAAATGATATACATGATCACCCATTGAAATCCAGTCCTTTTCCCCGTTGATCAAGCAAAAATGCACGTCATTTTCTCGAGCCTCGAGCCTTGATTTATTTCTCACGTTTGCAGTTACTGAAACCTTTGCATTTACAAGCGGCTAAATTAAACAGTTTTTTTTTTGTTTTTACATAATCCCGGGAATTATTCATTTTCTCCTGGGAAATTGGTTTATCCTACTCTCTTTTGAGGGACTTCATAAGGTTTTGTTATCTTTCACGATGCATTCAGCATTTCTACCAAACGTAGGTAATGGATTATTTATTGTAGACATTGATTTGTTCAGCAACATTTCGATCAACCATCCCAGCAAACACACACGGGTTCTCTGAACGTCTATTAACGTTCAGAAGACGTTTTCTGAACTTTAATAGACGATCCGAGAACCTGTGTGTGTTTTCTGGGATGACAATGAAATGTGCCTTTTCCTATCTAATAAGAAACAGTTACGAAAAATCTTGGCAAAGTTAAAAAATTAAAAAATAAATAAATGAGAAAAACGAAAAATTGTCATTTTGGGGAAGGTCAGTTATGTTGTATTAGCACTTTCTGCCTCCGTGCCATAGATCCGGAGTTCGATTCCCGCTCTGGGAAAGGTTGTCTCGGCCTTCCAACCCACGAATGGATCAATAAAATGAGGACCAAGCTTGGTTGGGGATTAAACACAAGGGGCTTCGCGTCAGGTTGACCACTTGGCCGGTGCATATCCATTCGCATTCTAGAGCCCATGGTGCGGATGGGCAACGCAGGCCTGGTCGAACGTAGATTGTCGCGCCAACGTTTAATTTGTTTTAAATAATGGAAAGTGACTTTCCCCGTCTAATAGAAACAGTTATGAAAAATCTTGGTTTAGTAAGAAGGTAAAAAATAGGCTGTGGTAAAAGATTTCACCGCAATAAAATTTTACTAGGTTATTACTAACATATAACTGAAGCAGTAACGTTCTATTAGAAAATGTATTTCTAAGTTCGGATAACTTGTATAATTTTGTACGATTTTTTTCTACATTTCAGCCCTTCTGCAGGTGTAAAAAATATTAACCGATTGTTACAATATTTTGCAAATTTATTTGGTTTTACCAGAATAGCGTTTTTTCGCGCTGTTATGTTTCGATTATATAAATTTCAGTTTTACGCTCCATCTTAGTCTACAATTCAAAATTAAATAGCAGAAGAAATTCTAAGTTATTTTTATGCTTTAAAATATATAATTTAAATATTCTAAAACATAAAAATAGCCATAGAATTTCTTCTGCCACTTAATTTTGAATTGCGGTGAAATATTTTAATCCCTTAAATTACTCTTGCAGAAACGCCAGGTTACGATACCACTGCGTCTTTATAACTTTGCAGCTCTTATATAATTTTAAAAAGAGCTGCTGCAAAGTTATAATAACACCGTGGTAACGTTACCTGGTGTTTGTGCTAGAGTAATTTAAGGCATTAAAATATTTTACAAGAATATTTATTGAATCCATTTTGGTTAAACATAATTTCTCTATTTACAAAAATATAGAGCTGAGAAATTTTTCTAGGCATGTAGAAGCCAAAGGAGAATGTCACTGATTGCAGAACTGACATTCTTTTATTCCCGATTTTTTGTATTATAGATTTTCATTTTATAGTATTTTAGCTGAAAATAATATTTAAAATATTAACAATAAATAAAAATTAAATCATTTTACCTATTAAACCAGGTTTTTTTTTCTAATTATGTTTCGTGCCTAAAGTACAAAACTATCATTTTTTGTGAATATCCCAAAAATGTAAACACATCTGATTCTTACATAAAATCAGATAGAACATTTCATTCAATGATTCAAATGATGAATGATTCAATGATGAATGATTCAAACATTTTTAAAGTAATTTATATAAAAGATAGGACTTAGGTATCAATGCAGGCTAGCCTGCATTGATACCTAAGTCCTATCTTTTATATAAATTACTGACCTACCTTGAAAATTTGTGCGTAAAAGTTCAGCAAAATCATGTAACTGAAGTTTTATCAATGTATTGTCAAGGGGGGGGGGTAAATCAAACATAAAATAAAGAAGGGAATTTTACCAAGTGCTTATGTGTTAATGCCGGTACCTATGTCTCATATTTAGCTTTAGTTACATCAATAAACTGCCAATATTATTTAAACTATGCTTAATTTTAAACATTCATAGTACATTTTAAAATGTGATTTAAGCTTTACTTAATTTTAAACTTATACAATACATTTTTAAATAAAATTTAGGCTATACTTCATTTCAAATATTTATAAAACATTTTAAAACATGATTTAAGCTTTACTTAATTTTAAATATTCATAATACATTTTGAATAATAATTTAAGCTGCATTGAATTTTTAAATATATATAATTTATTTTCAAATACATTATGCAGTTAAAACAAACTTCTTTTTTCAACATGCCGCGTGACAATAAATACCACTCATTAAAAGCCATTTGCGACCGCAACAAGAATTTCTATCTGTTCTTCAACGATCCTCTTTACTCTACAGATATTCAAATATTTTCCCTGGAACTTCTCCGTGATTTCTTTTGTATGTGGTTTTTGTCGCTTAGGACCACTTGAAAGAATCGCCATAAAAGGTGTTGGCATTCATTTGTTTTTGGAGCTTGCAGAAGGGAGTGATAAAGCACGCTAGAGAATAACTCTGAATAGAATGCAGAATAATGTCGTGGAATCACTTCAGGGATACGTTTTTTATTCCTGTAATAAAGATTAAGAACTTTGATATTATTGGATAAGTGATAATTCGACAAGACTTCATTTCGCAAAAAAAAGCCTTCATTTTTTATTTCAAACTCTTAATACTTAAAGTGTAGTGTATTTCGGAAATATATATTATGGGGAATATTAATTAAAACCGTGTTCCAAAACGAAGATGATTTTTTTTTATATTTAGGAAAAAAGAGGTTAAAAGGTATTTGTGTCTGTGCGTGTAAAACTTTCCCCAATTCCAGTTACAATAGTTACAGGGTTAAATAGTTTGCAATGTCTAAATTTAGGAAATAGTTATGTTTGTAGGTTAAGGAATTTGTAAAACTTAGATATAAGATAAAATTTAATTTTATGAAAAAATCGCTTAGCAACTTAAATGAAATCCGAAAGACAAATAATTCATAAGCATTATTTTGAATATACGTAGATATCAACATGAGATTAGAATCAAATGAACATATTAAGAACTTATTTCATTTGTATTTTCTATTGAATATTTATAGTTTAATGTTATGTTATTGAATTCATTTATTAATTTGTTTTTTTTTCAAACATTTTATACAGTAGAAGACAGCTGTATGTCTTATATTTTATTGTAGCTTTTTTTACTGAACACTGAAAAAATTTGTGATATATATATATTTGTTTGAACATCAATTTCATATAGCATCGAAAATGCAATCAAATATACATTCACTCGGAAAACGGAGACAGTTCTGATTAATGATATCTGAACTACGACTTCATATTTACAGTTCGATAGATTAAATCAAATCTCGCATGGCTCAAACTATATTTAGCTGCTAACACATGCAGAGTCGGAGTGATCGGATGTGTTATAAAATAACACTTAAAGCAGCACTTTAAATACTGTAAGGGTACAATTTTAAATGTAATCTTAGTGTCAGTACAGTCTTCGTCCATTAATTTTAATCGGACTAAAAGAGATGAAATTGAATGAAAAAGTCTGTGTGAGCTATGGTACCTCAGACTTAGTCACTGGAAAGTTATTGGTATCTGATAGCAAGGAATTCTGTAAGTTCATGTTCCACATAAAAATTATACCTCCAGATTTAATTTGCCTTTTATTTTTACTTTAAGAAACAATATCGATATATATATATTTATATATATATCGAGATTTATATATATATATTTGTCTACCCAACAAGTAACTGTTTCTAACATTTCATTAGTCAATATAATAAATACAAAAGTTTTTCCTTAATATATAAAAAATACTCAAAATTTTTTCACAATCTGATAGTTATATTTTTCTCAAAGCATTTTAAACATACTCTAACATTTATTGCTTTCATTTATTTTTCAAACTATTCCCATTTCAGATTTTTTTTTTCACGTGACTAAAATGCAAAATACACTAAGCACACGTCGTATATTGCGTAACAAAATATTTTTTTCTGCATAAGCTGTTGTTACGTCGCAAAACAATAACTCTAAGTTAAAATTTAAAATCTTCCCTCACATTTTCTTCTTCTACAATTTGGCTTTCTTAAATTTCGACTGGAGGGACATTTGTATTCACGACTGACATCCGTCTAATAACTTTGGACAGTGTTGCTACACATCATTACTTCCTACAGCATTAGTTTTTTTTTTATTTTTCTGGAAAAAGCAATTACACCTTTGTTCATTCGACTCAGACGGAAAGAAAATCGCACTAAACTAATTAGAAAACGGATAACTCGGAATCATGTAAAATTCTTAGGTGGGACCTAATTGAGATATAATTCAAGCTGTGGCGTCCAATTCCCAGGGTCTCAGTCTAATGACATGTACGGAAGACGGGAAGAGCTTCAGTAGTGGATAAAATGAAGAAGGGTCCAGAAATAGTTAAATAGCTTCGCGGAGGGGAAGGGGCATTTGCTCTAAAAAGCCTCATTAATTTACCCTGAAGACTAAGAAAACAATTCCCATGCTGATTAATTTAGCTGAGAGCAAGTACTATTAATTCGCAACACATTATACGCACGAGGCACTTAACTGTTTGCCCGGTGACTAATGGATTCAAGGAGTCTGCCTACTTTCCGGGAAAGAGGTCTCTTGGAGTCAAATGTATGAACACTAATGAACACACTCGGCCAAATGAATTGCCATCAAAGGGAATAAGATGGATTTGTGACTCGCCGAATGAGATTGCCTCAATAAGTCGTGTGTAAAAACGTCATTCGCCAAAGAAATTGCATAAGATAAAATATAGGAGGCGAATTGTAATGTATTATATTTCATTACTTTATTATGGAGTCCAGATTCTTTGAAAGATCAAGGTTTTTTTTCAATTTTTAATGTCTGCATTCATCTTCTTTTATAGTACGACATTTTATATTCAATTCTTTTTTTTAAGACTTTAAGAAATACTCTGAAGAAGAAATTGATTTTCTGAAATATTTCGGTATAATAAGTTTTTTTTCCGATAAAGATGTGCGTTTAATAAATGTGAAATTTAAAGATTATTTGACTAGCATCTTTTAACGTAGCAACAGTATATCTCTGTTCTAAATCATTCCACAGAAATGTAATTATAGATACAAGAGGTATATAAATTTGTGTGTACTCTCTTAAATTGGTCAGTAGACATAATTCTGTCAAGTCTATTATTATTTTTTTTAATGGCATGGAAAGTATGTTTTTCTTGTGTTTCCAGTGTTTATTTCTTTTGGTCTATCAATTACTCAAAAAATTTAATCTGCTCCTAGATTTAATATTTCTTTCACCTCTGTCAGTATATAGACCCTAAAGTTAGTACATCATGCTATAAATTTCTTAATGTTATTGTTTTGTTTGTCTAAACAATGCATGACGCATTTAAAAATTCAAAAATTGTAAACATTCACTCCTTATATCGAGTCTGAAGCGGAATATTCGATAGTATCTTTCGATGCTATGATGCGTCCATAAGTCTCTTGAGATAAGTTGTAAACCATATTTTATTTAAAATTATATGGTTGGGATTTTGTAAAAAAATAAAATTTCACATTTTATTAAATCAAATAAAATACTCCTGTTTGTTAGACAAAAGTAGGAATTGTTTTACAGCCCTTCTTTTTTTCCTCTTCTTACATCAAACTTCTTTTTTCTTCTGCTCTGATATCAAAGTTTTACTTTACCCAAAGATTGACAGACATTCAATGGTAAAACTGTTTGTTTCCAAGTTTATCAAATAATTGAATGATAGCTCTTGGTAGGTGAAAAACAAGGTTACAAAAAAACTTCGGTTCTCTCAAACTTTTGGTTAGATTGCAGTGCTTTCCAAAAAAATTACGGCCAAAATAATTACCCTGTGCACTTTGTGCAGTTAAAGATGATTTATATTGAATTTTTTTTTAATTTTCGCAATTTTTTAAATAAATAGTATTTGGAATCCCTCAGTGTAACTCATATTTGCAGGCAAAAGGTTTAAAATAAAAATAACATATTTTGCGTATTTATATAGCTTATTATTAGTTTTACTCTCTAAAACAGTTTAGATTTTAAAAAACTGAAAAAGGAACTTAAAATCAAAGAAAAGAGAAAAAATAAGCGAAGAGCAATGAGAAAATTCAACTGCTCTTTGCTTCTGCTTTCGTGAACTTTCTTTTCAGTTCCTTTCCCAGTCTGTGAACTTGAATCACTACTGATGACGGTCAATTTTTTTTTTTGATTTGAAACAACTGTGTAGTCTGACAAATAAGTGTGTTATTTTACGAAGTTTTAATTATTTTAACTTTTAAATACAAGTTATATTGAGTGCTGTTGTTACATACTAAGCTTTCACACCGTATTACAAACCCTGTACAAATTACATGTGAAAACAACTAAAGCATCACTGGACGTTGTTCATGAATTCTCTTCAACATTTTTAAGACTTTACATCGCTCAAATTGGTTGGTGCAACATACAAGACAATACTGTTAGGAAAATCAAGTCTCCGATTCTATTCAATTCAACTCAGCATTTCCCATTTTCTATTGAAAAACTGTACTACCTATACAGAGTATCCCCAAGAAAATGGTAACGCGCTTTAATTCTTTATCCATTAGGGGTAACTGGTCAATATAAACTGAAAAATAAATGTTCAAGATAGTGTAGAAAAGAAAGAGACTACGTTAAGAAAAAATTCTCAAGTTAAATTTAAAAAACTGACACTTTTTAGACACTTCTTCAATTTGTATACGACCCCCAACGAAATAGTTCAATTGCCTCGTACACCGATGAACAAAATTTGAGAATTATATCTTAAAAAGTGTCAGAGATATGAAGATAAATACGTTCTTTCATAAATTACGAAAAAAAATTTTTTTGAACTCTAGCTATAAGCGTTTACATTCAAATTCATTTCAAATTCATTCAAATTCATTGCCCCCGATCTCCAATTTTTAAAAGATATCTCTGAGACGTTTTATGATGAAAGTCAGAAATTTTTTTCATGCATCATTAGCGTATCGGGCATATTTTACTAACTGAAAATTTTGTACAGGTGTCGTATACAAATTTAAAGTGCAAATTTTTGAAAATTAACTTGGGAATTTTTTCTTAATGAATTTTTTTCTACCGTATTTTGAACATTTTTTCCATTTACTTCGCCAAAACTTATTTCAAACCGATAAAGAACTAAAAAATGTTAAGATTTTTTCAGGACATCCAGTATATACTTATTTTTAATAAAAGATTAGTGAGTCTATTCAACAAATGGAACCTTTTTCTTTCCAACCTTTTGTAGAATTACACATACGTATTTAGAATATACCATACCAACATTTTTTCTCTTACTATTCAAGTTAATACTTTTTTATCTTTATTTTATCATTTTAAGTTTTGTATATACGAATTTTAGGGATAATACTACATTAGAACAGGAAAAAAAGTTTTCAAAGAATAAAATAAACATTTTAAATTACTTGTTTGATTAATAATTTTGAATTTGGATGGGCTCTGCGATTCTTTATGGTTTACTAGGTTTCTTAAATCTATCTACTCACTGGTGAAGTGAAGAATTCAAATATATTTAAATAAAAAGTATTGTAACAAATAATGCTTTTTTGATTATTAAAACTTGGATGAGCCCATCAAAACTTACTGCAATTGAGAACTGAATAAAAGAAAAAGGATTCTAGAGATAAACGTGTGTTCGTTAAAAATATGAATTGGTATTAAAGCAGTTTTTAAAGTAAGTACTTTGTTAAGAGCAGACTTGCTCAGTGCTACTGTGTGGCAACGACACAGTTTCAGACACCGGCACGGTCTTGAAATGTGTATCGATCGTAATGGGTAACACTTAGCAGCAGTGGCGTACGCAAAGGGGGATAGTTAGGGAGCCTCCAATCCCCAAGGAAAGACAGCTTCATCTTTAAAGAATTGATATAATGTCTTCTAATAGAAAAAAAAAAAAACTAACCCCCACCCCCGCTCTTTTTGAGTAAATTCTGCGTATGCCGCTGCTTACCAGACGTTACTTCTAAAGCACAATCATTACAAGCTGTATTCATGCGTATTTTATATTTTTAAATAAAAAAAAAATTCTGTTCTCTATGGAATCTTTTTTCTTTTATTGTCCTTCCAATCGTGGTAGGATTTTGGGGGTCACCCTGAGTAAGAGACAAGAACAAGCACGCAAAGTTTTTTGATTTTGTCTTCTTATAAAGTACGTAAGAAGAACTTGAAACATGTATGTGTCCCAAAAATTTAATTTTTGCAGATGGAAGCAAATCGTGTCACTTGCTTCTCAAAATTATGTAAAAATTTATTAATACAAAAAATTGTAAATTATTTAATTCTCACAAAAAATTTTAAAAAACAAACACTGACAACTTTTTGGCCACTGATAATTTATCTAAATCGTTGATAATAAAATATAAAACTTTCCAACAATAATATTTTTGAGTGATTTCGAGGCTTTTCAGTAATAACCGCATTACATGATCGTATGGGAATTTTTATTAATTAAAAATGTTTTGTGTTACATTGCATTAATAAAATATTATTTATTTCACAACACTTTCAGCTCTGGATAGCAACGTATCGTAAGTAACATTTATTAATTGGCAAAATTAATTTCTCTCAAGGCGATATTCATTTGAATATCATAAATTTAGTTGGAAGTTAAGCGCTAAATGATAGTCTGTGCATCATTTTCGAGCCAAAAAATGAAGCTACAATATCATTTGTCTTTTTAAGGGCCGAAAAGGGCACTAAAGCGTGCAAAATCAATCCTAAAGATTGTTTTTAGTTGAATTCGGGCTTCTTTATAGATGTATTCCTGACACGTTGTCGAATCAAATATTCAAGAGATTTTTATCATGTATTCTGCATAACGAAAATTTAAGTTGCTCAGCATTAACAGAAGTATTGTCAATGCATGGATTCTTTGGACAATAGCCAGGGAACGAGCGTGTTAGCCGGGTTAATGCAAAATATAGATTACTGTTTAAAGTCTAGTGCAGATGATACTTTTGTGTTTTCATCAATATACTGATGAACATACTTGTGATCATGATATATAACAAATCATGTTACTTCACGTATGCTTATGGCATCATATAATTCTTTTTCTGAAAACAGTCCACTTACAATTAAGGTTAAATAATAAGTGTTTTGGATGAAATCATGAGAAGTGAGAAATTATAATAGGTTTTCACTTCGAAAATACTATTTTTTTTCTATGAAACTAAGGTTGATACTCAGGTATGAATAAAGAAAACCTATAACAGAAAACCTATTGCCAGTACTTAGGTTTAAAGTTTTCAACTTTGTGATCATACTGACAATACTAATAAATACACGCGGTTTCATGGTAAATGCATACTCCCCACTCGCTACTCTGATATTCGTTGATAAGAATATAAAATAAAACAGAAGTTTTATAAAACGAATTGTTTTGCTCGTGAAATTAAAAAAAAACTGTTCTTGTGTTCTATGTTCTTGTGTTCTAACATTACTATGAAAAGTTTCATACAAATCTTATCCAAATGCTGTATGAATATTACCATGTTATATAATACAATACATCTTTAACGTCAAATAATTTTGTTATTTTGTCTGAAGTGCATTATTGTAATGAAATCATTTTTCATCACCATTTACTTGTTAAGAGCAAATAAAACCAGACCTCAAAATTAACACTTTGAGGTCTGGTGGTTATTGGTAATTTTCATGAGTTAAAAAAAAAATGCTTGTAAGATTTATATTTTATTAAATTTTTCAAATTATCAATTTCAGACTGTTCTTATTCGTAATGAAGGAACTATTTAAATGTACTAAGAATTAATATTTAATGAGAAATTTTTCGAAAAAGCATGTTTTAAAGTGAAAAACAAAATCAGCACTATCAACAACTCGAAAGAAAAACATTTTAAAAATAAAATTATACAGACTTGCCCAATAAAAATTAACTTAAGATTGTGCAAGTACCCGGAAACAGGTTTTATTTATAAATAAGAATTATTTAGTGAAATTTGTTAAAACATAGCAAATATGGCTACCGAATGGTGAGAAAATGACTTAAATTCTAGACAGTTTTTATATACTTAATTGCTATTTTCTCTGCTGCTTATATTTTTTTAAACTAAAAGGCTTGTAGATAGTATTTGGAAAAACGTATATAGCCGGCACTTTTATATTTTAGAGAGTTACAGTTGACCTTGAAAGACTCTCGGGTTTAGATATCAGTGCTAAGGTCCCTGATTAGTAAGGTAACTGGCCTTCGGAGTGGATTTTGCTTAATATTTTAAAACTTACCTATTTATGCATCATAATAGAATAAATTCAAAAACTATTAATAATATATACATATAGAGGTACTAAACGCTAGTTACGGACTTTAATTCTTTATCTATTAGAGATAAGCGTATAATGTAAATTGAAAAACTATTCAAAATAAAGTCGGAACAAGACTCTCTGAGAGTCTTAGAAATGGGCGAATAATGTAAAACTGTTTTTAAGGTAAAATTTTCATGCAGATTCAAAGTAATGAAAATGAAAAACAGTTGATAGGAAGATGTATAATTAGAAAAAAATAAGCTCTGAAATTGGTTCTAAGCTTTAATATCAAAACATCTTTTATGATAAGTGTTATCAATAATTTAAATTATAGAAGCATTGCACTGAAAAATAGAATGAAGTACACGGGATTTTACGTCACAAACGCTAGGAAGGTTAAAAAAATTCCTCTCGATAATTTTCATAAAAAAATACACTTTTTAATTTGTATACGACACCCTAACAAAACAATTTCCAATTAGTAAAATGTGGCCCATAAACTCTTGAGGTGACATGCAAAATTTGGGAATTATACCTTAAAAAGTGTCAGAGATGTGACGATAAATATAACTCCCACTTAAACCTTAATATTTTGATTTTTTTAGGCTCAAACTATCCAAAAATTTGCTATAAAATAGCGCTTTTGTTAAATATCAAGACTCAAATTTAAAGGAAGATCTTTGCTTTTCTTTAATTTTTATTTTGACGTTTGAAACCTCCTTGAGGGAAGGAATCACTCTCATAACTTTAAGTATTTGAAAAATAAGTGAAGTTTATGATTTTACGCGCAGAAAATCTTGAAAATCTAGGACGATTCATTACTTCCGATAGCTAAAAAATGAAAAATAATTTTACTGCATTCTTTGTACAGATTCATTCCCTAAATCAAATTTTTTAGAGTACTTTACCAAAGTTTAATAGCATTACAATCATAATTTTTTGTGTTAGGATGTTTTGCATTGAAGCCAAATCTTAACAATCTCATTTGGAGAAAAAGCAGTATTAACCCTATGACTGTAACCTGGGGTCCACGCGGACCCCAGGCACATTTATCTAGTTGCCAAAAAATATATATATTTCATTGAGGTGTCATAGCCAGTGACATCTCATCTTATAATCAGACTGATTGAGTATTTCCTTTAATTAATTTATCTATTCATAAATATATACATATTCACTTTAAGTGTTTTTATGCCTACAGACATAATAGAAAAATTCCAATGGCAGTTTTCTTTTTCTTTTTTCTTTTTCATATAACAATGTAAGTTAATCAGAGTCGCTTATGATAAAATAACATAAAAATGGGTGTTTGTGATAAAATAATAAATTAAGTATACGTATAGTTTTAGAATTAATAATGTTTTATTGATTCAAATTTGCATTATCTTAAATTAGTTCTGTCAAATAAAACAAACTTTAGTCAAATTCAAAAAAACATTGCATGTATAGATGAAGTGATATATAATTATTTTCAAAGCCAGGGATTTGATTTGGTAATGTAGCCCTTTGGAAATTTAAATTATTTATGTGGGTGGATTCGTTTTCACAAAAAAACCAATTTAGTTCTACATTTTCTGTTTCTATTTTTTAATTTTATCTAAATTTAAGACAGATTATTTTAAAGTGTAAATTAATCACGGGACACGTCAGTAGGTGTGCTTCACATGGTTTTAATAAAACTAATTCAAGAGTATAAAGCATCTTGAATTAATTTTATTAAAACCGTAAAATATAGAATTTAATGTGAAGAAAAATTCCAATCAATTTGAGATTCAAACATTCGTCCTATGTAATGAAATGGCATGTAAATTTTCTTAACATCAAAATTGTGAACATGCCGCAATTTCAAATGCGCAGTTAAGTTTAAATATAATATCTTCAAATAAAGGTATTCATTCTTCCGCAATCAGTGGCAATCATTTAAATTAGAACATTTCGGAATTAAAAAATATTCTTATGATAGTAAATATCGATGAATTGAATTTTGATCAATATTAATTTTTTAAAATTTATTTTTCTTAGTAGTTACATTTGCGTTTTACACAACATTTTTAAAAGTATAAATATATCTGTCTGTGCATTTAGAAAATGGTTCCGTCTTTAGGGGAAAACAAACTTTGTTTTCACTGTGATTTTTTTTTTCTTATTAAAATAAGCTAATATCCTTCAAAATTATCGCTGACTAATTTACGTATAATAAAACTCAGATTTGTCCAACAGCCAACATTAAATATATTTAAATAAACATAATCAACAATAGTAATATGTATACCTATTGGTATACTGTAAAGCCTTAACAAGTTTTGGAAAGCAATAGTGAAATTTTGAACACGCCTGTTAAGAACATGTGTAATATTGCAAATATGAAAGTTAAAATTTGATTGCACTACTGTACAAAAATAAGAAGTGCATATATTTGACAAATATGAAGCAATCCTTCAAATAAATGGATACATTAAAAATAAAATATTAACTAGAGTGCAATAGAGAATACTTAAATTACTTACTTCCCAAAACTTATTATTAGTATTTCAAACGCGCACACTATAGTTTAATTGATAAAAAAAAATGATCCTGTTAGCTTGCAAACTCATCTTTTCATCCAATTTTGAGTTTCCTGATAATTTAACAAATTAATTTATAATCGATCCAACGCATTATTGCGCTGACTAGCGCACTTACATACATATAGCTCACCGGGGTTAAACTGTGTTAACACGGTGATTGTTTCTGCTAATGAATTCATTATTATTCAAACACAGCAGTTATTAGGCAGATTTCGGAAAACCTCCTGTAGACAGCGGGGGTTAAAACCGGATAGGGAAAATTCTCTCGCGGTGGGGATCAATGAAAGGCTGCGAAAATTAATCCCAGCCTCCCTTCAACTCTTTTTCATTAGTACCCCAAGTCTTTTCAAGAGGAGACGATGTGTCTTCATTTTCGATCTGCGCGAAAGATGCATTGCGACGTGTCTCCTTCGCTGCTTTTTGAAAGACTTTATTGAAATCACGTATTTAATTGCAGTGGAAAAATTAGTTTAGAGCTGCTTAGAGCACAACGGAATGTTAAATTATTTTGCATGAGATAGTACGTAGTTTTTGTTTAAATTCAATTTACGCTTTCTTTTTAAGCGATAAGCAATAATTATTTTATAATCATATAAAATATCTTTATGCGATATTAAAAAAGGAAAGAAAGAAAGTAAAAGAAAATGTAAGACAATAATGTAGAGCAGAGCACAAGTGTTTTCTAGCATCTATGGCGCAAAATTTCCTTTCCAAATATTTTATTAATTTCTAAATACCATATTTGCTTAAAACTGTTTTTTTTGAAGAAAACAAGTAAAAATTTACGAATGAAACAAGTAATGAATGACAATAAAATTAACACTTTAAATAAATTCTAAAATAGCACTGAATCAGAAGTATTATAAGAAAAGACCTTCATG
Organism: Cheiracanthium punctorium; assembly: GCA_038373885.1. Lineage (NCBI taxonomy): Eukaryota > Metazoa > Arthropoda > Arachnida > Araneae > Cheiracanthiidae > Cheiracanthium > Cheiracanthium punctorium. The sequence continues at coordinate 63,793 of JAWZYV010012397.1, read as the reverse complement.
AGTCTGTGATGTTAATTTCAAAACAAATTGTTAAAAATGTTGCACAGTGCACTTATGTATCATAAAAGTTTACTGTAATATCCAAAACATTCCTTGTCTACACTTAAAATGATACATCAACAGCAATAATTTAAAGTAATCAGATTACAAGTACAAATGCAAAACACCCTATTAGAATATTTAAATTATTCCTTTTACAGATTTAAATATCGCGAATGACATTTCAAACATCCAAGATCTCTTAAATAGTGGCAAAGCCCATCCAGCTTAGCTCGCGGGCTCATCCTTTCATCCCAGTTTGAGCTCAATGAGCATCTACAAAATTAATTTTAATGCGAGCAATTGCTCCAACATATCACTTATACTGTTCTGCGGAAGTAGCTCAAAACAGGGTTAAATTGTGTTAACATTGTAATTGTTTCTGCTGATGAATTCATTATTATTCAAATACAGGAGTTATTAGTCAGATTTCCTCCTCAAACCGCATGTAGGAACAAGGTTAAAACCAGAACTGGGGCAGAGATAGGGGAGAAAGGGAAAATTCTCTCGCGGTGGGGATCAATGGAAGGCAGCTGAAATTAATCCTGGCCTCCCTTCCACTCTTTTTCATTAGTACCCCAAGTCTTTTCAAGACGAGGCGATGTGTCTTCATTTTCGATCTGCGCGAAAGATACATCGCAACGTGTCTCCTTCACTTCATTTTGAGAAACTTTATTGAAATCACGTATTTAATTGGAGCAAGCGGATTACTTCAGGACTCTTTAGAATACAACGGGATTTTAAATTATCTTCAGCGTGATAGTAAAGTGTTCTGGAATGGATTTTTAATTTAATTTGGGGGAATTATTATGATATTGTTCATGATAGGTATGTCGGCTAAAGTGTTATTTGTTTCATTAAAACATATAATAAATATACTTTAATATGCACAAAGAAAATCACTATTTAATAAAAAAACATCCTTTAAATGTTCGATATGTGTACATAGAGGTATATGTATTCACTTATTTTCCTGTAGGGTGATTCTTTATCTTCGTAAAGCCGTTTAATAATGTAAATTATTTTTAAAGTATTACAAAAATGTCATAAATTACTTACCATTTCTCAGAAATTAATAATGAAACCAGCATATATCCATGTTTTAAAACAAACGTTTTCTTCGTATAAATATTGCTCTAGAAAAAGTTAAAGTATTTTTTAAATGGAAAAATTTTATGAAATCATAAGTTAATCCGTATCAATCTTAGCTGAAATTGAGCTGACTGGCTGTGTCAGATTATAAATCTTACACTTTGGTATCATCCGTTCGCATATCAGATAACATACTTCTCTGTTTTTATATGCTGTCAAAATATTTTTCCCTTCTATCTCTGAATACTCTTTATACAAAAGCAAAGTGCTGTCGCATAAAACTAATGTCAGTTCAAATCTAAATATATAAAGTTAATATAATAAAAGAATCAATCCAAAAATTTCACTTCATCCCCCGCCTACCTCCTAAAAATAGTAGATAAATAAATAAAAATCTAAGAAACTGCGTCAAGACCTTAAAACTTTTTTTCATAACACAATCTGGAAAATAGCATCAGTATACAGTATTTGAATAAAATATCCTGAATGAAAAAAAGGAGGCATAGCAACAACAGTTATCTGGCAACGGCGAAGATAACGTTTAACTGTGGAAAGAATGCTATTCGCGTGGCATAGAAGGCAACAAAAGGAAAGAAAAACCCTATTGAGATAAACTCTCTATCCTCTAATCGGGTCTTCTGCGACAAAAAACCAAAAATTTTAAGAAACAAACATTGCTTGGATGGTTATCTCAAATTACTATCTATTACGGCTCAGTACTAAACATTTCTTTGTTGTCGTTGGGTATCCGGAGGTTAAAAAAACAGTTTCACCAGGAGAAAATGATGAATAGGAAAAGAAAAATGTCTGAGATTCTCTGCGGCCCATGTTAGCAACTCCACGACATAGAGAAACGATATTTTATTGCGGCATTGTAAGAATTAGGCTATTCGTATTGCATAAAGAGTGCACTAAATTGTAAGTATCGGATTTAATTTTTTTTCGAATCTGGCATAATGTGATAGTATTACTACTAGTGCATTACACAATCTTTAGTAGTTTACACAATATCTTAGCGATAGTTTTCAATTTTTTTAAAGTTAGAATTCCGGAGCACTCGCTGTGATGTACTACAGAAACAGAAGAATTTTAGTATTTTTTGATTAAGAGAGCATTCACCTTTACTTTAAAGTAGTGATTCCCAACCTTTTTCTTCTTGCGAACCCTTTTTAATATCCGAATAAATTTGGCAAATCCCTTGTATATTTATTATGTATTAAGTATATTATTTGCAGCGAAATCCCTTACAGCCATTGCAAACCCCTGGGGGTGGGTCGTGAATCACCTTTTAGAAGCCGATGCTTTAAAGATAAAGGAGGAGAGGCATGAATGGGACAGGTTATAAATGGGAAGTTAGACACAAATCCTTAAGTTATACGTTTTAAGTATCAAATTCTGCTAGTAGATGTAGCTATATGCCACCCCTTTTTTCACAAAACGATAGCGAAAGGAATGCTACAGTGATGACAAAAAGTGCCATTTTGTAATTTCAAGATTCAAAAGTAAATGATTTGTAACTTTTAAAAATTTAAACATTCATGTTTGAGAGTTTGATAGAAAAAATATCTCCTAGTAATTTTTGTACCCTATACATTTAACTTTGCAAACAGCGCGGTTAAATTAAATAGATACAAACAAATCATGCCCTTGAATTTAACTTTATCAAAACATATTGAAAAGTAATGAATGGGGACATAAAATTGAGCGATGAATGGGACTGCCCCGTTTATCGCCCATTCATTACAAATTGTGGCACAGCATGCATTAGTACATTTTTATTATTTTTTCTTAGATTTTATTTTTTACAATTCGTTTGTCATTTTTTGAAAGGCTTTAAATTTAGTTTATGAGTAAGTAATGTATTCAGTACGAATATTGTCTGCAGAATATAATCCCGTCTTTAACTTCTAAGCAGTAATGAAAAAAATATCAATATTAATAATTCATAATGCAAACTTGCTGCAGTAACTTAGTGTTTATAAATTTAGCATTCCCCTCCTAGCAATCCCAAAGTAAATACAGAGTTAAAGCAAGAGAATCTCAGTGTATTCACTTTTCTATTTTCATATTTTTTCCATTTCTATTTTCAACTTTGCTAATTCTGATTTTACTATTCACTTTCTGTGACATTACAGTAAATTTCTAATGAAACTTTCCTGGCTATCACATCACTTTTTGCCTTCTTCTACTGGTCACCTATATCCCCGTTCTAACTTGTGATGGGCTTTTGTAAAGTATTGTACTGGATTCGAGTTCTGTTGTAAGGTCATAGCATGAGGGATTTTTTCCAGCTTTACCTTTTATGATGATATATTATGCTGTGATGGAACTAGTTTTCTAAATCTGTCATATGAATAAGGGTATATCAACGTCACATTCTCCTCAAAACATAAACCTTCTAGACATAAACTAAATAACATAAACCCAAAACATAAAAAAATCTCAAACATAAATCTACCTTTCTACAAAGGATAAACTTATGATAAGTTTCATTTTTCTATCTACAAAAATGTTTTCAGTTTATTATTGAAATTATAACTTTAATTTTAACATAAATTTTCCAATACATTAAGATTTTGAATCGAAAAAGTTATTTAAAACTTACAAAATACACAAATATCTCTGGGGAAAGAAATGTAACACAGTATCATCTTTTATTTCAGATCGAAAAATTTAATTTCATTCATGCTATTTTGGACGTCCCACTTTTTTTGAATATTGCTTTTGTATTCATTTTGCAATTTACTTTATGCATTCTTTGGCTTGTGGATCGATAGAAAGGTCGAACATAGAGTCAAAAGTAAATATTTTTTCTGTTTTTTAACTCCAGCTTTCACTTCAGTTTGTTCAAAAATAAACGAAATTTTTACATAGAATTCGTGAAGTGTTATTATTTTTTTATTTATGAAGAATATATATATAAATGATTTATCAAAATATATAATTAATATTTGGCTCTGTTTTAATGTGCATGAAAAATTAACTAAAATCATATGCTTGGGTCTAAAACGTAATATCATTTCGTATTATTTGTTAAGGTCTGAGAAATAGAAAAAAAAATAAAAATTGTTTAAATAGACTTAAATAGTGTGGCAAATATTTATCTCGCTTTGCAAATATAGTACATATATTAAATCTAAAGTTTGCTCTAAATCTGTGTAACTAACTAAAAATTCTGTGTTACCCACACTAACATTTCTATGCTTTTATTTTTCATCCCATAACTTTTAAAATGCAAACTATAGCTGTAATAAACTGAACATTGTGTGAAGGTAGTAATGAAATAGAACTTCAACCATTCATTTCCGCTTTCAGGTGGGTAAAATCTTAATAAATATCTTTCTGTTGAACTGTAGAAATAAAGAATGTTTAAAATTTAAAAGTGTTAAGTCAAATGTGTTCCTATATCATGGTTTAACTATTTAGCAGGTCAGAAATGGTTCCCACTGTGATGGTTTTTGCATATTTCGGTAAATGTTTAAACTAATCTTCTAAAGACGCTATAAATTCTGTAGAATATTTATTATTAAGAATGTCCTTTTCAAGAACAGTTCTCAAGATTAAACTCCAAGAAAGGCTTTTTTCTTCGTTTCTCTTGTTAAAATTTGTAAATTTAAAGGATATGCAGCATATAGATGTATGTGAAAATGCCTTCTCAGTATACCATATATCCATGAAGGTGTTTGCATCTTCATATCAGGTTTAATCAAAAGAAGGTCGAGAAACCGTTCTAAAGAGAGCCGTCTACCTTCAGGTGAACTAACGCAAGACCTATTGTATTTCATGTTAAATATAAATTACTGTTTCCGTATGATGGTTTAAGTGACCAGTTTTACTTTGCTTACTATCTAGCGATACCACTAGCAGCTTTTATTTTCTTCACTTAAAATAAATTAATCAATTAATCTTAAGTGAAGGAAATTGATTGACTTATATTAGAATAATGTCGCCCAATTCAATTATTTGCGCCCTTTACTAACAAAAATATCTGTATGAAAAGGATCTTCTGCAACGTATACAAAAAACATTTTAATATAGAAATATCTTTGTGACACCATATATTAGACATTTATTTTCTCTTTAAATAACATGCCGACTACACATATCAACTTTGCATAGAATTATTTAGTATTCACTTAATGTTATTCAAATGCATATACGACATAAGTAATTTATTTTCATACAAGTTGTTTTGCGATTAGTGCGATTGAAGTGGTTCTAATTTTCTTTTTGTTCGTAATGATAACAGAATATATATATATATATATATATAAAAAGAGAGAGAGAGAGAGAAACTTTTCTTTACAAAAGTACGACATATTTATTTTACATATATTTTGAACACGAAATTATATTCGATGAATTAAGCTAAAAAATTGTATTACGAAATATCACTTACTCATGTTAACAATATAAATTGTCTATGATAAGAAAACTGTGATGAAATATGTAGTTGTCTCCAAAGTTTGAAAAAAAAAGCTTCTTTTCCAATATTTTTTGGAGCTACCACTTAGTCTCTTTAATAAATTACTATTTTGTCTTTCCCCATGAGAGAAGCACAGATAGTTGTCTGCATAGATAAATACTGCTAAAAGACTTTTTTATACTAAGTAGGTGCAATTAATTTTCATCCAGGCAATCTGGAGTTTCAGTCAGAATACATTTTTATTGTCTTAAGCCGTATTAATGTTAGAATGTACTAGCAATGGTATTTTGTATACAGCAAAATATTAAATAAAATATTATCTAATATAGATATATTATATGTATATATACAATGCTTTCAATTAATAAAGGTGAAATACTTCAGTAGCACGGTAAAAATGAAAAAAAAAATCAAATGGAGAACAGTTCCGTATTTCACTGTATTTAAATCATTTAAAATATTAAAAATCAATTTATCGCTTGTAGATCATGCTACGAATATAAATTTTTAATAATTTTACAAATAATTCAAAGTCGCAAATGGTTCTTTTTTATAAAACTGAAAAATATAAGTAGAACCAGATATATATAAAAGCTGGAAAACTCGTAAGATACACTCGTGTTCGAAATAATAAGGATTTTTAGATTATCTTTGACGAATTAAGGATTTTTGACGATTATCTTCATAACTACTTGACAGATTTAAATGAAATGTGATATGAACGGAATATTAATGCATTCCTCCGTCCCCTAAAAAATCAACATTCATAATGCACATTCATGATCGTGCGTGGCACTCATCACAGCCGGAAGAGTAGTTACAAAATTGAACCCCAAAATTTGTTAATTAGCATATGGTCCCTTCTAACAAATATAACGTCACATAATGATTTTATGCCGGAAATAAGAGAGTTTATGATTTTCTACATCAATCGGTTCCACTCGTTGAGCAACACAATTTTCAGAACCGGATTTGAACTTTGAAGGGGTTTATGAGTTGCCCTCCCCAGAGCCTCTCAAGCATACTCTGAGACCTGGCTGAGCAATACAAATTACGATTGCTTTCATTTTCCATAATATCGTCGGCCAAGTGATTTCTTTCTGAACGATCCTTGTCGTCCATTAAAATGAAATCAGGACCAAATGCACACCTGAAATTCTAATATAGGACTCAAGGATCTCATCTGTGTCCCTCATACTAGTCACAAAGCCGAAGACATGGAGGGGTGTGCGGACTTCCAAAAAATTTTCTGGCCAGAACATCAAATATGTGCTCCTAGTCGATTAATGGTCGATTTCTTGGACATTGGAGAGCAGACAGTGGATGTCTGTTTCTCTCCGTACGACAATACGTGGAGAATGAGGGATTTGGCTAAACCGGGATTAATCAGAAAATAAATCGGTCGTCCATTGATCCATAATACAACCACTGTGATCTCTTAACCATGTTAAACGGACTGTCCTGTTCATAGAAGTGAGCGAAACTTAAAAGGCAGGTCTTATTTCAAACAGTATTTCTGTCATGAAACCTTCTGTGAGTAGAAACCCTTGAAACTCGACTTCCTGTTAACGCTTATGAGTTAACAGGAAGTGAAGAAGCTATACAAAACCTGTTACGCCTCGTTATAATTGACAAATAACGATCTTTTTTGGCCGTCGTGACTCTTGTACAACCTTGTCCAGGCTTTCTCTCAATGGAGCCAGTATTCTGAAACTATTTCCATAGGTTGATCCCAACTCTGGCCATAAACATTGTTTTAGTGTCCTCACAAATCTGGGACTAGCCTGCTTCTAGCCTCCTCACAATTCGCCATCTCATTTCATCATCTAAATGTTGGTGTTTACTCATTTTGATCTTGGCTGAATTTAACTGCTGGGAAAAAAACACCAAAGAAATTCGGCAAGATGTGCGAGTAAACTAGATGCAGATTTTACCACGCGCGCTTGTAGAGCCTTTTCATCCACTAGCTCTACCTAGATACACATTAACATACGCATTCGACACACAAGACTTGCATCTTTATTTCAAAACGATATCTTTGCATTTCGTTTCGTTCTTTTAGTGAAATTCTACAAAATATAGATATTCTTTTAATTTTGAACAACAGTGGAGCAATAAAATGAACTTATAAGAATATGTATTCTTTTTATGTGTTAGTACTGTTGCAAAATATTATGTATGATATTGAAGGTTTTCCATAAACATAAAATGCTCAGATACGAAGCTTCAGAGAATTTTAAGGGGTTAAAATCGTTATTAGAAGTCGAATTTAATGAAGCTTAAATTTGAGCTCTGAGAGAATTTCAGATATATTTAATTATGCGAACGTTTAAAGTATTCTACATAAGAGTGAAAAATGTACAGTATCGAATATTTCATTAAATTTTCAATAGATTCAGAAGTCTAAACTTCAAGAGATCATTAAGACTTAGCTACTTGCCAAATATTTAATTAAGAGGTTATTAGTCATAACATAAAACGATTTAAAATGAAATGTGAAGTTAATATTGATAATGCTGATAGAAGCGAAAGTGATTGGATTGAAAACGCTAATTTCTGGAGAGCATGTTTACACGTCAAAAAATTTTCAATTTATAATGCATTAATACATAATTGTTCAAAAGTGGGGAATTTCACCCAGTCGTGCGAAAATGTCTACATTTGTTAAGATGTTTTTTTTTTTTTTTTTTTTTTTTTTTTTTCTTTGCTTTTCTGACAATATTTCAAGCTTACATGTTTCGTGCTCTAAATACATTTTATGTATTGCAAAGACAAATGAAAATCAAATAATGCATGCATTTTCAAAAATTTTTACTATTTATTTTCATAGGAAATTTCGTAATAGGTACGTTGACTGAATTTGGTCCTATTATGTCATTATAAGATATAAGTACATAAATCCTTTTTATAGTGCTGCGTGAGTAAAGTTTTAAATACTATTACCAAGTAATAAATCTTAAAAGTATTTAAAAATACTGAATGCACTCTGACTATTTTTTTTTCGATTGATGCTTGGAATCTATTTTTTGCTAACCAGTTTCTAAGTTGGTTAAAACTCCTCTTTTTCAAACCATAGTTTGAGTCAAGAACAATGCTTGAATGTCATTCATTTGCCCACGTTTAGGTTGAGGAAACAACTCCAAAATAACATAGACTCCGTGACTCCGAAATAACATAGCTAGCTAAATCGACCGTAGAATCGGTAATTATGATCATTTGCCTGAAGTTAAAAATAGTAATTGCTCAAACAGAAGTAGATATGAAATTTTTTTTAAAGATATAGTACATTAAACATATGTTAATTTATGTATATTTGTCGCTATTTTCAGTTCAAAAGTCGGTGATACATGTGATATGTATTAAACGTTGTCGAATCGTAATGTGTTAGCTAAAATATCCATGTGATGTCATATGCTTGAATGTGCAACTGTACATTTTGTAATTTCATAGTTTGATGACTCAGTCAAACAAAGATTTACTCACATGTACACTCCCATGCTTTATTTATTTAAATAATGTATCATTTATTAGTTAATTTAATAAAAGAGTAAATCTTAAGAAATGTATGTTATACCTTCATTATTAAATCTAAATACTGGCTGCCTGGAAGAAAAACTTAAATTACTTACTCCTTAATATGAGTATAACTACGGAAATAAGAATTTCAAAAGAAAAATTTGTACAAATTCAAATTATGTAAAGCAGTATTCTGATTTTCTAAACTTCTATAACTAAACGAATGTCCCTCAAAAGTTTTAGAGGATATCTGGCAGCACTTCTCACTTACTAGGACATCTCTAGACTATAAACTTTGTCTTCCAATTACAATCTCGATTGTGTATGAAAAAATTATATAGAACATTCTCTGAAAGGAAAATTTGCATATAAATTACACAAGTTGCTCTATTAACATTCGTAGTGAAAATTAGAAAAGTCCTAACTTTGTAAATACAAATTATGCTGAAGAAAAAACTATCGAAGAAACGAAAGTGAAATTGATATCAATACTTTATTCTGGATAATATGTATCAACTTGTGTCCTTGTTTCGATCACTGTATCTATAACGGTTTCAGGTTGAGTAAGACATGACACACAGTGATTGGAGAACGAAACAAATTATCTCCTTTATACATTTTCATGAATCATATTCAGCGTTCTCAATTCAGATTTTGCTTTAGTTAAAGGTTTCGGTTTTTATTAATATTTATTGAACATCTTTTACTTCAATGATAGAAAAAAAGTCGTATATTTATCGCATTTGCTAGTGCATGGAAGTATAAGTTTTGTACAGGGATTATACTAAAACTCAACCGGGTCACATGAGAGAAATCAATCCCCTTCTTTTTTATTTCAAATCTATTTTTTTACCAGATTTCGAACTTGAAAATAAGAGAATAATTTGCTGTTTTATGAATCAAAACTTGTTTTTTTTAATGAGTTGTAATGTGAGGCACGTAAATTATAATTCTTTCAAAAAAGACAAGTTATTTTTGACAATGCTGTTTCTTTTTCAGTAATTACAAGAAATTAGTGAGTAAAAAATAGTATTGTCAAAGCACGTTTCCGTTATTTTAGAATTGAAGGGTTTTCTAGAAACAGGAGGTAGCTCCATCTTGCTGGAGTTCAGAGTTACATGTTCTATCTTGCATAAAAAAGAAATCTCTTTCACTTGGTACTAAAAGCGTGTATCTCCAATCGTTAGTTTTTGTGTTACTCAAGAGATGAAGCAGCCTTCATTTAGCATTAAGATGTAAATTCGGATCGATTTCAACAACAACAAAAAAAACCCCACAAACAACTTGGTATTTTTGCCACAGAATATGTAGTATGTACTAACATAAAACTGGGAAAAAATTTCGTTCGTTTTCTTAGCATGAGATATTTTAACACGTTTTACTTTCGCAACAGATACTTTTGCATCGCTGATTTCAAATCTGCAATCGGTTTTTCTGTACAATCTAGAGTTTTAATGCAATTTAATAATTTAATCATATAGTCCGCATCAAAAGTTTTGAATATTTGTTTGGGTGACTACTAAATTTTGCCACTTCTCTAATACATACGGAGTACCATCAAGAAGAAGCGCTAATACTTTTTAGTTTGTGATTCGAGAAGGTGAGGTCATGCGTTTTTTTCTCTTAAGTGTTATTTTTAAAGGAGCAAACAAATGCGTCTAGCAGATCTTCACATCAGTTCGATGGGTTCTTCAAGTAAAAGTAGATTTTTGAATAGCTCTTATTAATTTTGTTATACATGTGACTGTTATACACTTGTTCGTTAAAGGCACGATGTGTCTTCTGTTTAGTCACCTTGCCCGACTTCCCGAGAATTTTGGCGTTTTAAAAACGAACAGGGAGAGTGCTTTCATCAAGATATCAAAACGATGGAAGAGGGATACCAAGGGCGCTGAGGCAAACATACGATGTCACACTACTGCTGGAGAATCTAATGAGATTGCCCTCGTCAATTCCACAAACGCAAGAGTCACAAGCGAAGCGCAAATTCTTACCTGAATGGTGCCATTGACTCAAGCCGTTGGAAGTTTTTGCTACTTTCATGACTGCATTCTATTTGTAATATGGATTCATGTACTTTTACACAGTGAGTTTTTTAATATGCTATGGCATAGGCATAGCATAGGCAAAAACTCACTGTGTATGCCTTGGCAAATCCAAGTTATTTTATATGTATAAATATAAACACTTATATTATTTGTAATATTGTACATTCATACAAAAATGAACTAAACTGTACTAAAAATGGCATTTTGAAAAAAAACCTGTAGCTTTCGGAACAAAATTTAATATCAGATTTGAAATCAGCATACCCGAATCAAGTAAGATCAAGTAACTTGTATAAATGAAAAACAAAAATTTTGTTTTCCCAGTGTAATCTAATGTCGTTGGTGAAAATACTTAAGTGGCTCCAAATCTGTGTGGGTATTTTTGTAAAATACGCGCTTACTTGTGTGATATTTAACTATGGCAATTTGCTTAGTTTCCGATGTAAATGAATGTGCATATATTTTTGCAAGTATTTTGTTGAAACGGTAAGAAATATAATTTCAGAAGTCATTCTATCTCACTACAGTCTATTTTTCTATCATGCATGTGCAAACAGAAGTTGTAAAACGAACTTGGCGTATAACGATCAGATAACAGAATACATAGCAATAACGACTCATGAGTTGGTCGCCACCGTGAGATGGTATAAAAAGTATATTGAAAAAAGATGGTGAATCATTATGTGTGTTATTCCTTACTTAGTGGTAGATTGAAGTAATGCAATTAATTGAAATGTTTTTATTGACAAAATTTTCCACCTTTTTCTCAACATTTTCAAGAGAGAAAAATTATTTACCTGAAATTACCGTGTATGGTGCTACGTAATTTTCCTATGTAATATACATTTTGTATAAGTAACTCGACACAAGTTTCTAATGGGTTAGAATCACTTTTCTTTGTTTTGAGCTGTTTACTAAAAATACCTCATTGTGTAGCCACAGCGTTCCTTAAATATACTTTTATTTGCTTCACTAGAGTACTATAACAACCAATATGAGACTTTCAGAAAGATGAATGACATTTCAATGTTTGGAATTTCATCGGACCATGCAGCTCGATTTTAGCAATGACAAATAGCTTTATAAATAAATATAGATTTATTTCTTGAGTTTCAAATTTCACTCTGAGTTTGGTTTAGTGCACTCTTACAAATAAAACTATATAAGTCATCCATCTCCAAATTATTGGTGCAATGGGAGAAATTTATAGGCGATCCAAAGAAATGTATAATGCTTATGATTTTTAAGTTAAGCACTAGTATGATGTATTAATAAAAATGTAAATATAGAGGAGCATAAAAATAAGTTTATTAGTACGTGATAAAATAATATTACTTTTAAATTACACTTTAAATTCATATTAAATAAATCCAATTTTTTTTTTTATTCTTCATTTTTAGCACTGGCAAAAAAAAAAAAAATGAAACAAATTACATAGGATCGACAGTTTAGTATTAATAGTTTTAATAAAGCTTATATTGAAAGTTAAAAGAGCGTTTTGATAAGTTTGTATTTTCGATAAATGTGTGAAAGAGAATTATAGCTAAAATTTTCTTCCATTATTAATTTCGGTGTATGAAATATTTTTTGCCTGTGTTATAAAATATAATATACGTTCAACAATTTTAAAGGTGTACAAAAATTGTGAAAGTGTACCCAATTTTTATAATAAACATAATTCAGTGTTTAGGGATTCTTAAAAATGTATAATTTCAAATGAAAAACGCTATGAAATGCACTAGACCTCAGAGTTAGGTTTTTTCTTACATTTGAAATATCACGAGCCATTATTAGATGTCAAAATATTGGTACACGAAGAAAATATTTTTAGACAATGCCAATATTTAATGAGTGATACCCACAAGAAATACTTCCTATGTGCACTGTTTGTGTATAAATGACTTAAGAGGAAGTCTTGGAAAAAATATCTATCGGATCTGACCCCTTTCACACTCTAAGCATTTCTAGCAAAAATTAAGAATATTGCATGGGTCTGAACTCTGAATAGGCTTTAAATTGTATCGTTTAATATAATGTAACTCTCTCTACAGTCGCTGATACGTCTAATGCCATTGGAAATGCCCTTTAGATCTGCTTCAAGCGTATTGCCATATCCAGGAACTTTCTTGGCCCAAAAGCTTTGTGCCGAGGCTCAGTCTTTGAGCTTTCATATCCTAACAAATTTCTCATATAATTGCCCCTTCACAGAAACTGATTTGAACCGCTGCCTTCGCCGGATGCGGTTGACTTCCCCGGGTCCCGATGCGATTTCTTACATTATGTTACAACGCCTCTCCCGCAATTCACTTCTTAATTTGTTAATGCATATAAAAAAAAATTAGGTAGAACATAATTTCCCAGCTTCCTGACGTAGAAAAATAGTTATTCCCTCCCCTAAACCCGGAAAGGAATCCACCAAGGCTTTGAATTACCATCCGATTGCTCTTATCAGTTGCCTGAATAAATTGCTGGAGCGATTGCTCAGGTATGAACGTCATGATTGAGTAAATTACTTGATATGGGCGTCCTTTCTAGAATCCCAGCTCTACATAATACCCCATCAAAAAAGTTTCCAGCGTGGTCGCAACACAATGAAATACCTTATTTCTCAAGAAAGCAGTATCCGAAAAGCCTTTCTGAAGAAAGCATCTTATAGCAAATATCTTTGACATTCAAAAGAAATACGACAGTACCTGGCAGTACGGAGTTCTACGTTATCTTTACGACCTGCGTGTGCATCTGCCCATTTGCATTCTAAACTTCCTATCAATACAGGAATTCCATGTTCGACTTGTTACCACTGGCTCAGACGTTTATTATTCAGGAAAAAGGTGTCCCGCAGGGAAGTGCACTTACAGAGAGTTACACCATTTTCTCTAAACATCAATGCTCTATTAAACTGTTTACCGTCTCCCGCTCTCCCGTGTCCACCTGTATGACTTGTAGGTTTCCTGCGTAAGCGTTACATTGAACGGCAACTGCAAGTGGCTGTTATCTCTTATGACGACTTAGTGTTTAGAGAATGCTCTTCAGTTTTTGGTTGGAAAAAACCTTTTCCATTCATTTGTGTAAGTTACGAAATTTGCATCCTGGCCCATAGATATTCTTAGGAGATACCGTTAGTATCGGGGTTAGTGGTGTCCGATTCTTCGAGATGATGTTTGATTAGAATCTAACATTTCTTCCACACGTCATGTACTTACCGCAAAAATTTGAATATACCCTCAACTTATTGAAATTACTGTCAAGCACATGCTGTTGTGTTGATCAGTATACTGTGCTCCGTGTTTAATGGGCAGCGATGTTAATGGCTCGGTACGGTTTTCCGTTCTGCACAAACTGGACGTTATTCGCCCTGCGAATATGTTCTGGCGCTTTTCGAAAGTCACCAATTAAAGCTTCAACGCCTTGTGTAGCAAACCGCCTTTATACTCTATTCGCAAGCAATTGTACCTTCAGCTGCTTTTTCGAATCCTTTCCCATCTTGCACACCCACTTTATCCTGCTCTGCTGGACAGTCAGTACGACCGACTCCTCGCAAATCGCCCATTTTGCATACCGCCATTTGGACTAAACACTAGGAATCTCCTCTCTTCGTCACCTCTCTGTGTAGTAGATGTTATGCCACGACCACCTCTCCCTTTTGCACCTTGGCTTAAGATTTCCTTTCTGAGTCCTTTCCAAGGTGTTGTAACGTCCAGTACGAGTCCTGTCGTTCTACGTCAGATTTTTGCTTCGCACCTTGATATGTACTCTATACTGGCGTTTATACTGATAGCTTCAAAATTGAAGACCACAGTAGCTACGCCTAGGTGTGCGGTAGGGACGTAATGAGCTACACTCTTCCCGACTACTTTCCTGTTTTTTATGAGGTGATTGTCGATGTCTACAATGCGCGGTAATGTTCATCCCCCATCACGGTAGTGGTCGTTATATCATATAGACAGATTAGATTGGTATGTTGGTGACCTTGGAGAAAAGATACACCTCCCATTCTCTCACTTCCTACTATCTCTGGTGTATCTGTGTCGTCGCCTCTGTTGTCGTGGTTTCAGCGTCTTATTCTGTTGAGTGCCTGGTCATGTTGGTATACAGGGTAATGAGCTCACTAATACTGTGGCTAAAAGTTCTGTGCTTAATCTTAATCAGTCTGTCACTATGTCTGATTTAAAGCTTGATGTCCGAAAGTTAGAATGACACGAGTAATAGGTTGACTCGAAAGTGCAAGATGTTGATAAGCTACGATAGACGACAGAACCATTCATTCGCTCTTCGCCTTCTGCTCCACTGCGTCGTATTGATGTTATACTCACACGTTTGAGAATTGGACACTGCTTTTTGACACATAAGCATTTGTTAAGGTGTGAGGACGGTCATGTTTGTGAGCACAGTCAGTCTCCACAGTCAGTGCCGCATATCCTGACATCCTGACCAATGTCTCAATCGCAGTATAATAGTTTTTTTTTGGCACATGCTTACCTAATCTCGATGATTTGGTGGGGGTGAAACCCCTCACACCTATCTCTGACTTTTTACACTATACTTGATTAATGCACAACTCAGCTTTCCTTGCTGATTTTACAATTCCATTTTCCCCTTTAAATATGTACTGACCACTTAGGGTTACGAGGTTCTTTCTGCTCTCGTTTAACTATCATCTTGTGCTTCGCGCTTTATGTCCTATTGCGGACCTCTTGCCATTAAACCCCATTCAACCAAAAAACCGAATCGAAAACTTGTTTAAGTTAAGGATACTATTTTTAGGTTTATAAGCATTTAAATGTTATTAAATACGATACATATCAAAACAAAAATAATTATTTCATATTTAATTTATCTGTGTATTTGCAACATTTTCAAAATTATTGAACAGCATAAAATCAGAGTGAATGTTTGCGTTATACGTGCAAAATGATGTGCATGTTCTTTGTTCAGTTGAACTTAATTTACTTATTTGTATATACCCATGCAGCCCAACCAAGTCCTTCGGACGTCTATTAATTTTTAGAGAACACCACTGAGCTTTCTCTGGACGCTAACAGACGTTCATAAAACTTGTTGCACATTTTGGGTCTGAACCTTTTTAGCGTTATAAATCTCAAGTTTTGTTAATCCTATGGTTTTACTTCTCAGACAGTCTATGTGTGAGTTAAAAATCCAACGATTCATTTCCATAAAAACACTAATT
Source organism: Cheiracanthium punctorium (assembly GCA_038373885.1). Classification (NCBI taxonomy): domain Eukaryota; kingdom Metazoa; phylum Arthropoda; class Arachnida; order Araneae; family Cheiracanthiidae; genus Cheiracanthium; species Cheiracanthium punctorium. Next base: position 47,484 of record JAWZYV010012397.1, on the reverse strand, counting down.
AATTCTTTTTGCTAATATTTGAAGAGATGCTCAGTCTTGAAAAAATAATAGCTCTTGCTTCTTGGAATCTCGGTGGTAAAACAGAAGGAGTTGCTTGAGACTTACCATCGAAGATATGGGAAAGATCGACCAACAAGAGCTGTCTGGATTCTTTTGAATTAATTCAGACAAACCATTAGTGCATTGAATGAGGAACATCCTGAGTACTGATCGGCGTGTGACCATTTTCTTGAAAATTAATCTTTACTTTCGGAAAACCTTACATATTGAAAAATTCTTTAAATATTTCTGAGGTCACCACTATCAGTAGAATGAGATTTTACTCGAATTATGCATACAGAGAGCATAGAGCTTTTAACTTGAATTTCAGTGATGCTCCTTTCTATGCCTACTGAAATAAATAACACTGGAATAAAATTCATTTTGGGTACGTCAATAAAATACTTGGCATATAAATTAATTGTATAGTAAAGATAGCAATGTAAATATTTTATACCAAATAATTCAATTTTATTTTTGAATATGAAAGGAAATATATTGCTACTTAGTTTTCCACTCTGCAAGCTGTACTAGAAGCCAGCAGTTGAGTTATATATACATTGTCCTAATTGTGATTTCAAAGTTATTTCCTTTCGAAAGCAAATACACATAAAAAAGCAATCTGAGCAAACTGATTTCTTTGACATGCTCAAAAATTTCGAATTACTGCAACATCCAGTTTCGTAATAAATTTTCTTTTTATGACCTAAGAATGAATACTACTTCCATTTCTTTTAGCTCAAACAAAGCATTTTAAACAACTCATCTTAGGAAGGGAAAGTATTGATCAGAGATTTTTCTTTTATAAAGAAATACTTCGAAAAAATATTTTTCTTTTTCTTTATTTGTCGGGAATAAATAAACATTTTAGTATAAATAAATTTTCCGTTTTACTGCACTTCACCGTATTTTAAGAAACGTGAGGAAATAAACAGCGTTATAAACATAGAGTTTCTTTTTACTTCTTTGCTGATAGATCTTATTTGACAAAATCTATTTTAAGTTCAAGAACAAGCAAAAACAAAGTATTTCGATGCCACTTTAAAATTCGTGAATTGTAAATTTAACATTATGTTGCTTACAGTATTAAACGTTATCACTAAATTCGATGACTTCAAATCTTGGTAGAAAATTAATATGACTAAATGCTTCTTTTATTTTTAAGCACATTGCTTTAGTTTTCCAGCGCTCAATAACGAACATTAAAAAAAAATTGCACTAATCTAAAGTTTACAAGACTCAAAACAATAGTCAGTTCTAAGGAGTGAAATAGTGAGACAATTCATTCTATGTGTAGTGGTGTGAATATGTTCAACTCTTAAAAGTGTAATATTATTCCTGTTAACCAAAATATTTCCAAATGAGTAAAGTAGTTATTCATGTTGTTGTTGTTGTTGTCGTGTCCATGATAGACGACGCTATCCATGGAAAGAGGGGTGCCAGTGCCCCCGAGGAGGTTGGACTTCTACTTGTTGGTCCCTAATTTTGAACCGATTCCAGATGAGGGACCAACTACAACCTGAAATCGGCACCCCCAGAGGTATGTTATTCATGTTACTAAGGTGTAATACTTGCTCATTGAGGCGTGGCGGCAATTTTATTCTTTAGAAATGATTATTCACTCCTTTTTGTAGAGTTGAAATTTTTGAATGTAATTTTTCATATTCTATATTTATATTCTACCTGGTCATTGCATGTTTAGTTTCAGTCCACTGGGTAAGAGGTTCAAATTTCAGATTTGATTCTAAATGCTGTAGGCTTTGGTTTCATTAGTTCTATGTGTTTTAAACGGATTTAAGATGATAAAATTAACATAATTCACACGTTTTGATGCTTTTTGTCAGTGAATCGAATTATATCATGATCTGATAATGGAGTCCATCAGATAGGTTTGAATCATTTGATATTATTGAAATGTATGTATTTTTAAATGTATGTATTCCTAATGCACATTTTAAATTGCGAAATCCAATTCTCTTTTCCCTCTTTGAAAATTAGTTATAATTCCACCTCTATGCATACATTTATGAGATATATGACGCTTAGGCCTCCTAAGTCTCCTTCTCCGATTTTACCAATAAAACAATTTTTGGTAAATTGTTCATCAAACGAATTACTGGTTTACTTTTTTACAAAATCCTTTCACATTAACATCATCAGGAGAAAATTAAAGTTATTTGTCAGAAAGTAAATATATGATCAGTAAAAAATGTAAATATATATCGGTTGCCAAATGTAGATAGTGGTGCAAATAATATTGGCACATAATAATCTAAACGCTTTTTTCAAGATTATTGCATGTCATTAAATCTGATTTTGCAAATGCTCATAACGCTTCTGTCAACTAAACATGGAAACCTGTTTCATAACGAGAGATGACTGCTTTAAAAATGAAAACTATAACTAATAAACCTTATAACCTTATATTCCTACTTTTTAAATAAACCCTCCCTTTCTATACACATGGCTGTCATTAACTTAAAAAGGCGTATGTAAATATTTGAGAATCTCAGACAAATGGTAAATGAATATGACGTCAAGCCACTTTTAATATCATTCAAAAGTACATAACAGGAAGGTGACAAATAACTTGTATTAAAAAGAGCACTTAAATGTCTTCAACTTCCTTGGAATGGTATTTTTTTCTGTTTTTATATGCAATAAAATTTTATTTCTGCGCTGGTGTTTCAAAGCATACAAATTAAGGGACTTTACTTCACTATTGTTCAGTTTAGAAGAAAATTTTAGTTGTTTTCACTTTTCATGGCAATAAATTTGTAGAATGTGTTTATTTCTGATGCAGACAGTTTCAGATGTATGTTTTAATCGTCACTTTGATATATTTTTTATAGTTTCTATGCCGAAGGTTATCGCATGAATTTTAGAATTATAAGTATTTTGTTTATTATTAGTTGATGGTCTTTGCGTGAAATTAGTTTTTAAAGTTATGATCCGATGAAATTTAAATAAAAGTTAAAAATGTCATCCACGTAAAGAAAAAGATGATGTGGAAAATAAAGATCAGTCAAATTAGGTAAGCAGGTGCATTTTTGGGGGGTTTTTGTTTGTTGATACAGTATGAATTACCATTCTGCATTGTGAAACATTAACAACGGTTGGGTAAGAGATTTGAACTCTGTATTGCATTCACAAAAATATGCAAAAGCAAAGTTCTTATCTACATCATTTAATTTTTTTGCTTCTACTTTTGATTCTTTTGTCCTTTGAAAAATTAACCTTAAAACTCATTTAGTTCCCAAAACTCATAATTATAGAAAAATATATTGTTTTCCCAGAAGAAGGGCATCATCACAGCTCAAAAGAAATTTATGACCATATTCACCCAATTATTAAACCCGCAGGTTAACTCAACATACCCATTTCCTTCTAAAGTTAGCAATGAAAATGGTAATCACAATGCCAAATACAAGGGTTACCATGACATTTGACAAATACGATTTCCTCGATGTTTCTAAAAGTTGAACCAAGAGTTCAGGTTTCCTGATTCGAGCAGTCATGGCGTTTGATGAATAGCACTATTAGAGTTTCGCAACTTTTTCTGCCAGTCCTTCTTCTTTTAGTTTACGGATATATTTTAAAAAGTGTTGTCAAAGCATTTAGCTTCCAAATGCAAGATTTTGACGCCGGTGCTTTCGTGCAATTTGAAGGTGAAACGCTTGACGAAGATGACTTAAATGCAAAGCGCTTAGATCAGATACAGTTCAGCGACTATAGCACATATCCAAAAGTGGTTTAAACCTATCTATCGAGTCGGAAGCATACGCTTGACACATGCCAGAATATATTAAAAACACTGCTGAAAATGTTTCTCGATCGTCAACTTTGGCATCTTTTAATGAAATTTCTTCACGCTTATCTTTTTACTGTCCTTACATATATTTTCTTTTTCATTTGCATACAGCTTCATGAAAATTACTTTTTGATAGGGGCTATAGGGTAACGATGGATATTTAAAAGAAGGCTTTTAAAAGAGTTTCATTTATACGTCATCGTTTATTAATTGCATAAGACAAGATCTCAAAATTGTTTTTATATACATGATAGTCACTTACAGAATAGAGATGAAAAATATACAAGAAGGAATGAATAAAACTTCTTTTTCGGAAAAATTCGATCGAAATACCAATTGACAAAAAATAAGTGTGGAAATCCGGTTATTTTCAGTGGTCATTAGGGGGAAAGATTTGTCCTGAAGCGATCTGAGTGAATTGTGTTATTTGCACAGATTTTTTTTTCTCTTACGCAATGAAATTAACAATACATGCAGGATTTGAAAGGATATGGTTACGATCGATTGAGGGGCAATTGTCTCGAAAAGACTGTCGTATTTCACAGAAATTTTTTTGTTCGGTGTTTAAAAAATTTTGATGTGGCGAACTCAGTATGTGTTTTTCATATAACCTAAGTTAAACTTTTAATAAGTTTAATAATTTAATAATAAGACTAATTTTCATTAAAAAAACATCGCGTAATATGTGTAATATAAATTAGAAACTAAAAAAATACAATCAAAATATTCATGAAATATTTATCAATAATTACTATGAAAAATTGTAAATTGCACAAACAGGCAATCAAGTACCACAGTATTGTGGGATGATCCTTTATTAACCCTTAAATTGTCTAAATACAGAGTAGGAGATATATTCTTACCAGTCCCTAAAATATTATAATATACCAGTCCCTAAAATATTATAATAATAATAATCTCTACTGTCAGTTGTTAAATTATTATTACCAAACATTATACAGTGTTTTAAAAGATAATCTAAATTAAAGTCTGTACAAAGAAAAAGAAACTGCTACGATATCGGAAGAGTGCAAAAACATTAAGATAAAAATAGTCAAGTACACCATATCATCAGCTATTAATACGCATAGTGTAAGTAAATATTAAGTTCCAACGCATTGCCATAATATACCAGTTAATACTGTTGCTGTGAGAATAGGGTCTCACCAAGGATAGATTAATGCCATATGCCAATTCTATAAATTTGTATTTAACATTGGTTGTTGTGGAAATATTGTTTTAAATTTAAAGAAGAACATTTAAAAGTAATGATAACATCTGAACATAATAACCATAATTAACCTAATACTAGACTGTAACGAAAGTTTCCCACCACAGCAAATATCGTCAGGGCAAAGAGTTCGCGTTTTCATTTTGGCATTTGAAAAAAAGAGGCTTATTTTATAAGTGTGTTGTGAAATCTGTAAAAAAAAAAATTGTGATCACTAAGCACAAGGTGTCTGAAATGGAACTATCACGCTACCAGATTGGAACCATTATTTACTTCCAGTTTTGTTGCAAAACGTCAGCTACAGAATGCCAACAAATAATGTGTACAGCTTTAGGTACTACTGTTTTATCTTATGACACTGTGAAGGTTTGGTATCGAAAGTTCAGAAACAAGGACTATGACATTCAAGAAGCAGGCCGCTCTGTTTGGCCTACTGATGTTGATGAAGTCCGCCTGCGAGTACTTGTGGAAGAAGATCAGTATTCATCCACTCCAGAGCTAGCCAATGAAACATTGTAAAATAGCCTATGCTATTTTACAATGTTTCATTTATCTCCCCTCAACATAATATCAAGTGATCATTACATTCTTTAATTACAAAAAAAAAAAACCTACTTTTTTTCATTGCTGTTATTTACTCGAGCACATTTTCACATGTTTACTCTCTTGGCGTATGCATAAATACCGTGTCATATTACAGACTCCATTTATTTAATCTTTCAAAATATGAACTAACCCCAAATTTATTTTACAAACTCACCTTTCCCAACCCCCAGATAACAAAACAAAGCAAAATAGAAACGGGTCTCGATTTCTGTGAGGTAAAGGCCGTTTAGGGAAAAAAAAGGAAAGAAAAACTTGAAGAAAAAGAGAAAATGATGTTAAACTCGTGTATGGTTCAGCAAACATATCCATTCCTCTACTTCCCAAAGAAAAAAGCGGACGATAAGGCATCAAAGATGTATAAAGAAACTAAAAAAATCTCACAAAGTCCTTCTAAAATGCTTTCAAGAAATAGTATTGTATCGGCGCCTTAAAATGAAGTCAAGAGAAAATGTAAAAAGTACCATCTTGCTCCTCGAACAAAAAAATGTATAAAAAAATAAACAAGACTTTGCTTGTAACATCTGTATATTCTATCCATCACTGTCTAAATAGAACTTTTGCTCGCATAGAATGTTTTCTTTTGAATTATGTCACGTTATACCACGTGAGTGATTTAGATTGAACCAGGAGATTGTGACAAGGTAATATCGATGATTATGTGGGTATTTTGTGCTTTCCCCAGCGAAAAATGTTCCCTTCCAGCTTGAAGGAGCACACAAATTTTTAAAATATTCCATATAAATATTTATAGACAGCAAAAATGAATATCTTGGATTCAAAACCATCATGAGTCGAAACATTAAATTAGGACATGATGCTATGTTGCTGTTTCATAATATTCACAGATCATATTTGATTCCTTAGTACATGAATGTCAAAAAATAATATTTTATAGGTACATTTAGAGAAAACACAAGAGAATGTTTACTTATCTTTTCCAATATATAGATATTGTTTTATCTGATTGACTGTGAATTCTTGCTATCAGTAATTATAAGTATTGCTGTTGACAAGATGTACAATAATTATGCGTCATACCTATGACTGCCGAAATGGCATAGAAACCATCATAGTGTCTCGCATTATTTTGATTTATTTAACAGTATTAACAGTTTAATTTTATTTTCAATCAGAGGACGGCGGAAGGTAAAGGATTCAGTAAGACTATCCTTGATTTTCTGGTTCGAAAACACGGTTGCCGGATTTATCATGTAGTTTTTCAACTCTAAATTACGGCAATATGTATCTTTAACTAGATTTAACATCAATTAATTACTCTGTATTGAAACTTTCTTTACACGTGTACTTTTAAACGATAGTTGCAAACATTTTCCGCATTTTATTACTTTTGGAAATACGGAAAAATGTTTTCCTTTCAATTAAGATAAAATATATTTTAATCTGAAACATAACACACAATGAATTATTGCAGACTAATTTCATGGAAATCTATGAACTGAAATAAGTGTTTTATTAATGTCTCAATATTTTAAATATTTAATTAGTACATGTAAAGAAAAAGCACTTCCTTGTACATCAACAGCTTAAATGTCGTCTTGATAACACTTGAACTGAAGAATCAGTTGCACTGTAGTTTTTTTTACATAAAATTAAGACTTTACAGCGGTTGAGTTCAGTATTAGAAGGTGTTATTTCGAGCTCACAAAATATATTTGGTACTGCGCGGCTCTTTTGTGTTTCAGACTATATCAGTCTGAAATTTATTTTTCTTTCCATATTATCGTTCTATTTTATATGATTTTAAAATCATCGCTCCTCCAAAAGTCTATTTTATTTTATATGGTTTCTTTTTATATCGTAATTTAATGTCGACTATGTTTATTATCAATTAATTGTGCTGATTAGAATTGAAAAGTAAATAATGGGCAGTTTATGCCTTTAGCATGCTTTTACGTCTAACTTATCGAGATGAAAATATGATTTATTGTCTGATTGCTTCACTATAGACAGCTTTGTTTTCATGAAAAAATATTTCTTTTTTAATTTAAGAAGCTCTCCTTATTAACCGATTATTGTTATGCACTCTGCAAATAAAATCTTAATGCGTATAATATCATACTCTTCAGAAATGAGTAGTAAATTTAAGAATTTTTATATTTATAAAATTTCGGTGGCATCTAAGTTCAGAAAGAAGATCGGCGACAGAGGAATTTCCAATTTGATCGACAGTTCCTAAATATCTTATGAATACATCAGCGTAAATTACACGTCAAAATGTGAGGGTCCGTATGTCCAGCTGTCTGATGATTGACATGGAAAGTCGATAGTTATAGGAACTGATTCTGTCCTTATGATACAGCTCCAACTTGAGAAAGGATTTGAAAATTAGTATCTTTAGAAATATCATTGCAATCTTCATTATATATTTTTAAAATGTTTCTAGAATTTATTCGTAAATTTAACAGAGCGCAATAGATTTTAGAGACAGTAGAATTTTCTCTTGAAACAACGCTTTCAAAAGTTATGATAAACTGAAAAATCTAAAATATATACATACAAATCAGTATTCTTCTTCAAATTCTCAGTAGTAGTATAAAAAACAGTGTATACTTTTGTAGAATGCCAGTTAAAAAGAAAATGTTTTAAAATTAATTTTTTTGTAACATAAAATTTATTTAATTATTATTTTCTAGTTCAACTGAATAGAATATTTGCAGTAAACACAACGCAAAACATTCATTAGAGACAATTTGGTAACACGAGGAAACGAAATGAAACACCAAAATATCTCAAACTGTTACTTAACATGATTTTATTTAAAAGAACTTACAAACGTATAATTAAAACTACTGCTACTTAATATTTAATAGGCTTTTTCCAGAAAAATGCAAAAAATTCCTTCTTTAAGAGAACAGCTGTTATATTTTACGTTTGATTTAATCCGCAAGTGTGCGCTTTAAACTTACATGGACCTAAAATGCATAGATTTCACAAGTAAAAACTTGAGAAACATATAATATCTGATATTCATTTAATACTTAGGCTCAGGTTATTTTTTCCATTAGATTATAATTTATAACAACCAATTTCCAGTAAGAAGCACAATTTAATTTTTCCTTCAACGCCTATACTTGTGATATCACCCTGGGAGGACCAAAAAAAAAAAAAAAAAAAATCTGAAGAAAGGTAAAAAGCGCTTGAATAAACTAAAAAACTATTCAACAACATACCCAAAAATCCCAGAATCGACTTTCCATTAAAAAAATTTTTGGCGAAACGTTTCAATAAAATTCAAATATCTTCCATAATGTAAACAGTCAGAAATATATTAGCTGATTCGGGTCATATATATCATTGGATTTCAGGCGGTGGAGTTTGGCCTCTTTTCAACTGTTCCTTTAGGTACACCCGCTTAAAGATTTTACGGCTTTCAAATTTATGAGTCCGGTTTTAACAATTTTGTTCAGAATATTTCTAGGGAGAAAAAAGATTCTGAATTTCTTGGAAGGGAACAACGCAATCCAGTTGGAATTCACGCTGAATAGAAGCATTTATTTCGCGGATTCTATTCTATTGACTCAAACGTACAACGGCTTTCAAAAAATCATCATTTCTCAGTGTTCCCATGCGCCCTGTTATAAGCCTCATGGAAATAAAAATATAAATATCGGATATAAAAGTAATGTCTGGGATATGGAGAGTTTTATTTAACACGTATGAATTGTATCCGGCCTCCAATGACTCGTTCCTTATATTTCCATTTGTCCCCGTTGAAAGACTTAAATGTGATTTACGTTATACCTACTTTGTCAATTGCCAAAACAGCCAGTTGCTCAAACGGAGGTCTGATAGCTAAACGTTTTGAGAAAGACGGCTTTTATTCCTAGACTATTTTCGTAATTTCAGTCAAAAATTTACTGAAGCTGAATTTTACTTTTGCAGTTTCAGCTCACGGAGTTTATCTCTTATAAGTCTGACTGATTAGCTGAATTTATTCTCTTAACTTATGATGCGAATTCGCAGCAATATTTTAAAAACATATTAGTGTTTGTCCTGTGTTGTTACTCAAATCATTAATAACAATTATTGTGAAAGTTTCATGTTGACATTATTTAATAGCGTTTATTAAATTTAATTTGATGCATTAAAATGTAGCTTTTTACTTTTTCAGATTTTCCAAGATGTTAAATAGAATACAGTTGTTTTGTTTTAAATTGTTACTACCATTAATAAAAACTGGACTTTTTACCAAAATGTTTTAATGGTATTACTTACACTCCTTCCAACGTCTCATACATGTAATGTTTTAGCAATTTAAACTGAGCATTGAGATAACAGCGTGTCAATGTAATATTTGAAAAAAGTTGAGATAATATCAAATATATATAGTGGTGTTTACTTTATAGCATACACAATTAACTGAATAAACTGCAGCTTTTATAATAAACATATTGCAAACTTTAAGGCTTGATAATTAATTACTACCTTTATTACTGCAGCATCCACATGTAATGAACAGTGTGTGCTTGATGAAAGAATTTCGACAATACATGATCTAATAATTGAGCTGTACAAAAAATTTAACTTTAAAAATCACGTTAAAAAGTTTAAAATGAATGTTACTTGAGTTTAAAAAATAGGCTGGACAATTAAATTATTAAATTGCTCCAGATTCATTTATGCTCTTTTACTTATACGATTAATGATAGGATGAGGAAAAATTCCGATTCCGTAGAAATTAAAAGTTTATAAAAACCTGAAAAATATCCAAAATAAAAAAACTGTGTAAGTCAGTACTATCTGTCGGATAACACCCCCCCACCTCGCCTGTTTTCATAAACTTTGCTGTGCCCTTGTGATGAGAAAAAGTTTATAATTCGGTTATTTTTCCGGTTTTATAAAATTTTACAGTTCTATGGATTCACTGCCGGCGCTGTATTTTGTCATGGAACATAAAATCATCATATTATGCAAGTTCATTCAGATAAATATTTTGTTGATTATATTTTTTTTTATTTGCAGGTATTAAATTATTCTCGTGTTTTCAATACATTAATTACTAAATTTACATCTGTTTTACTTATTAAGAAAAACTACACTTAAATTTACTGTGTTAATGCACTTTAGAAAACTTATTTAAATTAAACTGACAATTTTTAATGAAATATATATTTATGAGGAGTAATGATATCTGATTTTTCAATTACTTTTTCAAAACAGGAGTTAAAAAGTAAAAATCAATCTGCTTTTCTCGGAGAATTCCAAAGTAAAGGAATCCGAAAAATGTCTGATATTCTTAGAAGTCATTTTCAAATATTTTCTCTTCCAATTACACAATTCTCTGAAATTTTATGATAAAAAATACCATTGCTTCAAAGGTCAGTGCTTAGAGTAGACCAGATATTGTTAAATCGGGGTATGAAGCTGGAAAAAGTATTTTAAAAAACTTTTTTTAAACGATCAGTTCCTGCTGACAGCTATACTTAGCCTTTTCATAAGCTTCTTTACGAAAAATGCAACAATAAATCACATTTTCTTGAAATTTCAGCCGAAACTATCTAAAAAGAATGTTTTATTTCAGAAGATAACGATTCCAGTTGAAAGACAAACCTCCACCCTTTCAACAAGTGAATGCGTTTAAGTAAAAATGAGTTTAAATATTTGCAAAACGTGGAATACACCGAATTTGTCTTTTTTAAGCGCCTGAGATTTTATTTTGGATTTTTTCGTTAAGAGTGCTGTCGGAGAATTCCTTAAACGTTTTAGAAACAAAAATGATAAAGCTCGATCATTTTTTCGTAATTGCGGATAACAAACAACTTAACAATTTCTTGACCACTACCATTTTAAAGTCTATCTCCGACTGAATTTCACACAAAATCACGTTTTTGAAAGTTTGTATGTACATGTCGTTGTTGAAGTTGGGTGGGTATTTGTTGGTGGTGGTGAAAGATTTTCAGTTTTTTTTTCTGAATGGTGCAAACTAACATAAATAGATTAATTTACCCTATGTTTTACTGATCATCCAGTTTATACCAAAACGAGCTATCTGAGAACTATTTCACCTAACTCATACACGCCTAGTATTTATTATTTTTTTAATATTATAGGAAGGATGAGATAATTATTTTCGTAGGATTGAACTATGCCACACCGATCATATTTACAGAAATATAATAATTCTTCAAATGTATTATTTTTGTTAGATTTTGCATTTGAAATATATTTTAAAGAATTTTTTTTACTTTAAAGATCGCATCACTAAAAGACGGATGGTTAGATACTTTTAAATGTGAATACTTCACATTAGCAGCTATACGCAATTTTACCTTTAAAATTGATTTAATTCATGTGCTTTGAAAAGATTTTTTGTTCCGCAATATTTGTAGTACTTTTACTAGTAGATGCAGTAATTTTGCATTTCAAAACAACCAACTGCCTTACTTTTTTAAAATAGTCCATTGTAAATTATATAAGTGCTTCTTTTTAATACTTTATCCCATTACGTAAAAGTGGAAAAGTTGAACACTCACTTCACTTCCACTATTCCTTCTCGATTTCCTTCTATTTTTCTGAAAATAACCTTTCAGTGAATGTTTACACAAATTCTGCATCACTGGTCTCTGTGAAGCACTTATTTTAACAGAATGGACTTATTTTATCACTAAATAATGTACAATGGTAACAAAAATACTCTTTAGTTACTTAACCATTCTCTATCAAAGTTTTAAACATAAGAATATATAACACATCACTGAAAATGCTGCATGTTTTCAACTTTTGGGCATAAACATATCCAACTGAGCCCCTATTTGTTTTGTTTTAATTTTTCGGTTTAAACGAACATGTAGGGGAGACCGGGGTACAGTGAATCAATTTTTAGATTTTTAAATATAATTCTAAAAATACTTTAAATCAGATAACAAAACAGTTTATGTTTTTCTTATATATTGGCTACCTTAATTAATTTTAGTTCAATTCTAAGAAAAGTACTTTTACAAGAAACCATTTTTCTTAAGTACTTCTTGATGACCCACTGTACCTCATAAAGGGGCACACTGGGTAAACAAATGGGGTACAGTGAGTCAGTTAATGAGAAACACAATAAAAACAAATTTCTTTCACTTGATAGTGAATAATTTAAAACCTTTTTATTGTCTGACAATAATAAGTTAAATATTAAAGTAGCTCAACGTTCTTTTTTATAAGGTAAATGCGAATTTTATGGTTCTAAAATATACACACACTAAATTATGTTAATAAAATTAAAGAAAAAGGTTTTAGCTAGATAATATCCCTTTGAGTCGTATTAAGTTTACAACATTTTAGCTATATGGTTATTTTTAAGACATTAAATCAAAAAACTGTTATTTTACAATAATTATTGGGCATTATATGACTGAAAATCTACAATCAAATTCAACTTTGTCACTATTTTGTTGGTTCCTTGCAATACATTTGGCTTTGGTAACTTTCGCATATTATCTTTACTTTGTTGTGTTAATGTCTGCCTCATCAAAGATAAGTTCATAACCTGACTGAATTCCTTTCTTGTAGTGCACTTCAAATTCATTTTCATTTTTGCCTAAAACTTTTGTAACATACATACTGTTTAAAACTGCATATTTTCTTGCCGAACACCTTGAATATTACGAAATCCCAAACGTCAACATCAATTTCTTCGGCCCTAACGTCCTAATATTAGAACATCCCTTTGCATTACTCCATATTCTTCATTTTCAAGAATTTTAACGCCAAAACCTAGTGTCCTACTAATAATACATGAAAGATTAACAGAACGTTTTCATTTTTGCTCTGCAGATGGCAAAAAATCTCCAGCAGAGAAGGTAAGGGACGTGTCAAGCCATTTAAAGCCAAAAGTTAAATGCATCTTTATGAATGCATGCAATCATAGTGCATGAGAAGTGTGAAGTATTTTCATATTTTCACGCACAAAGAAATTGTTTCAAAAGGTTTCATACAAAATAACTCTAATTTTTTTTTTCTGAGTTTGCTTAGTTATAACCTCGTATCCTATTATTAGAACATTTTTTAATTCGTTTGACAATTGGCTAAATGTTAGAATATTTCATATTTGAGATACTTACATATAGTGAAGCACATGCAACCCCTCATGCATTTTTATCTGCTCTATTCAATAATCACAGGGCCTAAGGTGTTAAAATCTTCTATATCTTAATTCCAAATCCTCAAAGTCAGATTCACGAAGATTCTTTTCATTCTTCATCTTCTTCAGTTGAGCTATTCCTGTAGTTGCTTGCCATTTTTTTTCTCTCCTGCTTTATATCATTAAGTCTTTCAGACATTTTTTTTTCAAACATCTCATTTTGGATTGTGATTTTCACAGGTGTATCTGTAAGAATTTCTGATTTTTGTAGGTTGCCTTTCAGTTTTTTCTCTTTTGCATGAAAGATAGGAAAATGCTTTTACCATCTCTGGTGTTATTATTATTATTAATATTTACATAATTTCTTGAGAAACTGATGTGGCTAGTGTGGAAGATTTATTTACGTAAATTTGGATCATCCAAACAATTAAAAGCAAGTAACTTGCAGAAAGACGATAAATATATAAATGGGGACATAATGGGTCACTGACCCACTGTACCCCATTTCAGGTGGCCCAGTATATCCCATATGAACGAATATATCATTTTTCACCTCAAAATTCCAAATCTTTAAAATATTCATTTTAGTACAACAAAATAGAAAAGAAGGTAATTTAGAGTATATGAACATACCACATAACTCATATTTACTTGACAAAGTCATTTCCTTCAAATTTCATGCAGATGATTAGAAAACAAAATGGCTCTTTCTTCCCGCCACAATCAAACTGATATGTTTAATTTTTTCCACAGAGTTAAGTTGTTTGATACCTACCTTAACTAATTGTCTCATTTCAAAGCTATTTACTGAACCACGAATATCTTCAATGACCCACTGTACCCCGTTCTCCCCTATGTTCTAGTATGATGAACTTGCTTTAAAATACCAAATTTACAGTTATTTCGTTGAAGTTGTATTTTATCCTCTATACAGCATGTCTCAGTGTAACTTTTTAGAACTTGTAGAAGGGGTAGAGTGCATCCCGATGACTCGGAATCATAGCATTACAAGATCCGAAATGCTTTCCTTGCAAGATGGCGTACACAGAAACATCAGAAATAAAAGAAGCCACGTGAGTGAATAATTATTTTAGCAGTAAATTTACCTGGAACAAAAATAACTTGGGTCAAAGGTAGTGCGTAGTAATCTTTTGTCCAGTGACTTCATTGCAATCTTCCCACCTATGGCTCATGGCAATTGAAATATTCTGCAGTATTCCAAGAACATCTCGAATTTTCCTGTCAGTTCCTACGATTCGTGTAAGCTCGGCGTTGTCAACGGGGTCGTTGTCGGCGTTGTCATAATCCAACGTCTTCATGTGCCGTTATTAAGAGAATTCAAGATACGATACGTCTGATGATCGGAATCATATAGCAGTACAAAGTCCGAAATTCTTTCCTCGCAAGATGGCGTGCGGCCAGTGCACCGGACCAAAACGTCCAATTCACTGATGGCTAAATGATACGTCTAGGTGGTTACGAATTTTTCGGTTGAAATGGACAGAGGTGCCATAGTGTTGGAACGTCATTGTCTGTTGCATCGATACAGTAATCTGTTCGTCGCCAAAAATTTGTTGCAATGCCTGCTACATCACGATCAAGGTAGTGAGCACCGTTTAGACGAAAAAGGTAAGGTTCAAGGAGAAGATGCCCCACAATGCCATCCCAACAAGCTTCACGCTCTTATAATTAACCACCCTGCTAATTATGTGTTTTCATGCGAAATGACGATTCCTTGCAAGAATGGTCGCGCAAAAGCCATTTTATGAGTCTAAAAAGCATTTCAGACACTGAATTTGTACATCATTCCGAGTTACCCGGATGCACCTTATAACTTCTAGAAATTCTGAAACGTTATACTGAGTATTACAAACGTTTTGCTTCTAGCCTTATTTTTCATACTTTAACTCACGTTATTAGCGCATCAAGATTCTATACTTTCTGATTTAAAAAAAATAAGTAAACTACCTTTATAACAAATTATACTTTCATACAGTGTAAAATTTCTATTGAAAATATGTTCATACATATTTTTAAAGAAAATCAGTTCAGGAGGACATTTCATCCAATTCTGTAGCTTTCACCTACCAAACATTCCGAACAAACAAAAGCAAAAGTACACTGATCTTTGAAAGCAGGAAAAGTTTGCAAGCTAAAGGGCTCAACTAAACATTTTCAATATACGAAAATCTAAGTTACAGAAAGCGCACGCTCTCCAAAGAAATAAAGATTCATTTTTAAATATTTATTAATCATTCATTCAATAAAAATCCGAGAGTAGCTTTCGCTTTTACCGGCACTTTTAGGGAAAGAGTATTTTCAAAGCATGCCGACAGCAATCCTTTTTAGAAACTAGTATTTAACGGCAAGAGGGAAAGACAGCCTATCAAAAACAGGAGCTGGCGACCGTCCAATTCATTTTACAGCACGCGTTTTACATTGTGTAAGCAAATTACACGCTCTACTCTTCCTCAGGAAACAATTTACACTTGGGAGATTTAATTCATTTATTGTTTTTTCCATGAATTACTCGGTCATTTAATGTCTCCCCTAACTGAAATTTCATTTCGTGAAATATATATACATTCCTTTTTTATTTTGTCTTTTTTTTCGAGAATTCCTTTTCCGGACAAAGAATGGAAAGTCTGATAGCGCGTGGTCTTTGTTTCAACCTATTATTAAAAAGCTGACATTGGAAAATAAAAATATTTTTAATGTATTCTTTTTGAATTGAGTTCTATTCAGCTTTGCTTAACATAAAATGTTTTTACATAGCAAATAGCCAACTTTTGTTACATATATCATTTTTATTTTTTAAAATGACATAGATAATTTGTCGTTTTTATGACGCAATAAATGTAAGTGAATGTCATCTTATTCATATAAAGGTAGTTGAATTTATTAAGAGATGGAAATTTAATATATCCTTTCTCTGTTAAAGTTTTAATGGAAAGATACGTTTGTGAGATAAGATCATCATTTTTTAACTTTTAATTAATGTGCGTAAAATAGGATTTTTTATTTCGTTTTGTCGTAAAGAATTGTGCCCTAATAAAATAGATTTCCCCCCCTCCCCCCAACACACACACATTTTTTATTTCAGTGGTATTCAAATGAGGTGTTAAATTTTTCTCAATATGTTAAAACACTAAAGTTAACTATGTACATCACGAATCTTTAAATGTTACTTCCGACTAAAGTAGATTTTTGAACACGTAAGTGATTGGAGATTGTCATATGAATGTCACTGTAGATTAATTTGTCATCGTAGAGTGGTGCACTCAAAGATTTTTTAAACTCTGTTCCGTTTGTTTAGAACAAAACACCACAGAAAAAAAAAGGTATTCTATCATACTAAAAATTGCTGGATTTAACTATTATGATTTAAAATATTGTTAAAACAATGTGATTAAACCAAATCAAGAATGATCCAAAAATTAAATTTATTCTCTTCGAGCATTTTTCAGTAATTTGAAAAAACCCCTAGTATACATTTATCACTTCTTGTATGAGAAATAAAAGTGAACTTGTAAGTGAAAAGTTAAAGTCAACGGTCAAAACATGCAGGAAAACTTTAGTGATATCTATATGAATTCCTTCTTATTATAAATTTATTCAACTGTTAGGTTTCAGTTAGGAAAAGAGTAAAGTGACAAGATTAACTTTATACCCAAACACTTCTTATCGTTTTTCTAAAGCGTAAGGAGCTAGCAACTAAACGGCAGAATTAGCTTCTGTGCAACTTATTTAAAATAAGTCTTTTTTTATTTGCTTCCGTTTAATATTTCACTTAAAATACCCGTTTAATATTAGATAAGTTTCTAGTCAATGCTTTCCTAATTAATAAAGGTGATATTAGCAAGCAGCGAGAATTTACCTTCAATGATTTAAGTCTGTTGTCAAGAAATAAATTTCGAAAATATTCAAACATATCAGACATCTTAGGCGAAAAATAATACACTTTGCATAAAAAAGAACTTTTTAATTGGCTGACAAGTCGAGTGGACGGATTTTACCACTTAAGCTAATATTCAGAAGCTAAGCTTTAAGGGGAATAATCCCTTGAAAAGTCCCCTCTCATACTATTTGTTCGTGCACGCAAGTTAATATGATATCATTGTAAAAAAGGAGAAGAAATGAAAGAAAAAGGAATGCAGCACTGTGTAGTTGTTTATAGTTGGCAAAGGGTCAATTAAAAACACTTATATAAACTGTAGAACGTGCGAAAAAAAAATTCAAGCAAAATGTTGGTGTGAGGTTTTATAATTAGCGTACAGATAAAATAAAGACATCGTTTTCCTTCGGTAAATCTAATTCATCATTGTATACAGTATTTTTTTCTAAATGCAGTAGTAAACATTTACTTAATATTTGATGGCATAATGTAAAACAAATAGCTACATATTTATTTACAAATGCATATACAATTTTACAAACGTGTAGTGGATGAGTAACAGAGACCTCTCTAATACTTAAATTAAAACTTGATGTCATATCTCCTAAAAAATTGAATACATTTCACTAAACTTTAATTCAAAAAGGTAATTTATAAAAGTGTTAAGGTAACGAAAACTTTTTTTAAATTACGAATTACTTTCATAAAAATTATACGTTGTTAAATCAACTTTCAAAATACTATTATAAATAGGAACATTCATAATTTTTTATTTTAAGCAGAATTAGTATTCTATAAAACCCTCGAATGCAAATTTTGGTTCTACTGCTCCAATAATTTTGTAAATATATCCGGCAGTGAGGCAGTTGGTTTAATCCGGTTTTCATTAAACCACCGAATATATAACAGCGGCGACCTGAGTCAGTATCTAGAAAGGGTTGCAATCTTTCTCATATGAGTTGCTGTAGGACCGTGTATGCTAAAGGGAGCTTGTACATGTAAAATCTGTTCTGGCTCCAATGTCTTCTATGTTCAAACGATAACCCTGGGGGTATTGTTCCGGGTGCTAGGTATCTCATCTGTAACTGGCTCAAAATTAGGAATCTACTCACAGAAACATTGGTGTAACTACTAAGCGAATCTATGATAAAATGACTAAGATCTCCGCCCTTGGAGAGGTCAAGCTTATAATCGCCAGCTGATCCGGTTATCGGAATGAACAAAAAATGTTTTTAAAATATGAAATAATATTATTAAAAGTAGAATATCAACTTGAACAACTTGATCAATATCAACTTGAAACTTGAATATCAATTTGTTAAATAAAGTTTATATACGAAGTAAAATATTTATGGAACTATTTTAAAATACTAAATGCTCTTTGAGTTTACTTTTCCACTTCCAATGCTCTTTTTTCCAGTTAAGAGGTTAAAGATAGGCATCGATAAGACTACCGTCATTCTCCCTTTAAATTTCACCTCGGATAAAAACTGTATGTTACTTTTGAAAAAAAATTAAGAATGATAGAAAGGAATTAATTTTGTAGGATTTAATTCATACAGACAGTATTCTTGAACCATTATTATGAAAATTGTAGCAATTTATAATGTGAGTGACAAGAGCCCTTACTAAATAAAATGTTCTCTAGAAGTTAAATAAATGCATATCAATTTATTTAAATAGTTATACTACAAATTCCATAAAATCTCTATATTGTTTGACAAAGAGAATACAAAATGTTATTAAATAAGCTCGCCTTGTGGTGCATTGTCGAATCAGAACATGCCATGAATCATGTTGCGTGAGCAAATGAAAGTAGCATAATAAAAAAATTTAATGATATTTTAAACATTGTTATTTCAAATTATGAATATTTTGTGTTTTTATTGGTACTGAAATCACCTTTTCCGCACTTAAATTTTAAGTATACTCATTTTTTTAATTGTTTAGTAAAACAACCTAAAATGTTAAAAACACGCATTTTAGCATTAAAAATATTTC
Organism: Cheiracanthium punctorium; assembly: GCA_038373885.1. Lineage (NCBI taxonomy): Eukaryota > Metazoa > Arthropoda > Arachnida > Araneae > Cheiracanthiidae > Cheiracanthium > Cheiracanthium punctorium. The sequence goes on along the minus strand of JAWZYV010012397.1, from coordinate 27,812 downwards.
ATAAAAAAATCAAAACTACTTCCCATGCTTTTGAAAACCAGAGTGTAGTGCAATAAATTAATAAAACTTTTTGAATTTAAAATAACCTGAATTGCACTTAAAGCATGTTTTAGTTTCACTAAAACCATAATTATGTGCTGAATATAAATTAAGAACACCTTCTAAAGAGCAGTGGGAAGAATTTCACTTTAGGTGTCACTATCCGTTCAGACAGCCTAAGAAAAGCGAGCGCAGAATGAAATTTATTTCCCATTAATGTAAAGTTTTTGGTCTTTTGTACGGACCATAGGCAGTGACATTAGTTTTATGTTAGTCATTAGCAGGAGGGTAGTAATTCGACAAAATAAATTATCTTTTAGAAACGGAAACAAATGGACTCCAATCAAGGCCTGCTTATTCTAGCGCGAAATTTCTTACAATTGCTTTGACTTTTTACAAAAAGTGCAGTCAGAGTCATTTTAGGTAGGAATTTGAGTTTGACAGTGATAAATAGTGTAGACTGAAAAGGGAGCTCAATTTTGGTAGTACATTAAAATGAGGGGGTTACTCTTTGTGTGTGGTTTTTAATGATATCAGGATTATAATAAAAGCGGATAAGCTTTAAAACTTGAAATATTCCGTCAGAACTGCTTTCAACTTTGATAGCATATAAAGAAAGCTTATTAAAATAAAAACGGCTTGAAATGATGTACCACAGCTGAATAAGCAAATTTATTTCCACGTGATTTAACTAGCAATGATTTAGTGATGGATCCCGGACTATTAAGCTTTAATTTTTTACAATTTAAAATTTTTAATTGGCTTAATTGGCACAGTGGCAATCATCCTGTCGACTTTATGAAGTGTCAGATATTCCAGTGAAGTTTCAGAATTAAGACGGGTAAAATGGTTTATTGAACATTATGCATGTGTGCACATTATGCACATGCTGCAGAAATTTCTAGAGATGCTAAAAATCTTAGTTACGTAGTCAAAATACAACAGACTTATGAATTATTAAGATAGTACAAAGTATTTTAAGCTTTATAACATTAAATTATGAATGGATTTTTTTGTTTTTAAATAATGGATTCTTTGAATGATTTTCGTTTTAAATAAAAATGGTTTCTGTAATTTTAATAACTTAACACAAAACATTTTATTTACGTGCAGTTAATCGATAAAACTTACAATAATCTTGTTTCGCAATATATAAGAAAACTTCCTTGTGTACTCCATTTTTAGTAGCATATTTATGCTACTAAAATTGATTTATGTTTTTCTTTTCCTTTAAAAACTTCTCTCAATGATTTACTATTATTTTTATTAGGCGTTTATAGAAACAAAAACGAGTGTGTATTTGAACATAAATGTATTGAAAAACTATTTCTCATTCTGATTACATTTCTTTATTGATGTGTTCTTTAAATTATTTTAATTAAATAATATGTGCCCTCTCGAAATCTGATATTCTCTTATTACCTTAATGCTCATACACCGAATAGCAGGCCCCCTCTTAATTGTAAACAAGCAATGTAATATTGGGAGTAAATCTATATCACTTCCGAATATTGATATGTATTGCAGAAACCCATAATTAGAATTCTGAGTGCTGAGTTTAGGATGTACACGCATCATATTCTAAGTAGCGTAACCACGTGGGGAATTGGTCAACCAAAATTGAACTACATGTGAGTTTATGACATGTGTAGCTGTGAACTTAGGGGATAAAATTAATTATTTAGATTAAAAATGATTGAGTTTACTTATTAAAATAATCATTTTACATATATATATGAATGCAAATGCTTCTGAACAGTCAGTATAATTGTGTATTTTTATTATTGTAATAAAACATAAAACATGGTCTGATAATCTTCATTAATTACAACTAAGTTCATTATGATTAATGTATACAGTGCTAGTGTTTCTTCTTGTATTATGCGATTTTAAAATTAAAAAAAAATCAAATTATAAACAAATTTATAGTTTTAGAAAACAATATTTATTTTAACTGTCTATCAGAAGATTTACAAAATATTTATCTTTTACATTTTTGTTAGTTATAAACACCTCTTCCTTTGTGTGTGTGTGTTCACAAAAAATGACACTTAAATTATTTCTAATTTCCACTATCGAATTTGCTTCACAATACTACTTTTAATAAAATATAGTAATATTTAGATTATTATTCTATTTATTAATAAAACACAAATTTATTTCTTGAAACCACAAAATGCACCTGTAAATAATTTCTAGAAAGATTGTCGAAAGCGATGAACCTTTTCAACTTAAGTTTAAATGTTGAAAATGAAATAAATTACAGAAATTTGCGTATACATTAGGAAAATATCTTTTAAGAAGATAATGTTAAAAGTATTTCTGCAAATCTTTTGGGACTAAAAACACTACGGATATCTTGTGACGTTCATTTTACGTCATAAATCGTCACAAATGGGTTATAATTAAATTGACGAAATATTTGAAGCTACATCCTGGTCAAAGTATCTCTTGCAGGAAAAATTAAAAAATTAATCATATTGTCCTAAAATAATGAAATAAAATTTCGCGAAGAAATCATTTTAGAAATTATTTTTAAGTCACCGAAAGCGCCCCCTATAATAGTGACATTTTTGAAACATGTATTGTAATTTGCATTATTACACAACATTTACCTATTCAACATAGATAGTATGTAATATATGTATATATATATATATATATATATATATATATATATATATATATATATATATATATATATATATATATATATATATATATATATATATATCCGTTTCAAGCACCTGGGAATCAAGTACGATCATCAAAAAAAGTTTGTCTGCCTGTCATTCTGCCGTTCTGTTGTTCTGTCATTCTGTCATTCTGTCCGTGACGCTTCTTTGTCACGCATCACGTAAAAATGACTGAAGCGAATGAAATGGAATTTGGTGACATGATAGCTGGTCACTCAACTTAAAATATAGCATTCGAATTTATAAAAATCGTTTGAAACTCCGTAAATTTATGTTCGAGCATCACCGTAATAACGACTACAGCAAATGAAATGAAATTTGGTGACACCATAGGTGGTCACTCAACATAAACTATAGGTTTTGAATTTAAAAAAAACAACTTGATTAGATTTTGTGGTTTTTCGAAAATCGTTTCAAACTGCTTACATTTATGTTCGCGCATCACGTAAAAATTAGTGAAGCGAATGAAATGAAATTGAGTGACATGATAGGTGGTTTCTCAACTAAAACTAGAGGCGTCAAATTGTTTAAAAAATTTGATTAGATTTTGAGATTTTGCAAAATGTATAGACGTTTAAACCACTGAAGCGAGTGATATAAAATTTAGTATCGTCACTGGTGGTCACTTGAACTCTCTGCGTCAAAGTATTTTAATTTTTTTTATTGACTTTGAGATTTTTTGAAAATTCAGTGCATGTTTGTATACATAATTATTCCTGAAAATCGTTATGGGATGGAATAAAATTTGGAATTATGTTAGATGCAAGTTAATTTTGAACTGCTGATGCCAAAAAGTTTTAAATATTTCATAGATTTTGGGATTTTGTGAAAATCATGTAAATGTTTGTTCTCGCATTCCTTCTCGCAGAAGTTTAGCAACATGATCAGCAGTTTTTAAAATTTTTAAATACATTTTTTTTAAATGTTTATTTGCTTGTTTAGATTTTGTGAAAATTGCGCAAACTATTTTAGAGGAATAATATTAAAATATATACAGTGAATGAAATAAAATTTAGTTACAGGTTTGGAATGACGTCGACTTGAAAAACTCATTGAACAAGAATAAAATTAATTTTTTTTTAAATAGAAAGAAGTTCACTATTTGTCAAACTTACAGATCACTTTGTTACTCCCAAGTCTGTAACTTTTAAAAAATACACGGAAGAAATAATTTTTATTTCTATGCTAATGTACTATTTCCATTCTTTATACACCTACAATGCTGACGAAGATTCAAGCTTTTTGAAAATTTGCATTATGTACTAACCCGCTAACGACGGGTAATTCAGCTAGTAATGTAATTAAACAAAGAAGTCATAATTAAGACTCTACCTCGATTCACTTCTGGTATCATACGGTGATAAATTTCCGGTTGAGTAAATACATTTTGATTAAATTAGCATCGAAAATATACTCAATACATTGTACTTGAATTTCAGTCGTAATTCATAATAACAACTACTGAATCCATAATTTACAATAAATAACCAGTGTGGCTTATCACATCAATGGAATTATTAGAATTTGTGACAGAAAATTCTTCGTTAACGGTCGTATTCATCAATCGCGATTATCTGTGAATCATCCGAGGATAGGCGAATTGGCACAAAAATGTTATTCTCAAGTACAAATAATCTGCTCTTGATCTCTCCCTGAGTCCAACCACGACCAGGGGTTGAGAGAGAGTTGTCAGAGAATTCGAACACATTTTGGTTCGTCGGCAACCTCCCCCAGGGTGCTCCCTGGCCAATCATAGCGAGCTGTATCCACTTTATCCACCAACGCCAGGTGTTATCTGCGGATAATAGGAGTCGGGCTTGTGAATAAGTGAGAAAGGGACCCGTGGACAATTCACAGATTGTCCTCCAGTGCGGATTGAAGGATTCACGAAGAGTCTGGGGAAAAACTCGCTCTCGTGAATACTGGCGTCAGTGACATACATGGTGGTCAATGCTTCAAGCCAAATGAAAAGTTTGCAAAGATAATGTGTATACGCACTCTTGATTTTTGCTATACTATTTTATTAATTTTACTACAGATCAAGAAGTCTAAAGAAATGTGGAATAAATTAAGTACGAAGACAAAAGCCATCTTTTTCAAGAAATTTTATCAATAATTGATGAGGCTGCCTTCGAATTGAAGGGATGTTTTTCTGCAAATGGTAGACGAACAGCAGCAAAATGCTTCATAGCATCCCAGCAATGGCTTACTATATCCAGCAGAGATGATTATCTTCTCAGGTTTTATAACGAACCAGTCGTTAACATCCCTCCCAGGCATTTGAATAAGCAGCCTAAGAATTTTCTGGTACTCATTCAGTACATATTGTCCCGGAAGACATCGTAAAATCCTTGCTACATTACTGAATTTCCATGTAGATACAACTAATTGATGGTTTTGTTGGTGTTGCTGAACTTAAGTTTGGTCGTATGCGAAAAAGAGTCTCACAGTAAAACATTTTGAGTGACGGATTTGATATGCAGTGATTTATATAAACAATCTTAATCAATTTGGAGTAAAATAAATATTTTGCATGCATATTCCTAGAGTTATCCAAGTCAAAGCATTCAAACCTACAATAAAATATTCTTCGCACGGCTGGCCATTTACAAAACACACTTGAGCATTCCATATCGGTGTCTTGTTTTGAACTAGCTTTAACAAAAAAAAAAAAAAAGATGACAATTACAATATTTATGGCACCAGAACATAATTAACTAAAATTTATTAATTCCGTGACACGATCGTTTTCTGTGTGGATGGCTCTCTCTTAAGCACGTTTGCCAGTTATCTGTAAATTTCTATTATACAAAAGGAAATTGGGTTGCAATTCATGAAATTTAGTAAAGCACAAGAAACTACAACTTGCATTCAAATATGATTCTTTTAGTAGCATACTTTTTAATGTCAGGGGACTCCTTCAATTTTTCTCACGTAATTCTATGCGTATGTCAATATTTAAAAAATATTTTTTTTAGCTTTTTTATTTTTCAAAGTGAAATTAACGCATCCCACAATATTCGAGTTTTACATACAAAATCCAGTTGGTCACAGCAATTTTTAATTTCATTGAAATTGTAATATGCATTTTTAAAACGAGAGCTTTCGGTAATATCCCATTGTTAAATAAACTTTTTCTTACTTGTTTAGTACACAGACAAAAAGACAAAATAATTTTAAAAACTATTCTAACATTAATGAAGAAGGTGTTTTTGTTATTCTTTTTTAAAAAGAAAAATATCGTTCAACATTTGTTTAGAAATAATTCTGACAATGTAATTTCTTATTTCCTAATTATCCAGTTAACAGGAAATAAACTTTTCCGGTTACATTTTCCTCGTTTTAAGCGAATATCATCGGAAGATAAGAAATTGAATTTGTAGCTTATAAAAAAATAATACAAGCATAGCAATGGGCTCTGTGGAAAATTGTATTTGATCAAAACTGCTTTGCATTTCAAGAGTTAAACTTGAGAATTCCATCAGATTACTGAGTGTGCTTTGGAGTCATATCAAATAACAAGAATTGTCGAAAGCAATTTTCGATTTATGAGGAAAATATTGCTAGCTTTATTTGTTTCGAATAGTCTATAACATTCATACATATATGTTATTGCTTCAAAATCAATTTTGTGCACAGCAAAGGATACTGTTCTATATGTGACAAATAATCTAACTGAATTTAGTTAGTATGAAATTTTTGAGTTATTAATGTATACACACAATATACTTGAAACAACATCACTTTAAAAGTAAACGTCATTTAACTAAAATGATAGAAAGTCAAAATGAATGAAAACATTTTTATGATAACATGTATTCGATACACTGCATGTAAATACCAGAAATCACGCAAATATTTTGTCTTATTTTAGCATCAATTTTTTCAGTACATTCGAACTCGCTCATTAACTTATAGCATGTATTTGTGTAAAGATAAGCCTTTTCAAAAAATACTAAATGTCACGCATAATATAAATAGGAATTTTCCATGTTTTTACATTTTTTTCCATTTATGTATTTGTGAAATCTAACGAATGCATTAATGCTGTGACTTTAAAAATAATTTAATTTAATTATTACAAAGATTTGATATGCTTTGTTTTTTTAAATTATGAGATACTTGATTATAATACAATGTATTAGAATTATTCCTTTTACTGGTTATGAAACTGGACTTACTTATTTTAATTTTATAATTTACTCTGGTAGTACCTTATTTTTTTATATTCTTATGTGATGTATACGATATTTTTCAATGGCTTTTTCTGATGTTAATTCTTTTTATCTGCTATAAGGCTTTTTAGACAATGGTGTTGGATTATTATTTTCTCTTAAATCCTAAGAAATACAAAATTAAATAGTAGAAGAATAAAATAAACTAAAAACTTTTTCTTGTGTGCAGATTAAAAAAATTATTATTTTATTTTTTCTGACTTCGAGTTTCAAAAACTTTTTATCGCTAAAAAACATTTTTACTATGAACAAAAGGTATTAAATTGCAAGGGGAACTAAATTAAAGAAATTAACTACCTAATTTATTTTGTAAATTCTTAAATAAGCCGTCGTAAAAAAATTCCACGTATATTTTTTCAATCATATCTTAATTTACACAGAAACGAGTTTATGTATAAAAATGCCGGAAGTTTATACTTCTTTTTGAACTTTTTTAACGTGTAACTGAAGCATTTTTCTACAAATTATGGTTTTATAAAAACTTAATACTTTAATATGTCTAAAATTGTGAAATTTTGAATTTTAGATTTTGTGGTCAGTGTCTATTTTTAGATCGTAGATGATGAATGTGTTTTTGAGGTGTACACAGTAAATTTTAAAGTAATTAAGAACAGTACAGTAAATATAAAATTGTAAGCATTCTGTGGAAAAACTAGCATGTACAAGTTAGCAAAACATTTTGCATAAGTCTGACCAATTTTCAAAATATTACTGAACTGAAAGTGAAATTAGCTCAATATCTCCCGGCACATGAAATACATGATGATAAAATGAGTATTAGTATTTTATTAAAAAACTACACAGAAAGAACGATAAAATATATAATTTATTTTTAAGAAAATTATAATATATGCATGTGTGCCTTGTGTGTTTCTACTTTTCTAAATTATGTTCTTTAAAAAAGTATCGTACCGAAAGACCATAGAATCCTTCAATATCTAAGTAAGATTAAAAAAAAAAAAACAGTCAGTTGTAGAACTGCACGTCAGAAGTGAAAAAGTCTGGTCAAGCTTTCTAAAATTAATGCAGTTAAACAGGTTTTCACACATTATTGTATTTATATTAACAAAAAATAAACATTTGTGAACGTCTATTCACAATTTTATACATTTGAAATTCTTTGTACAAAATGTTTTAAAATGTTTTTATTTATGATATTCTCACAATTTCACATACTTTATGCACGTTTGCACACATTTAAACATAACTTTAACGGGTTAGCATTGGATATTTTTGTTTTTTAATTTAATTACTTTTCAAATTTCGGTCTCGATTTGTGTGTATTTAAACTTTAAAAAGAGAGTGGGAGTGCACAGGCCACAACGTGACACAGCAGGTATATGCGTACGGTATACATGAGCGATACACATTTTTCTTCACGCGTTGGATTTTGTTCGATTAATCAATAATTATACACGCGAATTTATTAATTATCAATAATTATGTAATTACTTTGTAATGAACAGTGATCATGTTTATTTGTAATGAATGATGGATTTATTATTCAAATTCAAATGCTCTGTAGTGTAACACTTATGATTCAAATAATTTACAGTATATAATAATTAGCACTCTCCACATTATCAAATTAACTGTATCGCACAATAACTGTATCGCTATCCAAACTCAGTACAGTTTTTTAAATAACTAATCGAAACCTACCCAGCTAGAAAAAGTCTGCACATTTTTTGCAAAAACATATAGATTGTACACAATTTGTGCATAAAAAGTGGTTATTTTCGAATATTTTGGAAGTACTAGGGGCCAAGGCCCCTTGACTCGCTACGCTCGCTTTTCGTATAAGGCATTCGGCCCCTAACAAGGCTTATTCATAAAATGGCATAATTTCAACAGACAAAACCCAAAGATTGGATCAGATAGAATGTTACTGAGCTACACTTTGCTTGGTTCTTGCATTTTCATTGCTACATTTAAACTTCACACTATAGTAGACCCCCCCTCCAACAACACAGTAGATAATTTCCGCGTTATAGGAATCCGTGTTGTACGGGTCCTGAGCTATGTTCCACCTGGAGTGCCGATCCGCGTATAATTGATGGGAAAATTATTTGCAATCCTCAGAAAGACAATGATATTTAATGTCACCATTCAGAAGTTATATTAATTAGGAGCTAAAGCTTAATAAAATCAGAACATCTGTCTCAACTGTATTTTTAGTTATGTAAAACCTATGGGACACCTTGCGTATTTGCCACCCACGGCGATTTTTCATAATTAGGGGACTTACGTATATATATCCTTTATTACGTATATGTAATTTGTTTTAAGAAAACAGTACTTCATATGTTTCCTTTGATAAAAACTACGGATTCGATAGGATAGCTTGCCACGAATGGCAACTTTCCGTTATTTGGCAATTTACACATCCTCATAACCAATAATTACTGCTCATGTAAGGTTACCGGGAAAACCGTTATCCATTTATTCATATACATAATCCTTTGCAGATTGGCGTATTTAGCACCACGGAATATATCATCTCATCGCGCTGGTAAATATCCAATCTGTACTATAACTGCTATAATGGCATAGTTAAAGCAGCCAAATATTTCTACAGGTAGTAAATACCCAAACTGAACCTAACCGGCTTTAAAAGAATCTGCATTTTAATTATTTTTCATTTTCAAGATTCTGGGTTCTAATATTTTGGAAATCCCGGTTTAGATTCAAACTGCTTGGAGATATACCATTTTGCCAGATCGTACCTAATCCCAAGATGGCGCTTTTTAGATCAGTTACAATTAGTTATTCTGTTTTGGAAAAACAAATAATCGCTTATTCTAAACTCTTGTTGTCTAAGAGAACTTATTATTTGAAAATGGTCAACTTTGTGAACAACAATGAATGTTTGTTACAACTTTGTGTAACAAACTTTCAGTTATTTATTTCATATAATTTTTAATTTAACATAAAATTTGTGTAATTCTACTTCATGTTTGTCGATTTCACGCGATTCTACATACTTGGAATTGCTTTTTGTCGCAAATGAATGAATAGTTTTATGCTGGCGAAAATTGCCAAACCTGGCAACCATTATGCTTATTTTTTCACTTTTTTATTTGTATTTTCTAAAATAACTCCATTTTCGAAATTTAAGTCAGCTTATCAGGTTTATCGGAATTTTCCGAATCCGTATTCGTCTAAACTCAAATCCCCACGGTTTCGGATGAGATAGCAGAACAAGCTTCTGACAGCGGCGGCGGTGGCGCCGACAGCAGCGGCCGTTACTTTTTTTTTAGAATAGAGACATACACTTGTTGTTTAAATTATATACAGTTTTTATGCTTACTAAAACAAAAATTTACGCAGCTTTAAACGATTTCAAAAAAATCTCAAAATCTAATCAATTTTTTTTTAATCCGACGCCTATAACTTAAGTTGAGTGATCACCTATGAAGTCACCACATTTCATTTCTTACAGTTTAGTCGTTTTTACGTGATATGCGGACAAAAATTTACGCAGTTTGAAACGCATTTTTTAGAAATATTTGACGCCTATAGTTTAAATTGAGTGACCACCTGTCATATCACCAAATTTTATTTCATTTGCTTCAGTCAGTTTTACTTGATGTGCGAATAAAGAAATGTGTCACTGACAAAACGACAAACTTTTTTTTTCGGTCGTACTGGGGTCCCAAATGCTTAAAACAGATAGAAATCGCAAATTATTTTAAGTGCAGATGCAGAGTCTAATTTTATTTATTTAGATATATAAAATTTACCTTTCCGAAATTGAAACAACAATCACTTCAAACTTTAGTAATTTCATGCCGAGTTGAAACAGTATGGTGGTTAGCACGTTCGCCTTCCACTCCGAAGGTCTGCAGTCACTGAAGCAAAAAGGGCGCACTTTAAAAGTAAGTTAAATTTCTTACTAAAATTCAATGACGTCACAATTCGCTTTTTCTCCACATGTATCTCAGCGTGACGCTCACGCCAATTCAATGCTTTTTTCTCCATCCCAATAGTGCCCGACGCGTCTAAAGAAGTTTTCAATTCAAAAATGATATTTCAATTTCACAAAGACTGGTGCTGTAGCTATTATAGCAGACTTCTGATTTATTTTCTTCAACAGTACAGTCAAACGTGAGGGTTTTCGGCTTAAGCTACTGTAATGACTATTTCCAAACCCCCTAAGTTTATTTCCTTCTACTACCAGGACATGATTCACTTTTGACTTAGACTCCTCGTTTGTAAAAGATACATCACAGAGGGCAGTGGGACCCGAATCTGCTCAAAGTTCGAGTTATGTAATATGTACTGTTCTTTACAGCTAGGGTTCATTCGAAACTTTCATGTTTTCAGAAAAATAAATGCATAAATTGTAAATTAAATGGACTAAAAGTGTTTTGAATGGGCTTTTCACACATTTCAAGATAATATTTTGATCTTTATTAAATATTTTATAATTGATTACTTTTACGATACATCAGCTCTGAGGTTCAATATGAAACATAAAATTTTGAACACAAGCGATATCGTCGGTTCTAACTGATGTTCAGAATTGTGGAAATGAACGTAAGGAGATCGAGGATCCTCTCCTATTGAAGTAAAGTGCAAAGTATTTCACTGCAATGACCTCGAATGAAAAGATATAAATAGCTCCCTACCTAGGACTGTGTACTTATCCTTTTACGATAAAAACTCTCCAATTTAGTTCAACGTAAAGAATGCGTTCAAGCTCAGATTGCCTAATTAAATGGTAATAACGTAAAATGAAATGAAATCGCTTTCTCCTAGGGAAATAAATTTTAATATCATCAATCAGTTCTACGATTGATGAAAATTGGTTATGCATTTCTAAAATTTCTAAAAGAATGATCTATAAACCAGTGCTTATCACAATCAAGATTGTAACACCATAGGTGACCGCTTAATTGGGACTAATTATCTAATTTGCTCATTTGACAGTCAGGAAAACTTACGGATAAATACGCAGTTAAATAGATAAAGTAATTATAATGTTGCTTTGACATTATAATATAGCAAGTAAATTAGGGCGTTTACCGAGGGAACCTACAGATTATTAATTTTTACTTTGCACCCTGATAAACTCATGCAAAAGAAAAACACCTTTCTTTCAGTAAAAATTTTCTGATAAAAGTACAAAATAGTGTAGTGCTATCTAATACACGAACAGAATACTTCAGGCATTTAATTTAGATACAATTCTTTCTGCATGCTAATTTGGATAGAATGAATAAAATTTATGGTTATAAGGAGGATAAAAATATGGTATGTTAATAGTGAGTTTTGTAAATAAAACGTGACATTTGTGTCATTTGGACTCTTTTTCAAAATTATATTTTTTTTCCGTTAATGAATTTGGGTTTAAAACACTACTACAATATATTTATGATGAAAAATATTGTGGCAAAGGACTAAAGCTTTATTTAAAAACTATGTTATTTTATGAAACTTTATTTTCTTAAGGGGATCATTTTCGACCAGCTTCCCGTACTAATGCGCTTTCCTCTGCACTAAATCTCTAGTCAGTTAAATAAAATTTTACGATTTCGATTTTAAACTAGTTTTACTTGTGGAAATAGTTAAACCCGTGGTATTTCTGACTATCAGTGTAACAATAAATCAGCAGCACTTGCAATAAATTTTATAGCTTTTGTTCGCTTCAGTGAGAAAAATGTATTAATAGCCAAAACCTCTAAATTAATGGTGGGGAATGCTTTAGAGATTTTCCAGTCTATATGCCTGAAATTTAATTACCCTAACTTCTAATTTGCATACATAATTACTTATTACAAGGCATATATTTCACCTCAACAAAGAAGTACAGCGCGAAATTTCTATGCTTATAATAGCTTAAAAACACTTTTTCCCACATAACCGCAATCTCTTTTGCCATACACCATTTCTTTTTCTCGAATTATATTAAAACTGAATACCACAGGAAGTCCAATTATTTTCCTCTATCCATTTTAACAGTAGGGATTAATCAGGCATTCACGTTTCATATGTTCAGTGATATGTGAAGAACCTCCGCACAATCATTACGTTAATGAATATATGGTAATGAGAGTACGGATGACGATTAGAAACACAATCATTTATCTGCTGCTTGCATCCATGACCAGTCGTTCAAATACCTGGATTACAGTGTGCAAGACAATTTCTTTTTTTTTTTTTTTTACCTGTACACTAATAGTATGCATAATGTGCAACTCTTGCAGACTGGAGCGAGATAAATTCAGGCAAGCAAAAATCTTACCAGCACTTCTCGGAATACTAATTTTTAAAACGTTTTTCTGGTCACGGCTTCGTTTAATTCAGGAATCTATCTTAAAGTTTTTGATTTTATCCGTAATGTTTGATTGGTTCATTTTGTGTGTTAACTGTAGTATACATAATCAATATCATTTTCAGTACTCTTGATGTCTAGTTATTGCAGAACCAATTTAGATTACTAGAACTAGATTAAACTTTTAGTTGTGAGTAGTTTTAAAGTTGATCTCTTAATTATTTCAGGCTTTTCATTAGCTTGCTCTTTCATTATGCTGTTCCAGTTTGAACTTTTTATTCGAACTTTAACCCAGCTTTTATCGCTCAGTCGATCTGAAACTTTGCATACACGTAAAATTCCGATGACATTTACTACTGATTTTTTTTTCCGATGAATTATTAATATGCTTTGTCTCAAAATCTTGTTTCATTCGCGCATATCATCTCGTTTGCACTAGTCATCGTACATTTTTAATAGTTGAATCATTGTGAAGTCAGTACTTTATGGATCAGGCGATGTACTGGAAATCCATCCTAATTTACTCAAGTGGATTTGAATCGTAAAGAATGCTAGTAGAATAATTTTGTCCGTATTTTACGTACATCGTAACTATCACAAAAAAGAGATTTTTCTTTAAGCTTTTTGTTTAGATTGTCCTCTGTTATTATTTCGTTCCACTTCAAAATTTGTGTCTGAAATTTAAACACTTGTTATCGTCTGATCGAGCTACCACTTTGTAAACGTGTATAAATCCGATAAGACTCTTTATTAGTTCTTTTTTTTACTTTGATATATTTTATTCAGTTCTTAGTCAATGTTTTATTCAAAAATCGTGTTTCTTGCTCATCTGAGCTTGTATCCACCGAACTATTAATTGTACATATTTTTTTCAATAGTTGCATCAAATTCTTTTCACTCTGCGAAAGCTGAAATCAATTTCGATACTAGAATTTATTTATTTATTTATTTAAGATGTCTTAATGTAAAAATTGATTTCGATTTCCAATTTTTACAAAACTTTTGCTAATAAAATTTGACAACATTTCATATTACCTGCTTCTTAGAAATCCTGACTTTCTCCCAGGCGACCTTGGTTCAATTTAAATTTCGGAAGATCACTTTTGCGGTGGGAAGCAGGCAACTCAATGGGGGAGCTCACTTTTGTTTTTAATATATATTAAACATTGAAAATACGTGCATTCGATTGTCAGTACGTAAAATGGAATTCTTGTGGTTTACAGTCTCATTAAAATATTTATCGAGCTATTATCGTATTTTGAAACTCATAAAATTAATGAGAAAAACGCATTTTGTAGTCGTGTCCTTGTGATTCAGGCGGTGCCCTACAAACCCATGGTCCGTTACCCGCGTCTGTAAGTTCAAATCCTGGCGGCTAAAAGCAGAATACTTTTGTCTGTATTTTACGTAAATCTTAACGATTGCCACGAAAAACTCTTTTTTATTGTTTTCTTTATTTCAGTGATCTTTCATTTTATACTTATTATAGAACTTTGTATTAGCTTGGTATGATAAGGTCTACAATTTTAAAGAATTTCTTTTTTATTTTTGAATAAGTTTCAATGTGTATTTTAGAAACACATTTAATTTCAAATTTTTCATCCTCTTTTTAAGGTAGACCCGTAATAAAAATCCAAAATTTTTATTAGTGTTTATAAAGCAATGATTTATTTTACATATAAAAATAAAGATGTATATTTTACTCATTCGTCAAACTTCCGCAAAACGGTTTTAATAACCAATTTTTACCTTAAAAACTGTTATTACGTCACCTTCGCTAAAAAATTTTATGGTTTACAAACTTATATTTTCTAAATATCTGTATTTTAGCTAACATACGTTGTAAAAAATTAGTTAAATTGAAAACTGTATTCAACTTATCGTTCTTGATTCCATAAAGATAACCGATCGTTTTTCAAATTTCTATAATAAATGAAATTTTAATCACTAACAAGAAATAAAACATAATGGTTTTAATCAGGACTAGTTGCAATTGCGTAAAGTCTTAATAAGCAATGCAGAAGTAAAACTTCATAATTGCAAATCTTACTTTCGACGTACAATGGACTTTTAATAAACTAATAGTCAATCATCTGACAAAAAATTGCGTAATTAGCTTTGTATACCTAAAGTAATTATAAGTCGTACTCAGTTTTCATAGAAAATAATATTTTGCTTAATAGTTGTGCTAATTAATTTTCTGATTTTATCCCTTAATTATTCGAGATTAAAATCCAGGTTTACGTAATAATTATTTGGTCTAGCTTTAATATAGTTTATATGCCTTAGTAAAGCTTTTTAATTAATGAAATTTATTATTTATAACCATTATGATTATAGTATAATCTGTAGACGAAAATTTAGTTCATTATCGTTTTTATATCTGCAGCAGCTTATAAAAACACTGGAAACTTATGAAAATGCCAATTATATATATTTATTTAATAATATTTATATCCAGTTGTATAATTTCTTTTTCGTTAATTGATCCCATAAATCTGCCTGATAATAAAATGGCAAAAATATAATTAAAAAAAGTAGTAAAACTAACTAATCCAAAATAGTGATTTTTCTTCAAAATTACAGCATAAAATTATTTCTGTATGAACGTTTAATTCCGTATTTCCTAGAACTTGGAAGAGTTCGAAGTAAAAACATTAACATATCACGGCAAATACCTTTCCTTTTACATGTTTTCATCAGTCTCAAAAGAATAAAATGTTTGTCAAGATTGGATATTTTGTTTGACATTATTAAAATCAACTCAGTTCTAAAACATCCCCAGGAGCGCTGAGTAACATTGAAAGGTTGAATTTTTGTTTCCCGTTTTGTCCTGCGCTTTCAACATTTCCCTGAATTCTCTGAATTTCTCTTATTCTAAGGCTCTTAATTTTCAAGGGATCCTACGAATGTGAATAACGAATTTTATTGAACAATCAAGCTAGGTTCACGCACTTTTTAAAAGAGTAAAATTTTCAAGCATAATACTCTCTGTATTGTTAAAAAAAATTTTGTTTTACATTGTTAATGAAATTGAACAGTGAGGCATAAAAAGTCGAAGCTGTACGATATCTTCAGTCCTAATTGTCACAAAAAAGTAACTGTTTATGATTTAATATTACATTATAATTCTGCGTGTATTTTAGCATATTGAAAGACTGTCTACATATTTATTTTTTACTTAACTTTAAAATTCCCGATCAAATCTATTATTTTTCTATTAGTTCAATCGTTTTCGTGGGCTTCATACCCCAAACAGGATGCAAAAACATTCCGTTATAGTGAAAATTGAGATAGTTTACGAATACAGACTGTATCAATACTTAACTCAAGTACTTTAAGCTGAACATGCCATGTGCAAAATTTTAATTATTTCAGTGCTTGACGTTGAACGTTCACATTCAATCATCAATGACGTTGAACATTCACATTCTGTTTTAATATGTTGATGTCTACATAATAAAGCATTATTTTAATGATTTTAAAGGAATTAAACATGCTTTATAACAGAGCTATAGAGTTTTGAGGTTAGACTAGACCTCGAGCTATCATGCTAAGGGAATTAGTGAATATGAATATCATTCCTCTTAACTAAGTTACTTTGGAAAGAATAAATATTTATTTTATCGATGTGTAAATCTACAACATCTTACTCCATGGAAAATTGAATGCTTCTTTAGAGGTTAGATGCTTTGACAGATCTTTACTTCTGAGAAGTGATAACTCAACTTTTCCGTTTAGCGTGTTCATCACAAAAAATCACGTAACCTGAAATATCATCATGAAATATGAAATGCGTTTTTTCAAAAAGCAATAGACCATCTAATTTGTTCATAGTTTATGATAGTTTAATAAGATTCTGCGTTAGGTCGATTTGCATATTGATAAATAGCTTAAAATAGGCGATTATCTTTTCCGGTTGAATTACCAATTAATCTTAGCAACTTAAAGCAGTGTCCCGTACAAAACGTAAAACTGATGAACTTGCCTTTGCTGTAGTGTTTATTCTCGAGGTAATTAAAATTTGAATTCGGTTTGGCCAAAGGAATTTTGATGCTTTTTGTGCAAATTATTTAAATTTGTCAAAAATGCATCCAGTTCTATGAAGTTAATAAACTTGAGAAGAAAAATTAACATGATATTTCCTACTTGTATTTTCTTAATGAATGCATAGATATTCATTAAGTGAAGAGACTTTTACAATTTTACTACGCAGAATCCTTAATGCATGTCATGTTATTTTTTGCTCAATTTATTTCTATTTTCGTTTTCTTTTTCTTCAATGATTCAAAATTATTCGTTCTAACATATGTTCCTATCTTTAAATATATACATAAACTTTCTTTGCTGGTGTAATAAACATCTTTCGACGATCCTGTTTGTAAATAGTCCAAAGCCCTTGAACAAGAAAGTTCGATACATTGAGAACAGAAGTTTTGAAAATATTCGTATTGTCGAATTCAGTTTTCTAATATCTAGATAAAACTCAATGCTGCCTGTAAAATCTAACTGGCTCAGTTTCAGCGTAGACTTACACAGTTTCATACCTGAACCACACAGAAAACTAAAGGTACTTTCAAGATTCAGAGTAATATGAATTATATATATATATATAGTAGGATAGGGCCTAAATGTTTGCAGTGAATATCTCTTTTGATATGCCACACAACCGAAATGCTACTATTTTTGCTGTATTCAATTATAATCTTCTGGGTATGGCCCCTGAAGCATGTGCGTGTGTGTGTTTGTGTCTCAGAGCTTATAATTTCCATTCCATAAATCTGGTATTATTTGGTTCATTGTATTTCGAATTTCATACTGTTTTGACCCTCTGATTCTGATATATGTACTTTTTTCCTACGGGGTGTGTCATTTTTGCAGTAATATTCTTTATGTATTACTTATTAACTACACACACACACACACACACACGCACACACACATATATATATATATATATATTACAAGTTATAAGAAAAATTAAATGATTTTTATTTTTAACATGTTTTTTATCAGAAAGTTGCCACTACGGAAATGATAAATAAAAAAAATACTATTTAATAAATTTAAAAAAAAAGGAATCCGTAGCGAAAATACTGAAATAAAACTGTCCGAACCAGAAAACATAAAGCATGTAATGCAAAATTACTGCCATTAAACTAAAATTTCTGCCCTGACATGCTTTAACATTGTGAAATAGTGTTTAAATTACATTACGAAAAGGTTCTTTTAAGACTTTAAGAAAAATACAAGACTTTTGATAATTAACCCATTTATGCCTAGTGTCCCTTTTTTGGGACGGCATTTTCACTATTAGTAGAAAACGTTATTTATTTTTCCTAGCCTTTTTTTATGAGCATTGAGCCTCAACTCTACAAAATATTTTAACATGAGCAAGTAGGATGTTGATATTTCTATTTTTATGCATAATGATTTTAAAAGAAATCATCCCTTGTTCAAAAAGTTGACATCAGAAATTTATCTACTATTTCTGTTATCAGTAAAAATCGAAGAAAGTCGCAAAAATATCCAGACACAAATGGGTTAAATATAGCTGCCCGGACATTGATGCCATGCCTGTTACCATACATTATTTTTACTTCTTAAACAACAAAATTGAAATTTCAGAGTAACATAACAGTTTTCCATTAGAATGTGTTCAAGAAATAAATATAAGCAGACAACTTGAGTTTTTGGCCTCTGACTGAAAAAGCAAAAGCCTATTTGTGATAAGTATTTTTATTGTATGTCATGTCTGTTACCTTAATTAGTTGTAAAAAATGTGTTTATTTATTTGTTAATTCAATTTATTAATTTAGATCATTAAATCATTAATTTTTAGTCTAAATTAATGTCTGTTTTCATGTTCCTATGGAATTATGTAGATTCATGATTTTTTTTTTTTTTGAAATGTCATGTCTGTTGCACAAACATGACAAACAAAAGGAATCTACATCAAACAAAACTTACAAAAAATGAAAGTATTTTAAAATGGAAAAGACTATATCATAGGGACTAAAGGACTCTATACTTATGTAATACTAGCTGATGTACCCATCCGTCATTGATGGGTTAGTATGTTATGTAGATTTACAAAAAGCGCGAAATTTCGTTTGCATTGCTGGAGTACAAAAAACAGAATTAGCATACTGGCAGAAATATAAAAAGCAAATTTATAACTCTTGTGCATTGTTCAAAGATTACAGGTTGGAAAGCAACAAATGACTGAAACAAACTGTCAACAGAAAAAATATTTTACAATCAAAATTAACGTTCTGTTTTAGTGGATGAATTTTCTACGTCAAGAAGTCATTTAAAGTTGCAGAAGAAGATGCTAGTAATGAATATTAAACTAAAAGAGAATATCTGCAAAATGCTTTGTAATAGCAAGTAGCCTATATTTAACACTGCAACGTTTGATTTGATGATTTTACTTGATGCGCGAAAAACTTTATCAAAGTTCACGTCTTACCTCAAGAATAATTCAAATTTGTAGAAAATTAAAAACGTGTCGTTTTAACTTACTGACCACCTACTATTTAACGAAATTTCATTTCATTCCCCTCACTACGTGAAAGCAACTAGTGGTCAGACAAAAATATTTTCTCAAAATAATATACATATTTTTTAATGAAGAAGAATTCAAACAATGTTATTTAACTCAATCTATCCAACAGTAACTGAATTTTGTTCGATTAACTTTAGAAAATTTAATATTATGTCTGTAAAATTTTGCACAATTTTTCACAATAAGTTAAAATAATACCAATAATATATAAAAAAGAAATCGACGTAATTTGTTTAAGTTGAGCAGTCACCTATTGTATTACCTCCAGACGCCTTAAAGTGATGCCCTCCCCCTCTCTCCCCGCGCCCTAAAAAAGAAAAGAAAAAATACAACGCACCTTTTAGAAACCTTTTCAGTTCATTAAAATCTTTTAAAAATTTCGACGCGTCTTCCACTTGTTACCCATCACATGACCAAACTTCATTCTGTTCTCTTAATCCGTTTTCGATGGATGCGAGAACATTCTTTTTATGCGATTTTTACAAATTCTCAAAGTCGATGAATTATTTAACCCTTTGAGGCGCAGCCCTTTCCCAATGCTGAAAAAGGGCAGCCGTTGTTATCGCACGACTTAATTACCAGCAAGATGGCGGACGATCAAAACGTTCATCGCGTGCCACAGATCTAGAGACCCTTTTTTTGACGACAGCTGGCTGTGCCCGGCACAGCCAGGTGTCAAGAAGAAGAAGTCAGAGAAAAAGTCAGGAATTTTGCGGGATTAAAAATCAGGAAAGAAAAAACTCTTGGTTTTTCTTCCTTTCTTTTGGTTTTAAGCTTATATTGTGGTTTCAATAAATATGCGTTTTCTTACGCTGCGTTATGTTCAAAGAGCTATTCAAATTTTATAGGCATGAAGACTCTGTCATCAATTTATTTCTTTTAATAGTAATTTTATTGTCGGGGCGGCATTTTACATTTTTGTCCGGGGAGGCAAAACCGTTAGAGTCGGCCCTGGTTGGCAAGAGAGTGAGCACCGCAGCCTGTATTTCTCGTCAGACATGTATTCAGGGGTACTGGTGTCGGAAATTGTCTAGTAAAATAAACGTAAAATCCCTGCCTGATTCACCACGAATTAGACAGCTATTCGAATATTAAATATTTTTTGGACCGTTAATAAGTCTTTAACTATTTTATCTCAGTGTTACCTGTAAAATAATCTCAGTTAAAATGATAGATTTTGTTTTAAGGCATTATTTTTACCCTTCTTTAACATTTTTGTGAAATGTAAAGGTGTGATAAAGAGCATACAGAAATTGTCAGACGATATTTGCTACTAACAAAAATTCTGAATTCATGCAAATTTTCATCATTTTATGCTGTTTTTTTTTTTAAACTCACAATTGTCTACGGGTACAATTAATGTTTTTTGTGTTTATATTTTAGGTAAAAATGTCTATGTAAACATGTATCAACCAGTTTTAATACAAGCGTAACACTAGGAATTTTTTTTTTAATTTAACCATAATTATTATTGTAGTCATGGTATTGAAGTCATTGGTATAGTTTACACGGACAGCCAGCAACGTTGAACACCTTTGAGGCATGGAGTCAATGAGGCTATTAATCACGAGTTGGGGTATTCTGTCCCACTCTTACAGAAGAGTTCTTTCCAGTACATGCAGAGATTGTGGGGGTGGTTGGCGGCCAGCAACTCGTCTTCCTAGAGCGTCCCAAACGTGCTTTATTGGATTCATGTCTGGAGAACACGCTGGCGATTCCATTCGTACGATTCCTTCCTCGAAAAGGAAATCCTCCACCAGGTTAGCACGATGTGGCCTGCAATTATCGTCCATTAAAATCACCAAATAAGTCATCTCCGATTGCTGCAGCGTAATGGACAACAATAGATCTGAGGATCTCATCCCTATATCGGCGACCAGTCAGAGCTCCATCTCGAATGATGTAGAGGTCTGTGCGCCCGTCAATGGAAATGCCACCACACACCAACACTCCCACACCGCCAAAGCTGACACTTTTGTGCACGAACGCATGATTATTCCTACTGCCACGGTCCCTCTAGATGAAAATACGCCTATTATCAGGATGAACTGAAAAACGGGACTCGTCTGAAAAAAGAACATTGCTCCATTCATTTCTCCTCCAGTTCACATGCTCTGTTGCCCATTCTCTGCGGTCGCGACGATATGCCTCGATGTTAGTCTAACACATACCATTGATCGGCGAGCATACAGACCTACACCATGGAGCCGGTTTCGGACAATCTGAGTTGTGGTGCCAGGAGCCGAGCGAAGGTGTTGTTGGAGAAGAGTAGCGTTCATATTCCGGTGTCTCCGAGCCATTAGCACTAAATACCGATCTTCATTGTGCGTTGTTGCCCGGCTACGACCTTGCCCTGGTCTTCGGCCTGCACTTCCAGTCGCTAAAAACCGGTTTCAGATCTTGGAAATCACACTTTGTGACACTCCAATGGCTTGCGCTACTTCGGCTTGAGTTTGGCCCCCTTCTAACCTACCGACAACTCTCCAGGCTTCTGAATCGGTTGAATAACTTCATTGAAACATCGTACTCATCGAAACAAAGCAGTCACTGAATGCCGATCATCCTTGTCTTCATTGTCTTTTATTCAGTTGAAAGTCCAATTTCATTCGCTGCCGCTGAAGCGACGTTTTTGACGTCGAACTCAAAATTAGCATACTCCACAGTTTGAAAATAAGAAAAATTTGCATTTGGGATTCTCTTCTTCCATTTTCGGCAAAAAAAAAATTCGCTTATATCTTTATTTTATATAAAACTTACACTATCCTTTAATTGTTTTGAGCAGTGTACTTGCTCCAGTGGCTTAAAAAAAATTCAGGATTATTCTTTCTGAAGTCTACTACTCACCATAATAAACGAAACAATGTTGCCTTGTATAAAAATTCTGCCAAAAATTTTTCAACATGGAATTGTATAGCAAAAATTTCCGAAGGGTCACACATCCTGTTAAATTTTCAATTTTTAAGAAGTTTTTCGGAAAGTTCCGCCACTGATATAGATTTATTGTTTATAACGGTGTATAGTACAGCTTGTAAAAAAAAACACTCTGAAAATTTTGAAGGGCATGACATAATTAGTTTATTTGTATTTATGTACCAAAATCATATGACTGGAGTTGTCTCCTGCGCTCCGGCATTTTCAAAAGTCATCTGCAAGACTACCAGCTGGGTGCTAAAAGCCCGATTTCCGACAGCGCCGCCTGCTCTGCCCAACATCGCCCGACTAAGGAAAACGATGCTTAATACGTTCTTGCACTGCCCTGCTCAACCCGCCATAATATTATAAGAGCCGCTTCTGCTCGGGGCAAAGAATCGCTGACGTGAAGTCCACCTCCAAACGGGCTAACCAACACGGTCCACAACTACACCCCTCTTGTAACGGCCGACTCCTCAGAAAAAAAAAGAAAATCACGCCACAGCTCACCGCCTGTTCTCTGAAGTTTTTACGCCGCCACAGCGAATATCTGGGCGTTGCAGACCTCTTCTCTTACTGCAAGTGCCGTTAAGGCACTTATATCACGATAACTTACTCTAATTCGAACTGATGAAGCACCAAAGCTTTCCACCGCTCCAGACAAAATGCCAAGTGCAGCAATAATTTTCCGGTGGTTGCTTTTTTTTTTTTATTCCACTGAAAAGCGAATCGGATAAAGATTTTACGTACGGTGTAGACTCTGAAAACTGCAGGTTTTTAAAATGCAGTACGCCATTTGTATCTACATTTGTTTTCCTACATTTGTATTTAATATCATAACTAATTTTCATAAGTATTCAAGGGTTTTGGGCCTAAAAACCAAGATCTTTGTTCTCAAGCATAAAATTCTAATTTTTAACAGTGAAAATAATTTAATGATTGCCGAAGCGGTTCTACAAGGTAGGGGCTAAACCCGATACCCATTGAATCTAAATATTGGCCATATACAAGGTTCGTGCGAGTCCTCGAGTTGATAAAATTGCGAACTTTCGGAATATTGTCCTAAAATGGCCTGATATTTTCGAATTCGCTTCAGTTTTCAATAATGCAACTATAGATGTATCAATAAAACGATTGCAATAGACTATACTTTTTAACTTAAGGGTAAGCTTGACTTCGCTCCGAATTCTTTTGCCAGAAAACATTTCTTGGTTTAAGATAATTTCATAAAATGGGCGTGCACAGAATAGAGACACCGCCCATGAAAGTAAAAACATTGATTTTGTAAAGCATTTTATTTTTACAATTACTACGGTTTTCGATAAGTATTCAGGATTTCTTCGCTAAAGACTGAGCTCATTTTTCTCAGGTAGGAAAACTCGACATGATTTTTCGCCAAATTATATTAATAAAATACATACGTGCTAGAAGCAGTGATGTATGGAAATATTTCTGTGACATTATCTTCAGTTTTCAATCATACAATTATGTATGTATCAATAAAAATTTGCTATAGAAAAATACTTACTATTCTTTCAATTGGCTTAAACAAGGGCGTCTCTAGAGTAGGAACCTCGCCCATGAGAGTTATAAACAATGCTTTTTAAAATCATTTTGTTTTTGCAATTATAAAGGCTTCATTCAAATATTCAAGATTTTTTGCCCAGAAAACGGAGCTTATTTTTCTCGGGCAAGTAATTCTTATTTTTAATAGTGAAAATAATTTAATGATTACAGAGGCGGATCCACAGGGAGGGGCTAAACTCCCTTACCACTGAATCTAAAGGTTGGCTATATATACGGTTCGTTCGAGTCCTGGATTTGATAAAATTCCGAACTTTTGGAATATTGTCCTAAAATGGACTGATATTTTAAGAGGGTCTCCGTATTTTATAAAGAACTTGTCATGCATTTTCACAATATTATACTACGGAAATACTGCCTTTATTTCAATGGCACTGTCAAACTTGCTTTAGGTATCCATCATAGAGTTACATGTGTATAAATAAAACTATTACGCTGGATAAGTGCTTACTAACTGGGTTAAGCATGATTTCGTTCCGATTTTTTTGCGTTCGAAAAGATTTTGGTTGGTTTCTGTTATTTTACACAATGGACGTACACAGGGGCATGAACAGAATAGAGATACCGCCCATGAAAGTAAAAGCAATGATTTTATAAATCATTTTATTTTTACAATTACCACGGTTTTCGATAAGTATTCGGGATTTCTTCGCCAAAGTCTGAGCTCATTCTTCTCAGGCAGGAAAACTCGACATGAGTTTTCACAAAATTGTATTAATAAAATACGAGCTAGAGGCAATGATGTGCAGAAATATTTCTGTGACACTATCGAATTCGCTTCAGTTTTCAATCTTACAATTATATATGTATCAATAAAACAATGAGAATAGAACACTAGTTTTCATAAGGGTAAGCTTGACTTCGCTCAGAATTATTTTGCCAGAAAACATTTTTTGGATTTAAGATCTTACACAATGGGTTTGAATAAGGGCGTCTACAGAGTAGGAGCCCCGCCCATGAAAGTTAAAAACAATGCTTTTTAAAATTATTTTGTTATTGCAATCATAACGGCTTCATTCAAGTATTCGAGGTTTTTTGGTCAGATAAAAGAGCTTATTCTTCTCAGGTAAGTTATTCTTGTTTTTAATAGTGAAAATAATTTAAAGATTAGCAGATCTACGGGAAGGGTATATATAAAAGACTTTACCTGACAATCAGCTCCAAAATTTCTGTCTTCTGACATTTCATTCATATATCCCATAAATATTTACAAGACCCCCCCCCATACAAGGAATTGAAAGAGTTAGGTCTTGGCGTCCAGTTTATTTTTTTTTATTATTTTTTTTAATCAAAACGACGCCCCAACTCCTCCCCCCCTCGGCAGAAAAAAAATGATAGACAAAAAAGTCTTCCTTTTTCATCCAGAATTTTTTTTAAACACCGTTTTTCTAAAACCGTGTGTTTTTATGGTTTACACGGACAGCCAGCAACGTTGAACACCTTTGAGGCATGGAGTCAATGAGGCTATTAATCACGAGTCTGTCCCACTCTTCCAGAAGAGCTCTTTCCAGTTCTTGGAGAGATCGTGGGGGTGGTTGGCGGCCAGCAACTCGTCTTCCTAGAGCGTCCAGAACGTGTTCTATTGGATTCATGTCTGGAGAACACGCTGGCCATTCCATTCGTACGATTCCTTCCTCGAAAAGAAAATCCTCCATCAGGTTAGCACGATGTGGCCTGCAGTTATCGTCCATTAAAATGAAGTCATCTCCGATTGCTGCAGCGTAAGGGACTACAATAAATCTGAGGATCTCATCCCTATATCGGCGACCAGTCAGAGGTCCATCTCGAATGATGTAGAGGTCTGTGCGCCCGTCAATGGAAATGCCACCATACACCAACACTCCCACACCGCCAAAGCTGACACTTTCGTGCACGAACGCATGATTATTCCTACTGCCACGGTCCCTCTAGATGAAAATACGCCTATTATCAGGATGAACTGAAAAACGGGACTCGTCAGAAAAAAGAACATTGTTCCATTCATTTCTCCTCCAGTTCACATGCTCTGTTGCCCATTCCCTGCGGTCGCTACGATATGCCTCGATGTTAGTCTAACACATACCATTGATCTGCGAGCATACAGACCTACACCATGGAGCCGGTTTCGGACAGTCTGAGTAGAAACCGTGGTGCCAGTAGCCGAGCGAAGGTGTTGTTGGAGAAGAGTAGCGTTCATATTCCGGTGTCTCCGAGCCGTTAACACTAAATAACGATCTTCATTGGGCGTTGATGCCCGTCAATGACCTTGCCCTGGTCTTCGGTCTGCACTTCTAGTATCCAAAAACCTGTTCCAGATCTTGGAAATCACACTTTGTGACACTCCAATGGCTTGCGCTACTTCGGCTTGAGTTTGGCCCCCTTCTAACCTACCGACAACTCTCCAAGCTTCTGAATCGGTTGATTAACTTCATTGAGACATCGTACTCATCGAAACAAAGCAGTCACTGAATGCCGATCATCCTTGTCTTCATTGTCTTTTATTCAGTTGAAAGTCCAATTTCATTCGCTGCCGCTGAAGCGACGTTTTTGACGTCGAACTCAAAATTAGCATACTCCACAGTTTGAAAATAAGAAAAATTTGCATTTGGGATTCTGTTCTTCCATTTTCGGCAAAAAAAAAAAAATTCGCTTATATCTTTATTTTATATAAAACTTACACTATCCTTTAATTGTTTTGAGCAGTGTAATTGCTCCAGTGGCTTAAAAAAATTCAGGATTATTCTTTCTGAAGTCTACTACTCACCATAATAAACGAAACAATGTTGCCTTCTATAAAAATTCTGCCAAAAATTTTTCAACATGGAATTGTACAGCAAAAATTTCCGAAGGGTCAAACATCCTGTGAAATTTTCAATTTTTAAGAATGTTTTCGGAAAGTTCCGCCACTGATATAGATTTATCGTTTATAACGGTGTATAGTACAGCTTGTAAAAAAAACATTCTGAAAATTTTGAAGGGCATGACATAATTAGTTTATTTGTATTTATGTACCAAAATCATATGACTTGAGTTGTCTCCTGCGCTCCGGCATTTTCTAAAGTCATCTGCAAGACTACCAGCTGGGTGCTAAAAGCCCGATTTCTGACAGCGCCGCCTGCTCTGTCCAACATCGCCCGACTAAGGAAAACGATGCTTAATACGTTCTTGCACTGCCCTGCTCAACCCGCCATAATATTATAAGAGCCGCTTCTGCTCGGGGCAAAGAAACGCTGACGTGAAGTCCACCTCCAAACGGGCTAACCAACATGGTCCACAACTACACCCCTCTTGTAACGGCCGACTCCTTAGAAAAAAAAAAAAAAAATCACGCCACAGCTCACCGCCTGTTCTCTGAAGTTGTTACGCCGCCACAGCGAATATCTGGGCGTTGCAGACCTCTTCTCTTACTGCAAGTGCCGTTAAGGCACTTATATCACGATAACTTACTCTAATTCGAACTGATGAATCACCAAAGCTTTCCACCGCTCCAGACAAAATGCCAAATGCAGCAATAATTTTCCGGT